>ML784182.1:254047-277152 GCA_009831015.1 Picea engelmannii
ATTCAGAAGAGGTCTTGAATTGGTAGAAGAAGAAGAAGATGGAGGTGAGGGTGGTGGAGAAGCACCATTCCCTCCATTTCCATTTGGAGTTTTATCACCATTGTCTCCCTTGTGCTTTGAAGGGTTGGAGCCTTCACCTTGCAGCCTTGTATTCCTTTCCATCAAGATTTTCATCATTTCTCTCATTTCCATGACATCCTTTTTGAGATCTTCATCTTTTGCAGGAATATGTTCATGACTCTCTTCATGAGCCATACTTGGTGAATGCCTCCTTGAAGCTTGTGATGATGATATAATATTCCTTCTTGAAGGATGAGAACTTGGCTCTACAAGTTGACCTTCTCCTCTTGTGAGTTTCAACCTTGTGAGCATCAGAAAACAAAACACTTGCAAATAATCAAATCTTCAAAAACCTATGCTCTAATACCAACTTGATCTAAAAATGAAGAAGACTTGTATTCTTGAAAATATTTGCAAGATTTTAATTCATGTGTTAAAATGCAGATGGATCAATTTTGCAACACAACTTTTATAGAAATTACTCATTCAAGATGCATATAACAGCAACAATAAACAGTGAACAGAAAACACATAACACAACAAATGATAAAGGAGTTCACCCCTCTCTTGGGCTACATCTCCTGGTCGAGCTTCCAATGGATCTTTTGTATTATTTGCTCAAAGTGCTAAAAAATGTGCTTTACAATGCTCAAAATGCCAAATAGATGGCTCCAATGGCTCCAAAACTTCCAAAAACCGCAAGCTGGGCTTTTTCGGCACCTCGTTTGGCCAAAAATTGAAGAAGATAGGCTTCCTGGAAGTTCCCCTTCAAACCTGTTGTCTTTGGATCGCCAAAATGCACCCTTGTTGCCTCAACCTAGCCCCCACGCGTTTTTATGCATTAAAACCCAGCACCAGGTGCAACCGCACAAACCGTGCAAACTGTAGGACGATTATGGGCGCGCCTAGCCCCTAACCGCCAAGGCCGAGGTCATGTGGCCCATGTGACCATGCGCAAATGCAAATTAGGCTCGGTTTCAAAGGCAAATAGGTAATGGACATTTGGAAGGCGTTATAACTGTTTAAACCAAATACAAATCTGCGCGCATACGGTGTAACATATGGTCATATGTTAAAGTTATATACGACCGGGGGCTGGGGCTAAGCCCCAGCCCGGACCCCTGCGCCAACCACACTACAACTCAAACTGAAATTTATATTAAACCATATATATAATAAGGAATAAGGTGGGGTGCATTGGCAGCACGGACTTTGCAAAGGCTATACATGTGGGTGGAGGTCACGGGGTCGAATCCGGTGGACTCCAAATAAATTTTATACAAGCAACCAATAATAGGGTGCCACGTGGCAACCCATGACTGGGCCATGTGTCACAATATCATTCATCCACATCTGCCAACTGTCTACCACTCAGCCCTGCCACGTGTCGTATGGACTACCACGTCAGCATCCATACAGACTGTACAGTCAGCATCCCCTTTTTTTTGCCTGTTTGTCGTTTTGTACAGAACGTGATATCTCTCGCTCTCGACGTCCGTTTGAACCCAAACAAGTTGCGATGGGTTCATAATAACAAGGCCTACGCTCTCATTCAATTTGAAGCAATTCCGAGCACTTTGAATTTTTGAGCAAAATTTGATCCCCTGGATCAACTAATTAGACAACTTCTAAGGGGCTCTTGATGAAGACTCCCTGGCTTTGACTCTTAGTATCCTACAAAATTAAAATTGCTTGAAATGAAATACCAGGACATCCATGTGGCAAGGTCACGTCTTTCTTTCACAAGCGTGCCTCTTGGTTACTGAATTTGAAATCTATTTAAAAAAGAACTTATATACAGAAAACAAGTAAATAAGTAGGTGACATATATGTCACGGCTAAATAATATGTGTATGTATGTATCTAAATAGTATATATATTTTTTTGAGTGTATGGGGCGGACCCCTGAATTGTTTTCAATTATTCATGCGGATTTTTGCGTGTATTTAGCTTGTTGATTTTTGTATGGCCCCTTTAGGGGCAGCCACCTATAGATTTATGAGTGAAAAATGATACAATGGAAATATGGAAAGATTAGATAATTACAAATAATGATTACACTATTCAACCCAAAGGAATGGGTTGAGGCTCTTTGCGAGCGGCAAGGCCGTCATGTGCATGAAAGCCCCAACTAAATCCTTGTATGGGGATTGGAAGTTTAGTGTTTGAAATATAGAAAGTGTGATGGTTATTTACACAAGTATAGATCAGATTTTTTAACATAAATTCACAACTAAACAACTCAAGCTATCTACACAAATTAAGCATATCAACATTGGTATGTGTGCCAAAAATTTTGGTATGAGTGCAAGTGATATGTAAAGTGAATATGAGAGTGATTGGGTAGATTTACTGATCAAAATGGATGTTTTTCTTCACTTCCCTGCTGGCCCCTTTGCCTCAAACAGGTCTTTAGGTGGTCCCCAACCTCTTAAGGGAAGCAGAATAGGTGATCGGTTATCTCCTTGCAGACAAACAATGAAATTTTAGTATTTATGTATAAAAAAATTGAATTAAATGCAACACAAATTTACACATAAAAAGTATATAACAACCAAATAAGATGGTTGTCTTGTAGGGGGAAATTGACCAAAATGACCAATTTTCCTATTTGGGATAACAAGGTTAATGGTAAGAAAACATAACAAAAATATACATGAATGAAAAGATAAAGAAAACAAGTATGAACAACCTACTAAGGGGTCTATTTGAGGGTTGTCCTAAGGGGCCCTATGACTCCTAGTCACTATATAAGGCTGACAACAATTGAGTACTTCAGAAAATCTGCACTAAAACACATTAAACAAGTTAAACCAAGCTGTTAGAAGATGAAAGTAAGCAAGTTAAACCCAAGGAAGCAACAACAAACACCTAGCTAACCAATCACTCTTGGAGATATCTAACATAACAATAATTTACCCCCACCCCTCAACCCTTAACCAAAAAATGACACATCCAACAACTAAAATCTAACAACTATCACACACATAAAGGGTCTTGGGAAATTTCAGCAGAGATTTGTTGCTATATTCATCCTCCTTCTTTGTAATTTACATTGTGGCTCTTTTATCGAAGGAACATTTAACAATGTCTTGATTCTTTTCGAGATCTTGGAATGCATATTTTCTTACCTCTTCTAGTTTGATGAGTGTGTCTAAATGATGTTGTAAAGGTTGGAAATCATCTTCTGCCTTAGCAATAGCCAACCTCAAGGCTGAAATTTGTAAGTGAATAGGTAGGACAACAGGAGCCCCATACACCAGAGTGTAAATAATTTGGCTTGTTGTTGTCTTAGGGGTTATATGATCAGCCCATAAAGAAAAGCTTAACTTTGTGTGCCAATCACGCTTGTTATCCTTAACTATCCTCTTAAGGATCTGAATCAAATTTTTATTTGTTGACTCAGACAATCCATTACCCTTGGGGTAATAGGTGGAAGATCGAAAAAGTTGGATGCCATATGTAAAACCAAGGTGGATCATGACATTAGACATGAAATTTGATCCATTATTAGTTAATATCTCAGCATGGGTTCCAAAACAGGATAAAATGTTATGTTCAATGAATTCTACCACCTATTGACTCGTAGCGTTCCTAAGAGCGATTACTTCAGCCCACTTTGTAAAGTAGTTTGTGGCTGTTAAGATGAATACGTGACCAACGCTGGAAGGTGGTGAAACTGGTTCAATAAAGTCCATGCCCCATATTATGAAAGGGACTTAGACTTCAATTGGCCTAAGGGGTAAGGCAACTAACTTTTGCTTCCCAGTGAAGCATTGGCAAGCTTCACATTTTTGAACAAGTAAATGGGCATCTTTGTGGAGTGAAGGCCAAAAGTAACCTGCATGTAAAACTTTTGCTACAGTGGTTTTGGCTGAAAAGTGACCTCCACAAACCTTGGAATGGAATTGTTCAAGTGCCATTTGGGCTTGGTCAGGAGTCAAGCATCATGACAAAACCCCATCAAGGTTTCTTCGGTAAAGGATTCGTTCTTGTAAAACATACCGGACAACTTGCAAAAGAAGTGTTCATTTCGATTTAGTATCCATGTCTGGTGGGCACACACCATTGATCAGGAAATATGCAATAGGTATGTACCATGGTTGTGAGGCTAACTCAGTTTCATTAACCAGTTCTTCGAATGAAATCAAGTCATCTACTTGAGGTGGTTCAACTATGATCGATGGGTAGGATTGGGTTAGCAATCCATCCAGCCATGTCCCCCTTATGGTTTTGTTAGTTTAATGTCCAAGTCATACTCTTGCATGCGCATGATCCATTTGGACCACTTGATATGCAATTCAGTTTGATTCAAGGCAGTGACTAAGAGAGAGGTAGGCACAAAAATCTGAACTTTGTGGCCTTAGATGTAATGTTGAAATTTATCCAAGGATTTTTACAAAGAATAACCATGTTTCTCCAGTGTAGAATAATTTAGTTGGTGTGTCTTCAAATTTTGGCTCACGAAGGCGATTGGTCTAAGATTTTCCTCATGATCCTTTTGCAATAAGATTGCAGAAATTGTATCCTCTGATGAATTAGTGTACATGACAAAGTCTTTAGAGGGATCATAACTAATTAACAGATGAGAAGAAGCAATGTCTTGCTTAATGGATTCAAAATCTTGACGGGTAGGGGGGTCCCATTTGAACCGAATTTCCTTCTTCATATGTTGATTTAGAGGTTTAACTACTTGAGAAAAATCAGGAATGAAGCATCTCAGGAAGTTTATCTTTCCAAAGAAAGATTGAATTTCTTTTTTATTAGTAGGTAAGAGAAGATTTTTTATTGCTACCACTCTCCCGGGATCAACTTTGACACCTTCTCGAGAGACGATGTGACCCAAAAGTTTTCCCTCCATAACACTGAAAATGGTCTTCTTAGGATTTAAAGATATGCCAATTTTACGACATCTAAGGAGAACCTGTCTGAGGTGATCAAAGTGACTACTTCACTCTTTGGAAAAGACTGTGAGGTCATCGAAGTAGACAACAATGATATTACCCAATAAGTCTTTGAAATCAATGGCCATGGCATGTTGAAAGGTGTTTCTAGCATTAATAAATACAAAAGACATATTATTATATGCATACATGCCCCAACGAGTAGTGAAGGTGGTTTTATGACTATTAGAAGGCTTGAGGGATATCTGATTGTAACCTTAGAAACCATCTAATAGGGACATCATTTGAGACCCGAAGACTTGTTGGAGAATCTCTTCCATAGGTGGGACCGGGTAGTTGTCTTTTAGGGAAACCCTATTCAAATGTCGAAAGTCGACACCCAAATGAATATCGCCAGTTTTCTTCCTAACAAGAACCAAATTAGATACCCATTGTGAGTAACAGTCATGGTAAATGACCCTGAATGCTTCCATCTTATCCAATTCAGCTTTAATCGTTTATTCCAAAGCAGGGTTATTCTTTCTTTGTCTCTGCCTGTAAGGTTTTGAATCAGAGATTATGGGTATGGCATGGACTGTCTCCTGCATATCAAAAACCTTGAGGTCTTCGTAGGACCAAGAAAAAACATCCTTGAACTTGGTTAAGAGTTCCATGAATTGAGTGATCTTATAAGGGGAACACTGTGAACCTATATAGACCAATTTTGGATCTTTCTCAGTTCATAGGTTAATAGGGATGGATTCTCGCACCTTTCTAACAAATTCACTATCAATACTAGGTGCATAAGTAGTAGCATCATTGGAATCAAACATGGATTCCAGTACAGACAAACCAAGGGGGAATCTTATTTGTCTTCAATTGGATTGTGTTCTCGGTTTCCTCTTCCAACTCATGGTTGATATGTAAATCTTTGAATTCCTCCTTGTTTTGGAGGAATCTACAGATTTGTTCGTCAGTATCAAAAACTTGCCAAGAGTCGACATTATCAGTAACGTGGGTCTATGTAAAATTTGGACTTTTATATCTTCGATAGACCTTACAAAATCCGAAGTGAAACAAGAACTAGCCAAGGCCAAAGTATCAGCTACATGGTTTGTGGCCCTAGGTACGCCTTGAATGTTGAAAGATAAGAACTTCTTAATAAGTTCCCTAGCCCTTCGGTGGTATTGTTTGAGGCGTGGGTTGTGAAATTCATATTTATCTCTAATTTGATTCACAACCAATTCAGAATCTTCATTTACCAACAAATGGCGTATTCCTAATTCTAAGGCCTTTTGGAGGCCTTGAACTAAGGCTTCATATTCAACCATATTATTAGTGTTAGGGAATTCTAATTGAAATGATAAAGGGACTACCTTCCCCTTGGAATCACGCAAAAGGACCCCAGCCCCAGATCCGTGCTTGGATTTAACACTATCAAAATCCATACTCCATACCATTTCTTCCAACTCAGAAGGAGGGACATGTGCATATTCCTCACATAACACAATATACGTACCCATACCTGTATCTTGAGAAGACACATGTTTCATATTATAGGAAGCAGGTACAACCTGCTCTCGATACTTTGGTTCCCTCCTAATGACAACTTCAACACCCTTATGGGGAAAGGTGAAGTGGGTTCCCTCCATGAAGTAACGACCATTTTTTACTTTGGTGGACCACTCCCTCCCTAAAATCATGCCATATTCTATAGGTATATCTGCTACGATCACGTTTATGAGCATGCTCACCTCTGGATCTTGGTCGTAAGTAATGGATAAGTCCTTGATGTAACCAATGGTTTCTATAGTCCTAGAATCCAAAGCTAATAGGTCTTTACATGGGCCTTTGCATTCAAGACCCAATATTCTCATGACTCGAAGGGGCATGACATTGTGCCTCACTCATGTGTTAGCGACACAGTTATGGAGCACAAAATGATAAATCAAAACTGAGATATAGAAAGGAGGAACCCTAGGGTCTAAATCAATAACATTGTATGCTTCCCTAGGTTGAGAAGTGGACTCTTTGGAAAGAGGAACTCCCTGTTCCGTTTGTGGAGTAGGGGTTGCTTGTAGAACACGTGAAAGGTTTTCAAAATGAGCGGGTGTTCTAAGAGCATCTAGTAATGTCACGTGGGTGGGAACCTTCGCTAGGTCTTCAACGACGTTGTAAGGTACTGGTGTTGGGAAGCAGGGTGGTGGATTATTAGGTAAATATATTGTAATATCCCCAAGGACGAGCCCTGTTATAATCATGTCTATGAATTGTAAATCATGTTTATAAATTGTAAATCATGTTTTGTAGGCTAGAGAGATGGGTATTGATAAGTTGGTGGGCTTATGTGTTTATTAGGCCGGAGAGCCTAAGTGTTAAAGGCCAAGAGCTTGTTTTTGTATATGTAATTATGTAGAACATTAATAGAGATTAAACATCGTTGTGTGCAGACCGACCATGAATAAGAGTGATGAGGGACTAAGCTTCCATAGGGTAGGTAACGGAAAAGGGGTTGAAAGGTTGGAAAGAGGGGATAAGCTTAGGGTCTTAAGTCCTTGAGAATAATATTTTATTATTATTCCAAAGTTGTGTGACAAACATGTTTTTATCCTAAGTCCTGGGAGAGGCAACGCATGCAACTCCAACGTGTGCAAAAGGGAACACATGCAGCTCCAGGAAGACAAGTGTCGACCTAGGCGCATGTGGTTAAAAGTTGAAGCGTTAGTTGAGTTGGGGGTTGGTTCAGCCAGTTTTCCCGATCCTCCGTCTGAAACCGTGAGACCTTTGTGATCGACCTCTGCTTAAATTTATTGTCACACATCCTAAAAATGAGAACTGTGAAGCCGAACGATGTATTCTCATGAATCCTCTGGCCTCTGTATTCAACCTTTGCAAATATTCACGCATGCACCAGAGACCCAAAATCCGTGAACTATCTGTGTCTTCTGTGGAACTTGACACTTGGGTAATCGCCTGAGTGTGTTGCGTCTTAGCGTCTGTTCGTTGCCATTTTCAGTCCTATGCCCATTTTCTGTAGTGGTTGTCATCCTTGTGTCAACTGAGTGTTGATGTTGTTGTAGTTTCCCTCATCCGGTTGGAATTGAGTCGAAGAGTGTGCTGAAGAAGTGGGTTGTTAGGCCCATGGTAGAAGATACAGGTTGTCAAGCCTATGAGCATCTCTCTCTAGGTGAGAGAGTCTGCTGGGAAGAGGTTTTCTCCCATAGAGAGTCCAGGACCAGCTATAGAGCTCTGATAATTCCTAATCTAGCATGTTGTTGAGACCCAGAGAGGGAGGTGAAGCACCGATGGACTGTTCTTCTGAAGGTGTATACTCATGGGTGGAACATGCATGTGGGGAATGAGAGTCCATGAGTAGTGGGTGTAAGAAGGCTCCTGGAGAGAATCCTTCTGGTTTCTCTGTGCAATTTTCCTGTAGCCTCAGCCTAGTATAGGATTCCCTTGCCCAGGGTGGAGCTTGGTCCCAGCTCAGGGGTGACCCACTGCTGAGTGTGATGAGAAGCGTGGTCTAAGGCTGGGAGGTTCGTGGAAGGTCTGGACGTAGTTGGTGGATTTACTATAGTTTCAAAGATAAGTATCATTATGTGTTTAATTTCAATAAAAATGCATGTTTGTGATGCTTGCAATATTATCATGTATTCTGTTGCAATTATGAATTACTGTTAATTCCATTATTTTTGTATGTTAGCAGTAATCCTATGATTACTCTGTATTGCTTAGTTAAATGTGTTAATTTTATATGATGAATGTTATATATATAAGTATGAGAATGTTTCTGCATAGTAGTGTTGCACGACAGTGGGGTTGATGGTCGGGGATGTTACAATATGGTATCAGATCCATGGTTTCAACACTGAGCCTGGATGGGCCGGATAAGTGGTCTTTGGACCCAAGGTTTCGAGTGGAAATGGTGTTCAGATGGAACCAATTTTGAACCTTAGAATGTTTCAAAGTGCGAAGGGGTTACTTGGTCGTGTTATGAAGCTCAGGAGGAGTAGCAGTAGAATAAAATAGTAGCCGACATGGTATTTGACCACAGAGAGAGAGTGCTCAACACTTGGGGTGTTGGAGCTGTAGGATTTGTTTGGGAAAAAGGAGAATCCTTTACTACCATCAGATCTGGAGAAGGTGCGGTAAGGTTATCCAGGATGCCTTTCGAAGTTTAGCAATTGGGAGAAGTGGAATGTCCTGAGGCACAAACTCTCAAAGTCCCGAAGTAGATCACAACCATATTATTGCAAAGGACATGTGTCGGTAGATCATGAACTCCGAGAGAAATCACTTCGAGCAAAAGTGAGGGTGGAGGAGTTGAAACTCCCGAAGCCCAAAGAACCAAAGTGGTGAGTCATGATGATGTCACCTATAGCTGATGTGGACACATGGGTTGTGTGCCAAGTGTAAGTGGATTTTTAACCATGGAAGGTTGAAATGGAATTTGGAATGTGATGAGTGTCACCCATCTGAATGGGCCACATATCAGTCGCTAGTATGCTGCCATGTGGCATCCTGTATGAGTAGGGTTAGTAGGGCCGAGGTTACGCAACGTAGTTAAAAATTGGAGGACCCACAGTGGCGTTGATAACGATACATCAAGATCAACGACGAGGAGACATTGCGGGGACCCAAGTTGCATGGAAGCTAAGTCTCCAAGGTGGTCTCGCAATCCAAACTGCAGTTTCATTGAGGGGTTACGTGTCAGCGCTAAGAGAATTGCGGGATGAAAGGTGGGTTACTCCAAACCACCGTTGCATACCCCCGCAATTGGGAAAACATTAAGTGATGTAACATAATAATGCCACCTGAGGTGACGTGGAAGTGTTCGGATATTAATGGTTCAGGGTGTGTGGATGTGAAATATTTCGAAGTCTCCTAGTCCCGAAACTCAGACGCCGAGGTTCCATAGTAAGTGTCAGTCGTAGGATGTTGGGTAGACGTGGACCGTTAATCCACCCTACTGCGCGAGTTCGTTAACTCGGAACTCTGAGTGACTATTGTGTTATTCCTAGAAATATTTTGAAACCGAAGGCCGAAGGCCCGAGTGCGCGCTTATTGATCTAGCACTTGGTCATGACCCATGGTTCTATGGGTTGGGGAACTTAGAGAAAAGGGCTAGTTCCCGAAAACTTAGCAGAGCAGAGCTCCGAAAGAAGAAATCTGCAGGAATTCTTGATTGAACAAGAATCACGGAGAATGAAAACTGAACATTTTCTTGAATCCGATTTGTTTATGAATGATGTGGGATTTGTTAAGGAATGATGACCTGACAAATTTTGGTTGTCTGCACATTGTGTTGCAGAATTTTAACGAGTTCCATAAGCGAATAGAGTTGCCACTAAGTGCAAGAAATGGAGGAGACACAGAATTCTTCCAGTTCAAAGAATGAATCAAAAGGAATGGATGTTCATTTGGGAGTTGAAGGGTCGAACTCCAATGGGCATGGATAAGAGATAGATAAGGAAGGGAATATGATGAAAATCATTGAACGATTGCAGAAAGATTCCCAAAATCACCGAGAAGATAGCGGAAATATCATGAAAGCCAAGGAACAATAGGGAGAATTCAACTTAAAGTTGATGAAGAGTCTGGAGAGAATAGAAAAGAACTTTGACAAGGAGAGAGACTTGAGCAAACTAGGGAGTCACCAGACTTCTAAGGGAAGAAGATCAAGAAGTGTTGGTAGACACCATCATCACTCCCAAGGTCACTCCAAGAGGAGGGCACATAGTAGTTCAAGCCCATCTCCTACAAAAAAGCACATGAGATCTGGAGTGGGTGAACTTAAGGGAGAAATGAACAAGATTAAGCCTCCTACGTTCGATGGAGAACATAAGAAGGAGGAAGATGTCGAAACATGGTTGCTTGGCATGAGGAAATATTTCCAACTGCACAATTATTCCTCTCATGTAGAAGGAATAATTGTGATGTATCAACTAAACGGAAAATCATCCATGTAGTGGGATCAGCTTGTGTAGGTGCAACACATTAGAGAGAAAGATATCACTTGGAAATAATTCAAGAGGTATTTCGAGAAGAAATACTTGAATAAAATATACTACGACATAAATATGAAAGAGTTCTTTGAACTCAAGCTGGGCAACATGACCATTGATGAATACGAACGAAGGTTTTTGGAATTGTTGAAGTATGTTTCGTTCATTAAAGCTGAGACTGTCAAGATTCAAAGGTATCTAAGTGGACTGCCCACCTTCCATTGCGGACAAGATTCAATATGATGACCCTAAGACTATGGAAGAAACTATAAGAAGAGTGAAATGATTATATGAGAAGCAAAGAGAGAAGCCTACCTTCCAGAAGGCTTGGGAAGATAAGAAAAAATTTCAGATGGATCAGAGGAAGAAGGGAACTAAGCCACCCTTTTTCAGAAACAGTCCTCAAGGACAACCATCGTTTAGAGAGCTGAGAATGGATGATGTAGGGGAAAAAAGACCAAGGCAGATGCCCATTTAGTGTTGGGGTTGTTAGGGGAACCACAAGTACATAGATTGTCCCCACAAAAATGGCAAAGTGAGAGTTGTCCATAATGTTCAACAAGCTAAAAAAATGGACATGGGGAGTAGAATTCCAAGGATCTATGCAGCCCTCGACAATAAGCAAGTTGAATATCAATCGCACATGATTGAAGTGGAAGTTATGATCAACAACCATGCCTTTACTATTTTAATTGATTCAGGGGCTAGCCATAGTTATATAGATCCTAGAGTGGTGGAAAGTTTGTAATTGTCGAGAAGCAAACATGAAAAGTCTTGGTTAGTGCAGGTGGCTACAGGAACTAAGAGGAAAGTCACTGAGTTAGTTAAGTTTTTCCCAGTGGACATGAATGGACTAAGCACAAAGGCTAAATTGAACATTCTTCCTTTAGGTTCATATGACTGTATAATTAGGATGGACTGGTTGGACCACCACCATGCCATCTTCGACTGTCGTAACAAGGAATTCATTTGCCTGGATGAGGAAGGAAATCGGAAAATAGTCCAAGGAATTCCTAGAGTTGTTGTTGTCAGAGAAATCTCAGCAATGCAGTTGAAGAAGTGCTACAAGAAAGGTTGTCAATTATTTGCAACCCATGTGGAGGAAGCACCTAAGGATAAATTATCAAAGATTGGAGATCATGCGGTATTAAAGGATTTTGAAGACGTATTTCAGGAGGTACCCGGACTACCTCCGAAAAGATATATTGACTTCTTTGTAAACTTGATGTCTGGAGCAGCTCCAGTGTCAAAAGCTCCTTACAAAATGAGTACACCAGAGCTGAAAGAACTACAATTGCAGCTTGAAGAGCTTTTGAATAAGGGGTATATACGCCCAAGTGTGTCACCTTGGGGTGCCCCAGTCCTATTCGTGAAGAAGAAAGATGGGACATTGAGATTGTGTATTGATTTCAGACAATTGAACAAAGTAATTGTAAAGAACAAATATCCTCTGTCGAGGATTGATGACCTCTTCAATCAGTTGAAGGATGCGAAGATATTTTAGAAGATATACCTCAGGTCGAGATATCACCAGGTAAGAATAAAGGATGAAGACATCATCAAGGCCACCTTTAGAAAAATGTATGGTCATTACGAGTTCACAGTGGTGTTGTTTGGGCTGTCAAACACACTCGTTGCTTTTATGTGCCTAATGAATGGTGCATTCAAGGACTATCTAGACAAGTTTGTTATAGTATTCATGGATGAGATTCTGGTGTATTCCAAGTCAGAGGAAGAGCATGAGAAGCATATTAGGATGGTGTTACAGGTGCTAAGAGAGCATCGACTGTATGCCAAGTTGAGCAAGTGCTTATTTTATCAGGAGCAGATCCATTACTTGGGGCATATTATTTCAAAGGATGGGATAGATGTAGATCCTAAGAAGATTGAGGCCATCAGAGAATGGTCAGTGCCAAAGAACGTGATGGAAGTTAGATCCTTTATTGGTCTAGCTGGTTATTACAGAAGGTTTATCGCAAGGTTCTCGAGGATAGCTCACCCTATCACTTCCTTGCAAAGGAAGGAGAAGAAGTTTCAGTGGACAGAATATTGTGAGGGAAGCTTCCAGCAATCGAAGCAATTGTTAACCAGTGCTCCAATCCTGAGGATTAAAGATCTGAATGAAGACTTTGTATTGTGCACAGATGCATGAAAAGAAGGAATCGAAGGAGTCCTCAGTCAGAATGGATTTGTAATCTGTTATGAATCCAAAAAGTTGAAAGAGCACGAAAGGAACTATGCAACTCATGATTTGGAGTTGGCATCCATAGTACACGCTCTAAATAAATGGAGGCATTACCTCATGGGAAGGAGGTTCTAACTGAGGACATACCATAATGGTTTGAAGTATTTGTTTGATCTGCCAACCTTGAATGCTAGACATAGTAGGTGGTTGGAGTTTCTCTGTGAGTACGACTTTGATATCAAGTATATCAAAGGGAAGGAGAATAAAGTAGTTGATGCACTCAGCAGGAGAGTACACGAATTACATGCTACAGCCATTAGCATGTATCAAAATGATATTAAAATTAGAATTTTGGAAGTTGCAAATGCAGATTTGCAGTACATGGATTTGGTAGAAAAACTACTACAAGGTAAGATGCCATAGAAAGTGAGAATTATAAATTGGAAGCTGATGGAACACTTATGTACAAGAACAGAATTTATGTACCTAATGTACATGACTTGAAACTTATGATTTTGAATGAAATGCATAATGTACCTTATGTTGGGCACCCTGGATATGAGAAAACTGTGGCAGAAGTCAAGAGACATTACTTTTGGCCAGGTATGAAGAAAGAGATTGCAGAATACATTGCCATATGTATGGAGTGCCAGAAGGTTAAAGCTGAGCACAGACACCCAACAGGGTTGCTACAACCTTTACCCATTCCAGAGTGGAAGTGGGAAGTGGTGACAATGGATTTCATCACAGGATTGACCATAACAGGAAAGCAACATGATTCAATCATGGTGGTGGTGGACAAGCTTACGAAAGTTGTACATTTTATTTCGCTAAAGACTACTCACAAGGCAACTAGCATTGATGATATTTTTATGAGGGAAATAGCAGGATTGTATGGTATTCCCAAGACAATTGTGTTTGAAAGGGACCCAAAATTTACCTCAACTTTCTGGAAAGGGTTATTCAAGGGGTTCAAAACGAATCTGAACTTCAGTACAGCCTATCATTCTCAGTCGGATGGGCAGATAGAGTGGGTGAATCGAGTAATAGAAGACATACTAAGGATGTATGTCATGGACAAACCATCTAAATGGGAAGACTACCTACACTTGGTAGAATTTTCCTACAACAATGGGTATGAAGCATCATTGAAGATGAGCCCATTTGAAGCACTTTATGGAAGAAAGTGCAATACTCCAGTAAGATGGGATAATCCAACTGATAGGGAAGTAGTTGGGATGATAAGAACATAACTCACTGAGAGTTTAAAGTGGGTGACCATGTTTTTTTGAAAGTAAAAGCCAATAGAAGTTCCTTGAAGCTGAGAAATTGTGCCAAGTTGGAAGCCAGATTTTGTGGGCCATTTGAAATCCTAGAAAGGATTGGGCTAGTTGCATATATGCTTGCATTACCTGCATCCATGACTGTACATAATGTGTTTCATGTTTCATTGCTTAAGAAATATATACCTGATGCTAATCATGCAATTGATTGGAATGTGATTTAGGTGGAACAAGAAGATGTCCTGCAAGTGCATCCTATGCACATATTGGACCGAAAAAGAAAACATCTCCATAATCAAGCCATAAGGCTTGTAAAGGTCCATTGGACCTAGTATGGTCCTGAGGACATGACTTGGGAACATGAATATGCTATGTGGGAAGAATATCCGCATATTTTTTAAGATTTTGAAAATCTTGTTGATGTTGTGTAAAAGTTGCACTAAGGACAGTGGAAAAATAAGAGGGGATTGTAATATCCCCAAGGACGAGTCCTGTTGTAATCATGTCTATGAATTGTAAATCATGTTTATGAATTGTAAATCATATTTTGTAGGCTGGTGAGCCGAGTGTTGATAAGCTAGTGGGCTTATGTGTTTTTTAGGCCGGAAAGCCTAAGTGTTAAAGGCCAAGAGCCTGTTTTTGTATATGTAATTATGCAGAACATTAATAAAGATTACACATCGCTGCGTGTAGACTGACTATGAAGAAATAATGATGGGGGACTAATCTTCCACAAGGTAGTTAAGGGAAAAGGGGATGAAAGGTTGGAAAGAGGGGCTAATCTTAGGGGCTTAAGTCCTTAAGAATAATATTTTATTATTATTCCAAAGCTTTGTGACAAACATGTTTTTATCCTAAGTCCTGGGAGAGGCAACACATGCAGCTCCAACGTGTGCAAAAGGGAACACATTCAGGTCCAAGAAGACAAGTGTTGACCTGGGCGCATGTGGTTAAAAGATGAAGTGTCAATTGAGTTGGGGGTTGGTTCTGCCAGTTTTCCTGATCCTTCGTCTGAAACTGTGAGACCTTTGTGATCGACCTCTCCTTAACTTTCTTGTCACACATCCTGAAAATGAAAAACATGAAGCCGACCGGTGTATTCCCGTGAATCCCATGGCCTCTGTATTCAACCTTTGTAAATATTCACGCACGCACTAGAGACCTGAAATCCATGAATTGTCTATGTCTTTTGTGGAACCCAACACCTAGGTAATTTCCTGAGTGTGATGTGTCTTAGCGTATGGTCATTGCCATTTTTGGGCCTATGCCCATTTTCTGTTGTGGTCGTCATGCTTGTGTCAATTGAGTGCTGATGCTAGTGTGTTTTCCCTCATCCGATTGGAATTGAGTTGAAGAGTGTGCTAAAGAAGCGGGTTTTCAGGCAAATGGTAGAATATGTAGGTTGTCAGGACTCTGAGCAGCTCTCTCTAGGTGAGAGAGTCTGCTGGGAAGTGGTTTTCTCCCAAAGAGAGTCCAGCACTAGTTACGGAGCTCTGAGAATTCCCGATCCGACCTGTTGCCGAGACCCAGAGAAGGAGTTGAAGCACCGATGGACTGTGCTTTTGAAGGTGTATACTCCCAGGTGGAACAAGCATGTGGGGAATGAGAGTCCGTGAGTAGTGGGTGTAAGAAGGCTCCTAGAGAGAATCCTTCTGGTTGCTCTGTGTAGTTTTCCTGTAACCTCAACCTAGTTTAGGGTTACCTTGCCCAGGGTGGAGCTTGGTCCCATCTTAGGGGTGACCCACTGCTAAACGTGACGAGTAGCGTGGTTTAAGGCTAGGAAGTTCGTGGAAGGTCTGCACGTAGTTGGTGGAGTTACTACAGTTTCAATGATAAGTATCATTATGTGTTTAATTTAAATTAAAATGCATGTTTGTGATGCTTGTAATATTATCATGTATTCCGTTGCAATTATGAATTACTGTTAATTCCATTATTTCTATATGTTAGTAGTAATCCTGTGATTATTCTGTATTGTTTAGTTAAATGTGTTAATTTGATATGATGCATGTTATATATATAAGTATGAGAATGTTTTTGTGTAGTAGTGTTGCCCGACAGTGGGGTTGATGGTCGGGGAAGTTACATTTACCTTATTTGGGGTCCATGGAACCCTATTCCTAGTAGGGGAAGGTAATCTACCATTCATGGGAAATTTTGACTTTTCATTATCCTTTGGATCGCTTTTGGCCTCTTCCACCACTTGTAGAGTGGTTTTAGGGGGCTGACTCCTAGTTTCCAAAATAAAGCTTCTGAAAGAAAGAGGATCATCATCATAGGGAATAAAGTCTTCCACGTTAACTTGGTCGTTTTGGGAAGTGGAAGAAATCTTGTTTTTTACTGGAGGTAGAGGGGCTTTATCGTTTTTAGACAATTCCATGTGACATGTATATGAGTAACAATACTTGGGATCATAGAAGTCTTGGAAAAAGTGACACCAATCCACTTCAGCAACATGTTTCCTAGGAGGAGGAGTAGGAGGGAAAGGAGGTCTTGGCCTCGAAGGAGCAGAAAACTACAAGTCATTCACCTTTCGATTAAGAGAAAGTATTTGGTTGTTCATGTTCATTAATAACTTGAGTGTTTCCGAACTTTCCCTTTCTTCAATCCTCTAAGTCTGGGCATGTGGAGGTTCATACCGAGGACCCTCATTTTGAGGTACCTCATTCCTATGCCTCTCGTTAAAACAGAGTTGTACTAAAGGTGAGGGAATCATGCCGGATTCCTCCATGTTTCTTTCAATTTCCAGGGCGCTAGTCTTGGCCGCATCTAAAGTTTGTATTGATTTATCTTTCAATATATACTTTACATTCGAATTCATAACGGTCATGTAATAATGGAAAAAATTGTTCCCAAATGGTTGGGAAGCAGTTGGGATCCTATTCAAGGTCAAGGTAAAGCGTTGATTAAAATTCTGGATTTGCTCACCCTCATGGATGGAGATGGTTGTGAAATCCCTGAGTAGGGAGGGCACATCATCCGCCCCTTGGAAATGTTTCTTGAATTCTTGGATCATAGTGTCCCAATCTGGGATACAATCATTAGGAAGCAAGCGATACCATCTCACTGCTTCACCCTCAAAGTTTCTTAAAAAACGTCTAATTATGACATCGGGAATTGTTATATCAATAAGCACTAATGGATCATACAAGTTTTGTATATTTTATTTAGCACTCAATGTACCAATTCCACTGAAATTAGGAAGCCTGTTTGGGGCATCTGTAGGCATGTCATGAAGAGGTCTAGCCAACCTCAAAGGAGTCCCGGGTTGCCATGGCATTTCCATCGGAACAACTATGGGAGGAACAACAACAGTTGTTGAAACGATGGGAGAAACAAATTGAGGATTAATAACTGTTGTTGGATTAACTAAAGCTTTCTTTAGTAAGGGGCTTTGAATAGGAGAAGAGGAAGAGGGTGACTCAACTTGCATTGCAGAGGTAACACATTTCCCTAGTTTCCCAGGTGTATGTGTCTCACTACTTGTTTTCTTTTGCGAACTTTGACTTATTGTAATCTTGGGGGACATTGTTTCCCTAGTCTTAGGATACTTTTTCACTACCAGCTTGCAAGGGGATCAAGTAAGTACTTTGAGTACAAGAGATGTATCACCAACAATCTTACTCTTTCTGAAAAGATGTAGATTAACCTAACTATAAACAAAGCTTTTTTTACGTTCTTCTCGAAGTGGAAGGTAAGGTATGATAGATTTATAACTTCCCAGGTGAGATTAAACAAGTAGAAACAGAGACTGACAAGGTAAAATGAAAGGAAAACTCAATGGTATTTATGGCTCCCAGATGCGACGAAAACTACAAGGGAACTGAACTATAACAAGCACCAAAGAAAATTCCAAAGGGTTACTGAAAGACCTTGCCACAATTTTTTTTCAACAAGCGGGAAAAGGACCGCAAATAATTTGGGTCCAATGCCTAGTATAAGCTTGGGATACAAGCAAATCTAAAGAGGTTTGCAAATTCCCTAGTATGGTCGCCAGAAAAAGGCGGGTGTTATAAGAAAAATTTGTCCATTGGGGAAGATCCGACCTATCCGACTGTGAACCCAGTTACAGCCTCTTTGATAACTCGACATGAGGCATAGACTACCTGCACCTCAAGTGGTCCTTCGCTTGAGGTAGTAATGAAGGGAAAAAAAAAGAGGTGAAATACTTACAAGAAGTCTTTCTCAGGACCACCCACCCTGGGTGTTGTCCTCCCTCGGGTTCCCAGATGGCCAAAATGGCCTAGGGGGTAAAAATTATGGACAGTAGGATGAAAATAAGCTCGCTATTTTTTCAGGAAACAAACTAAATAAAATGAACAATGAGTTGTTCACTCCTTTAAAGCTTTGGAAAATGGCCCGGAATAGGTCCCCGGGGTAAACCGGTGTCCTGGGTAATTAACCAATGGATGCCTCAAGTAAAAAAGTGTGAAACAAGGGTGAAAAGAGAGCTTAAAGCTACATCCAAGTCCTTTTAAATGGCTATAAATTGCGAACAACAAGTTGTTTTAAGATATGGAAACAAGCCCAGAATGGCTTGATACCCCCCAGGGTGACCCGAAAAGTGATCCTGAAATATTGTTAAATAAAAAAGGGGGTTGTAGGAGGGGATGAATAGCCTTGTTACAAGTTGTTACAACTATGATATAAGGGAAAGTATTCACAACTCCAAATTTTGGTTCGTGGGTGAAAGGTGGACTGACGAAAGGTTGACTTTAAAAGTATTTTATTGGTCAATTTTTAGTTTTTATCACGCGCCTTGGCTACCACACTGTTTTGAAGGTTATCTCAATCATGCAAAAACATCCCGAAACTGTGTCAACTAGTATAAGAAGAGTAGTCCTAGCAGACCATGGTGGTTAGGTTGAAGAGTGCCCCATGCAGTTCAGAGAAGCATGGATTAGCCACTTCTCGTCACTAGTGCTTTCGGGCTCTTAAAGCCGCTTGGATGGAAGAAGGATACCTGTGAAAAGGAAGAGGCCCAGGACCCCCCTAAAGGGAGTTTTAACTGAGCTTACCCAAGAAGAGTAGTATTCCAACCAATCTAAGCTAATCAACTCCTTCACCGTGTCGTACTAAGGAAAGACCACTTGACTTGTACTAACTAGACAAATTCTCAGGGGCTCCTGATGAAGACTCTCTGGCTTTGACTCTTAGTATCCTACAAAATTGAAATTGCTTGAAATGAAATACCAGGCCATCCATGTGGTGAGGTCACGTCTTGCTTTCACAAGCGTGCCTCCTGGTTACTGAATTTGAAATCTATTTAAAAAAAACTTATATACAAAAAACAAGTAAATAAGTAGGTGATGTATATGTCACGGCTAGATAATATGTGTATGTATGTATCTAAATAGTATAAGTTTTTTTTTTTAAGTGTATGGGGCGGACCCCTGAATTGTTTTCAAGTATTCATGCGGCTTTTTGCATGTATTTAGCTTGTTGATTTTTGTATCGCCCCTTTAGGGGCAGCCACCTATAGATTAGTGATTAAAAATTGATACAATGGAAATATGGCAAGATTAGATAATTACAAATAACGATTACACTATTCAACCCAAAGGAATGGGTTGAGGCTCTTTGCGAGCGGCAAGGCCGCCATGGGCATGAAAGCCCCAACTAATTCCTTGTATGGGGATTGGAAGTTTAGTGTTTGAAATATAGAAAGTGTGATGGTTATCTACGCAAGTATAGATCATATTTTTTTCACATAAATTCACAAGTAAACTACTCAAGCTATCTACACAAATTAAGCATATCAACATTGGTATGTGTGCCAAAAATTTTGGAATGAGTGTAAGTGATATGTAAAGTGAATATGAGAGTGATTGGGTAGATTTACCGATCAAAATGGATGTTTTTATTTGCTTCCATGTTGGCCCCTTTGCCTCAAACAGGCCTTTAGGTGGTCCCCAACCACTTAGGGGAAGAAGAATAGGTGATCGGTTATGTCATTGCAGGCAAACAACGAAATTTTAGTATTTATGTATTAAAAATTGAATTAAATGTAACACAAATTTACACATAAAAAAGTATATAACATCCAACTAAGATGGTTGTCTCGTAGGGGGAAATTGACCAAAATGACCAATTTTCCTATTTGGGACAGCAAGGTTAATGGTAAGAAAACATAATAGAAATATACATGAATGAAAATATAAAGAAAACAAGTATGGACATCCAACTAAGGGGCCTATTTGAGGGTTGTCCTAAGGTGCCCTAGGACTCCCAACCACTAGCTAAGGCTGAAAAAAATTGAGTACTTCAGAAAATCTGCACTAAAACACATTAAACAAGTTAAACCAAGTTGTTAGAAGATGAAAGTAAGCAAGTTAAACCCAAGGAAGAAAAACAAACACCTAGCTAACCAATCCCTCCTGGAGATAGCTAACATAACAAGCATTTACCCCTACCCCTCAACCCTTAACCAACAAATGACATGTCCAACAACTAAAATCTAACAAGTATCACACACACAAAGAGTCTTGGAAAATTTTAGCAGAGCTTTGTTACTATATTCATCCTCCTTTTTTTTACAATGTCAACCATCTTATTTATAAAGGAGAGGTGAAGGCTTAGGGTTAGGTCACAAGACACTTGCCACTTTTTTAAAAGTGACAAGTGGACCAACCCTAAAGTATTTTTGTATTTTTACAAAAAGTAACATTATCCTAAAAGAGAATCTTATCCAAAAGGGATCAAATCAAATTTGATTTGACCTCTTAATTACAATGTATATATGCCAAAAAGTAAATCATGCGAGAGTTCATATTACAAAAAGTCATTTTTCATAAAATGAAAAAACTTGATATGCCACATCACCATTTGCCTTGGGATTTGTGCCATCCCAAATGCTCTTTGACTGCTGCCATATTTTTCAACTGTAGGTGAGGTGTCTTAGGACATTTCCCGACCATCCATGGCTATCGGATTCACCAGTATGAAGCCCCAAGGTGTGGGAAATTTGCTGAGTTGCTTAGGAGGGCAAGGGGCCTTTGGGTTTTGGTCATTGTAAGTAAGGAAATGCTCATTGTTCAGGCACGTTTCAGACTTGATTATGCCCCCCCTTTTCTTCCTATAAGTTTCCCTATGAGCTGGTTGAAGCATGGCTTCGATTTGGGCTTGTTTTGGTGAAGGGACCCCTTGGGCCTGAACCTTGAGAGGATCTTACCCTATACCAAATAGCCACAAAAATATTCTTTAATGTTCCCATATTGTAGCTCTATCTACTACCTTTCCTCTACCTTTCGTTTGGTGCAAATCCGACTCCAGATGAGTAAGATATGATCCCGAGAAGGTACACGAAAGGAGTCGGTCGGGTGACTGATTAGGGAAAAAATTTTGAAGTTGGGGTAAAATTCTCGGCTGGACACCAGAATTGACATGTTGTTACATGACTTCATACCTGTAGTTGTAATGGATTTTCCTCACCCGACCCAATTTGGCCTCGGAGGCCCCCAATTAGGCCTCCTTCCGATGCATGCTTGTCAGGCCAGTAATGAGTCCCTGTCGCTCTGGTACATGCCACTGAAATTTTGGATTGATTTTGCCAAGGATAAAGCCATGGATGCATTCTAGACTTTGCCCCGGTCATTTCTACTATTCACAGGCGAAAATCCACCTTCGTATGGCGAAGTTATGCAATTAACATGTTCGGTAACTCTCGGGGGGGGGGGATTTAATTTTATTATATAGTCTAAACATATATAAATAAAATTCATTAAAAAAATATTATCTTTATTATATTTTCTAATAATGATTTTATTGAATATATATACAATATATATATAATAAAACAAAAATTAAAACTAAATAATAAATTTTAAAAATTTAAATAACAAATTAAACTGTATAAAATTTAAACAATATAACAAATTTAAATTAAAATTAAAACTTAAAACTAGGTTGTATATTACAACCCCTCTACCCGATGCCCCCGATCATCCATGTGATCATGGTCAGGCACAAAAGGAGCACGCGAATGGGTGGTTTGGGAGGAGTGGTTGGGGAATGGGTGTGGAGGGAGGAGGTACGGGGGTTTGGGAGTGGCAATTACGTGCAAGGGAGAGGTACAATTTATTTCCCAGGGACTTAGATTGATACAAAGTCCCTAACTTATTTCATAAATCCTTAGTCGTAGCTTCCCCTAACACATTCAATAATACCGAATCTGGGGGACACAACCATATTGTGCTCTTTTCCTCTCAATCCAACTTTGTCCAATATTTTGTTGACATTCCCATGGGTGCAATACTTGGATCCACAATGACCCATTGATCTTTTCCTTTCAAAATATCTTCCATTTTGAGATTCCACAACTCAAAACTCCCCCATTAATTTTCTCGATCTCTATTTTTGAACTGCTTACTGTTTATTTTCACCACAAGAATCGATACCGCAAAGATCCCATTTGAAAAAGGTTTACCACACACTCAATCCAAACCATTAGCCACAAAGGTGTCCCCCTTAAGCCAATAATTGCTTTAATACCAAATGCATATTTTAACCTTGTACAATTAATTATTGCAAATGGATTATTAATAGAAACAAAAAAGATACAATGGCACACACACACATTACACAAAAAATTTACCCTAGAAACCCAAACCGACAAAACTAGCAACTTGTTTATAGTTGCACCTCTAATTCTTTTTCATCTTCATTATTTACAATACAATACAATATA
>ML784182.1:277331-288356 GCA_009831015.1 Picea engelmannii
CTAAAACCCCTAATCCATTGACCTAGATTAGTATACAACCATAATTCCTTAATCAGAATTAGAGAACCATCAACGAAAAATTGTGTTGAAAACTACACAAAAAACCGCCATTTTTTTTTCTGGGGGGAGGAGACTCCCCAGGAAGGGAGGGCTCTGCCCCCCCTACAACCCCCTTGTTACCCCCCCATGCATTGGGTTCAATGTAACGCGTGGGGTTGGTCTTTCAAATAATATAACACATACCCAATACTGACTACTCCATATCCTTTAACCCCAAATCCACACTCATAGATGAGCACTAAAGATTGGAGGGTTGTTTGGGTCACATTTTATACCTTTTGGTTTCCATTCACTGATAAAATTAGGATGGAAAATAAGTCAAACAACATGGGTTATGAAAAGTATGCAAGAGATGATTATGAATATGAGAACTTTAAGAGAAAATATGGATCCATGATTGCTATAAAAAAATATTTGATAGCAAAGGTTAGAACTCTAGAGGCTAAAAATGGGTTGCTAGAAAACAAGATAATTTCAGTAGGAAAGGGGTCACATGTAGTTGTAGAAGTTATCTCTACTCTGAAGGAGCAACAATAAAATATCAAGCTAGAGATCACTAATAATACATCAACACTCCTTTTAGTGAAACAATTGTTGGAAGAAAAACAACAACTGAAAAATGAGGTCAAATTCCTAAGAAAACAACATGCCACCCTCAATATTACAAAGAAATCCATTGAGGAAAGGATATCATGTATAGAAGTAGAAAAGACTAATGCCATGGGTTTGAAATCCTAATTGGACGAGGAAAAGGAAGCGATCAATTCCCTACAATTCAAGGTTACCACAAAGAAACTAAGAACAACTCCCCCTACTCCTAGTTTTATCCATGGAGTTGATGATCCTTATGTAGCCTAGCTAAGGTATAATATTGAAAGAATCATTAGAGAAGTGTAAGAATGGAGGGCCATACCTCATGAGATCATAGAAAAGGAAAAAAATCCACATGTTCTAGTAGACAAAAGGAAAGAGGACTTGATGAAGTAGGGGTAGGAACTAGGTGAGGCTTAGAAAAAATTGATTGATGATAGGATGTGGTGGAAATAATTAAAGATGACAAGGAATATTGGAAGATAAAATATGAGACAAACCTAGAGGAGGATAAAATGGTAGATAAATTCATAGTGATCAAATGATCCATGTGGGGATACATCATAAAAGATATGCCCATAATCTGAGACCACATGGAATTCCTTGAGTTTGATGCCCTATATAAGTGGGTATGGAAACACTTGAATAACATGCAAGAAGAGGTCATGTACTATTGATATTATGGTAGTTGCGGGAGGTATTTACCTCCACGTGTAAACCTGATGAGAATAGAATATTCTCGGAAGTAAGAAGAAACCCTAAATTAGTTGGCTAACAACCCTAGAAGACAAATCGGCTCAAGAGGATAATTTGTATTAGGTTATTAGCCTCTAAGAGAAGAAGTCGGCTAAAGGAAATATTATATACTAAGTAAATAGGCACCCAGAATGAGAATTCAGCCTAGGCAGTTTGCCAGTTTTAGTATAAATACAGGAGGCCAATATTCATTCTAGAAGGCATTCTCAGAACTGCAGAAGCAACACTTATGCGCACTACAGTTGGCCAGTTTGTGCGCAAGTTTGGAGGAGAGCTGTCGTTGCAGCTGCTGCAACTAGCATATTTCAGTTTTGAGCTCAACTCTCTCTTGGTTATGGTTTGGACTCTTTGATCAGCTCTTCTTACTCCTATTTGGTGTGTTATCCTTGGAGAGAGGTGTGCTATCTTGTTTGGCTATCTAGTCTAGGGTTTTCTTTTGGAATGATTCTCTGTCAACGTTGAGGTGCTCGGGGGTGGATTTGGCCTATGGTTGGGTGACAATAGTGATATTGTTTATGGTTAAACAAGCACATCCATTATATTCTAACAGGTTATGGGCCCACACCTCCTTCATTCAGTCTAACCACTAGAAGGGAGAACAACCATAATGATACTAAGCTCGTTGAAGAATTGTCGCTAGGGTTTCTAGCAGGAGCAGTTACCAAAGCACCGTCGCTAGGGTTACTAGTAGGTGCAGTTGCAGAAATCCTAATCCTCTCATTGAGGCACCTTAAGTGAAGGAATTGACCTAATTTTCGGATAGACTAGTGCGCCCTAGCTTAGCGCATCTCCTAGTACTCTCAGCAAGCTAAGACGTCAAGGTTGAGTTTTTGGTCAAATCTAGGGTTGATCAAGTCAAGGAAAACATGACTTACTCTATGAAGTTAGAAAACAAGTTAGATGGGGCTTCTAACTTTAGAGCATGGAAGACAAGGATTGATCTCATCCTTGCCAAGAATAAAGTGTTGGATATCATGAAAGGAAAGATTGTGGAACCAGAGTTTGAAGAAGGAAAAGAAAAGGAACCACAGAATGTTGCAGTTATGGAGAAGTTCAAAGACAATGACATCAATTCCATGAGTATCATAATGGATTCTATAAGAGACCACCTGATACCCTACATCTCTCATATTGATTTGTCTAAGAAGATGTACGATGCCCTAACAAACCTCTTCTCTATCAGAAACATTGGACAAGTAATGAGTCTGAAGAATGAGCTCTATGACATGAAGATGAATGATGATGATGGCATAACATCATACTTTGTGAGAATTTCTCATTTAATAGATTAACTACAAGCTATTGAAGAGATCATTTCAGAGAAGGAATTGGTAAACATAGTACTCAATGGTCTTCCCAAGACATGTGATGCATTTGTCGCAAGCATGAACACAAGGAAGAAGTATCCTACATTTGAATAACTTTGGACTTGCTGTGCACAAGAAGAATTAAGGATCAATGCAAAAGAGAAACCCCAAAAGAAGTACGATGATCAAGCCTTCACAACAAGGTTCAAGGATTTCAGGAATAAAAAGAAGTTTGGCTCTAGGAAGAAACCAAATCAAGAGAAAGTTATGTCAAGAATACAATGCTTCAATTGTCGAAAGTATGGTCACTACAAGAATCATTGTCCTGAGTTAAATAAAAGGAAGGAATCACACAAAGCATCAGTTGTTGAAGAAAGGGAACCCTCAAAGAAAGCCAAGCAGGACAAAACAAACTTCTTCTTCTAAAACAAGGTAACAATACTCTTCATATTTCTTGTACATATCATGTTTTCTATACATATCTTGCATATTTATTTCCTAGAAGATAATATGTTCAAAGAGAAACTATACCTATGAAAGGATTTCTATCACAATGACTACAAGACAAGGCAATACACATGAAAGGATGAAGTACATTAACAAACCCTGGTAACAATTCATGTGGAAGTTATTACATAATTAACAGCTGCAAGATAAGCCAAAATCAGAATCAATCTTGAAGAAACCTAGAAGAAGTGAAGACAGAAAGAAGTCGAAAATCAAGAGAAAAATGGAAAAAGACTTATGACACTTTGCAGAAGGAAATAAGGATGCAGACAGAAGCGTGGGCTCTATGAACTGGAGGGAGATGATTACAGAATTCCAAAAGAATAGCATGCATTCATGCATGAAGCAAGGATAAGGAGGGAGCTAATCCTAATAGTATGATCCATTGAAGATGATGAAGCATCTATCCATGTTCCCATCAATAGTGGTAGCCATGAAAAACAACACGTGTCCAGTTTGACTTTATAAGAAGCCTTCTTCGAAAACAAGCCTCAAAGTACCCCTGGTTGTTCATCCACATCCATGATTCTATGATGAAAGGAAGAAGTCATAATCTTCAGGGGATGGAATCTATAGAAAAGATCGATGGACCCAAGAGATAATGGAAAACATAAGAAAGAACATGAAGATTCCAAAAGAGAAAGGAAAGATAGAACAACCAGTCATTGTATCGAGAATCAAAAGACTACCAACCTGACCTGAACTCACTAAAAGAAATCAAGCAGAGGAAATGAAAGTTGTGATGAAGAATAGTGTATGGAAGACTTATGAATGCAAGCATTGAGAGATCCAAAACTAGAGGTTTATCTCAGATAGAGGGAGAAGACTCTGATGATTGCTTGTTCCAGTAAACCAAACATACCTCTACATGAGCCATTATATCATCTGCAACATCCATGGGTTAGAGTTTACATCAGATGAATGCAAATACTATTCTCCAGAATAATTGAACAAAGAATGTATGTAGAACAAACTCAAGGCTTTGAGGTATACCAGGAAGATACTCTTATATGCAGATGGAAGAAGGTTTTGTATGGATTCAAACAACTTGGTGCAAAGCCTCCAATGCACATCAGAAGCGTGGTGAAAAACCTTCTATAACAAAGATACTGTATCAGAATGGTTACTCAGAACTCAAGGATGATGGATTGCCAATCCATGACAAAGCTCTCATGATGACAGAAGAAGTATCACTTGGATATGTTCCAAGTTTGACCCTTGCCACGATGTTATGAGCTAGTAGGAAACAAAAGAGATGAATTCAACTATGATGATCAGAGCTATATGAAGCCTTAAGAAAACCAGAGTTCCATAAAAACCGAAGTACATTGAGATCAAGAATTAAATTATCCGTGATGAAGTCCAGAAAGGAGAAGTGGTTCTCCAATATATATCTCCACAAATGAGAAGATAAGAAGACATTTTTTTAAATCCTCTATTCAAGATGAAAGAGCTTGTGTACTCAAGTTGGAGCTCATGGAGACAACTTCCTTATTAAAAAAGGAAGAGATGACTCCTAGGTTGGGAGGGAGCACTGATGTGTTATTGATTTATGGACAGTCATTTTTTAGTTCAAAAAATGGTCCAGGATGAGCAATTCCTTTCCAGTTCGGAAAGTGGTTTGAGATTTTTGATGGACGGGCATTTTCCAGTTCGGAAAATGGTCCAGATCGAATGGTCATTTTCATAATGAAAATGGTTCGATGGATTGTTGATGTACCATAGACAACAATTCCCATTGTGGTTAACATAGGGAATGGTCTAGGACAGTCTCTCTTCTTAACGGTCACTCTTAGTAGTGGTCAAGAAGATTGGTCCACCTCGTTGGACAACCATTCTTCCGAAGTTCACAGTTGTGAGCAATTTTGAAGAATGGTTCATTTTGGAGGTTGGTGTAGGACATCCATTTCCTTAGGAAATGGTCTGGATAGTCATTACCCAGGGAAGATTCATTCTCTCCAAGTTGCACTTTGTTTTGTGCCAGAGGAATGGACCAGATAGGTGAATGGTCCAGGTTCAACAATCAAGGACATGCATTCCCTAGGGCAGATTCATTCTCTCCAGGTTGCACTTTGTTTGTGTCGGAGGAATGACCCAGATAGATGAATGGTCCAGGCTCAGAAATCGAGACAGTTATTCTTCCTTGCTTGAGAAGAATAGTTCAGATAACTCATCATTGATGTTTTACTTTCTTAGGGAAGATGCTCTTCCAGATCTCACATATGTGAGTGGAAGAATGGCCCAGATGATTAAGTTTATATATCATAAAAATGTTTTCTGTGCAGGTTGATGATATGATTGTTATGGAGATTGTATGTCTCTGGACAGTAGATGTATCTACTATAGTGGATGTGTTCCACTGATTGAGACTATATTTCACTGATCAAGTATCTGTGTGCTAATTGGTGTGGCAATGTACCACTAGATTGTAGTTGTGTACTACTATGGATAGACACAATTGTGTTCTATTGAATGACATTGTTCTGATCGCCTTCAAGACTATCGATAGTGTTGGAAATGATTATCAGCTAGATGGATGATCAATGGACAGAGATTTCCTAGACAGAAAATGGTTCTTCTAGGGCATATGTCCAAATTAGAATAATGGCTCTTGTGTCACTCTATGGAGTGAGTGACTTATCCAACATCATGATGGAGTATGGTTTCGAGAGATGATGCAGCTGATGACACTGATAGTGATGATGGTGCTTATGATCTACTCATGAGATAGTCTATATGACTATGTTGATGCTATCGGATAAATGGTATGTTTGTGCTCAAGACCGTTACCTTCAAATACCTCCCTAGCTAGGAGGGAGTGTTGATATTATGGTAGTTGTGAGAGGTATTTACCTCCACGTGTAAATCTGAAGAGAATAGAATATTCTGGGAAGGAAGAAGAAACCCTAAATTAGTTGGCTAATAACCCTAGAAGAAAAGTCGACTCAAGAGGATAATTTGTATTAGGCTATTAGCCTCCAAGAGAAGAAGTCGGCTAAAGGAAATATTATATACTAAGTAAATAGGCACCCAGACTGAGAAGTTGGCCCAGGAAGTTTACTAGTTTTAATATAAATAAAGGAGGCCAGTCTTCATTCTGGTAGGCATTCTCATAACTATAGAAGCAACATTTGTGTGCACTGCAGTTGACCAGTTTGTGTGCAAGTTTGGAGGAGAGTTGTCATTTCATCTACTGCAACTAGCAGATTTCAGTTTTGGCCTGGAATCTCTCTTGTTTATGGTTTAGAATCTTTGATCAACTCTTTTTACTCCTATTTGGTGCGCTATCCTTGGAGAGAGGTGTGTTATCTTGTTTGTCTATCTAGCCTAGGGTTTTCTTCCGAAATGATTCTCTGTCAAGGTTGAGGTGCTCGGGGGTGGCTTCGGCCTATGGTTGGGTGACAATAGTGATATTGTCTATGGTTAAACGAGCACATCCATTATATTCTAACATGTACAAGGCACAAGTGGATAGAGAGGTAAATATGATTGGTAATAGATAAGTCTCATTTATGACTACGCCACTAAAAGGGAAGTGTCTTAAAACATATATAAAGTAGCTTCAACACCACCGAAATAGTATGCCTCACAATAGTTGAAGTCACCTTCTCAAAGGGGGAGTATTTCTAAAGAAGGAAAGTGATTTTGTTCATAACCTAACCTTTTTTTGTTATTCTTCATAAGTTGGGCCCTAATTTTGTGGCAGTATGAGGAGATGTCTAACCAATTCACCCATTGCTCTCTAAAAAGGTGGGGATTGGTCAATGTCAGAAGTAAGCCTTCAAATGATATAAAGGTAGACCTCAACAACAAGAACACAGATTGGTGAACTTTCATATTGACATGTTGTTGGATTCCAAAGAGAGTGTAATCCTTCTCTTTGTAATAATTTCTTGAGGTTGGTGATCCGGATTTTATGAGCAGAACGAAATGTCTTATCTCTGAGAAGAGATGTGATGGTTGCGCTCATTCGCAAGAAGATGATTACAATGAGGCTCTCAAGGCCTTTTTACAATAAACAAGAGTTTCCTAAGCATCCAAAAACCTAACCCTAGGAGATGAAGCGCCAAAAGTCATGTGGGCCCCGTTTGGGTAAGTTAGTACATCAACTTCCCAGGGTCGTAACTTTTGCATACCATCTTCGTTTTAGGTGTATGATAGCCCATTGGAAATATCTATCCGAGGAATACAATAGTTGCACAAAATTTCATGATAAAATTTTGCAGCCGCAACATACCCCAAAAAATGTCGTTTAGGGCCTCAAAACAGCTCCGGAAGTTCAGGACTCGAAAAACTGCTAAAAATAGTAAATTATCAAAATTGCTAGAAAGTTGTTTTGAGCCAGCTGGAAAAGGTGGGTGGCCACCGATATCCACCTGGTTCAGTTGGGGTAAAGGGATCAGTCACATTGTTTTACTTTCTTTCCTTTACCCATTTTGATTCTCCTCTATATACGATCCAAGTCATAAATTACATGGGAAATGGAAGTAATAATGCTCATGACTAAAATCTTATAGTCCCCATTTGGTCCAATATTGTAATTAAAGAACTATTGGATTTATTTCTAGTCATGACCAAGGCATTTGACTACCGATGAATTAATAATATTCAAGAATTGCTACGATCGTTCTCTCCCATTTTATATCTTGCATAATGTTGAATGAATTTCTATATTAGGATAATATGGGGCACCTAAGGAGATACCCAAGGGGACAATGAATGTAATGTGGCCATAATAATGGAATTGGCCCATTATTTAATTAAAAGAAAATAATATAATAATATGGGGTAGTTGTCATAGACCCCTAGGAATACTCATGAGAAAGTATAAATGCATGAGTATCATTATATTAGAGGTGTGTTAGATTGTGTTGTTTTGTGGCAAGCATGACTTGTGGAGTGATTCCTTCCATAAGGAGTAATTGATGATGTTACCCTACCTTAAATGTTCTTCTCTCTATATTCTTGTGTTGATTATGGTGAATGTTTTTGGTATCTTTGGAGTTGAAGGGTTTATTTTCTGAATTTTAAGGCCCTATTCTCTCTTACATCTATCGAGGTTTACTATAAACCTTGGTAGTTATAATAGAGAATAAATCGTTTAAACTTCAAAAATAAACCCTTAAAAATTCAAAGATACCAAAACATTTACCATGAATAACATAATAATATAGAGAGAATAAGCCTTAAGGTAGGGTAACACCATCAAATACTCCTCATGGAAGGAATCACTCCACAATCCATGCTTTCTACGACACAATAAAGTCCAACACACATCTGATACAATGATACTCATGTGTACTTATATTTTTTCATGAGTATTCCTAGGGGTCTATGCCAACTACCCCTTATTATTATATTTTTTCATTTTAATTACACATTGAAACTATTCCATTATTATAGCCACATCACATTCATTATCCCATTGGGTACCTCCCTATGTACCCCATATTATTCTCCCTAGGTACATTACATTCCATCCCCCTTGGCATGTTTTGTCCTCGAAACATGAGAAGAAACCATATAATATGGCATACTGAGCAATGCACTGAATTGTTACCATGCGCAAGCATCTATCCATCCTAGTGAAATGTGGACATGGGGTCCAATTGTGGTCTTTTGTCGATCTTGATTCTTGTTTTTTTCTTGAGATCCATGTCTTTGCTGCACTACTATAATATCTCCATGTATTTTGTTTAGTCCTCCATGTGCCTCTATACTGGTTGCCTCTCTAGTTCCATGTTGATCTATAATAAGCTTGTTGGCACTCGTGCCATTTCCTTGATGACTATTGTTTCTCCTTGTGGTGTAGGCGACAATATACAACAACCTTAACTATCGATTATTCTTTTTTGCCTCTTCGGCATGTGGTTCCTTAGATTCTTCTTCCTTTTTATTCCCTTCATGGTGCTTTTATTCAAGTTCTTATGTAGGCTCTTTTTCCAATTCAACGTCAGAATCTTCCTCTAATGTGTCATTAGGTACTACAATTTGTTTCTCTGGAAGGACTTCTTCAAGTGCCCCCTTGTGCCCTTCTTGCTTAGTAAAAGATACATCATGCCATGTACTTTTCTTTTCCTTGTACAAAAGCTTCAAAAATGTCTTTTAAACATTCATATTCATTGTACCCACTGAATCCAACCAAGGATATCCAAGAGTATCCACATCATCCATATTTATAGCATAAAAATATGAATGCAACACATATTTATCCATGGTAATATTTAAATCTTTAAAAATTTGAATATTTATCCATAGTAATATTTAAATCTTTGACATCCAATTAAAGCTAACGACTTCCTAATCTTAGAAACAAATGCATAATAAAATAACCACAACCTTCTAATATGATCAAGTATCGTACATTAATTTATAAAACAAATAAAAGTTAAAAATTCCAATTTCCAAGACAATATATGTTGTAGCCAATTTTTTTTTTGTGATAAATCATTTGTGTGATGTGGTGTTTACAATAGCATTGATTCTTTTTAAAGCCCCTTATGATTATGTCTTGAAGTTGCACCACGTGCTACCCTGTGAATAACATGCCTATATAAACAACTCTATTCATTTTATTTCTAGCTTTTGTTTTTATTATTATTCTATAATTCAATGCGTATACAATCAATGATTTTACTCATAGTGGTCAAACACCAAATTGGTGTATGAGACTTCATTGTTTGTGGGAAAAGGGACCTCCTCCATGTAACGATTTGACTCCTAAAGTATACGGAGGTATACATACCCTACCCCCTCTGGGTTTGAACTTGTAACCTCCAAGGAGGAAACACATGTTCTTAACCAGTGGATTATAGGTCAATTGCTGCGTAAAGCTTAATCAAATCACCCACTTGTTCAAATTTTATGGATAGTTTTGTAACACATCAACCTTTCTCACATTGCCAATTTTAAATAAATACTTTTGTAGCACATCAACTCTCATCACATATGTCCATATTATATATATATATATATATATATATATATATATATATATATATATATATATATATATATAATATGAAGCGTCTGTGCTCTATTTCAGTAGAACGATGAAGTATATGAGACTCGGGATGGGGGGAATATTAGATGAAACATATATGAGAGTGAGGGTGAGACTAGGGTGGGAGGAATAATAGAGAAAACGTAACACATATATGTAGTAGGGTGGGGTATATGTTTTCTCTATTATATTTTAACAATGAAATATCCCCACCGCAGTAGTCTAAACGTTCTACCTTTTGGAGATTTTTTGGTCACTTTTTCCGTTTGATTTTGCCTGAAATCCGGTGATGAATGGTTGGATCGATAGATTTGAGTGGCTAAGTTTGTATAATCTGAGTGCCCCACAGGGTTTTCAACACGCTGAATCCATTTGTGCATTTAGAAAGACAATTTAAACAAAAGAAAATAGAAATTTTGTCCAAATTTACATCTCAGGATTTTCCTGTCCCTGTCAGAAAACCCAAAAGATAGAACTTTTAGCCAACTCCTACATAGATATATTTTTACATTGAAATATCTATTACAACATTAAAAATTAAGGGAAGGACTTTCTTGTTGTTTATGATTGTACGAAGGGCGCAGATTGAAAAGGACGGACTGACAGGAGTCTGGTTTCACCAACCATAGCTCGTGGTAGTTGAGCCACCCGTGCGGTAGATTTCAACTCTACTGCAAATCCAAAGCAGAGTGATTCCTGGGACCCGTCGCTGCAACCAACCCACCACGCTGTGGCTTCTGTCGAGGCGAGTGCGCCCGTGATGGTTGTTGACGCCATTGGCAGCAGAAAAATTGTACAGTG
>ML784182.1:307657-341356 GCA_009831015.1 Picea engelmannii
GCTGACGTCACTCATGGTCCGACACATGTTAAACACTGCCACGTGTCACTCTGATTCATTAATTGTATGTGCCTGAAGTGTTAGATCTGCCTGACACCTGTCATCACCTAGTTGTGCCACGTGTCCCTTAGCTGACGTGAACTGCTATCGTAGATTGACGGTCTAGGTCACATGTTGATCTGACGGTTCAGATTCTGTCGGGATTTCGCATATCGTGAAATCGGGAATTTCGTTGTGGAGTGAACTTTGCATTATGAAATCCCAATCCCCGAGTTGCCGATGAGGCCTCCTGGCTACCACGTGTCCATACAAATGAACGTTCCAGATCCCTGCTTGATTAACGGTTGCGATCAAATCGCGAAATCGCATATCGCGATTTCGGGGTTTTCAATGTTAAGTGTTCTTTGCACTTTGAACTCACGATCCTCGATTCTCCGATGAATGAAATCAACGGTCCAGATCTCATTCTTGATTTAACGGTCGCGATCATATCGCGATTTTTGGGTTTTCGTTGTCAAGTGTTCTTTGCACTTTGAAATCGCGATCCCCGATTCTCCGATGAATTTATCTCTCTCGCAGCTTCTGCAGATCTGACGGCTATTGTTCTTTCGGGAAATTTGAACAAGATCCTACGGTCACTGACTCTTCTTCCTTTTTCCTCTGTAAGCTCTTGCTGTGCGCATTTTCTTCAAGGCTATTCCTCCTGAGCTTTTATCCTTCTTATCCTTCTGTCTCTACTGTTGCCATTAATGACAACAATCATCACTGCATTCTATGCACTGAATTTGCCAACAATTTCTTCCTTCATCCCTCACTTTTGCTGAAATCCACTGATCATTCTGATTATTCTGATTGATCTTTTCTTGGCTCTTCCCTAATAGCGTAGGACATTCTTCCATGTCATGATCCAATGTGTGACAATACATACAGGTCACTAGTGGAAGTGGACATTCTCTTTCATACTATCCTGGTTGTTGACAATTATGACATACCACTGGTCCTCTACCTCTTCCAAAGCCTCCTCTTGCTCTTCCTCTGCCTCTATAGCTGGATCGATCCCCTCATGACGCGTTATACTGAGGTGTCTGGTTCTACTGCATGGTATTATAGTGTGTTTGCGTAGTGTTATACTACGATGTAGTGTTGTATGGTTTTTGTGCAATGTTTTACTGGGTTGGTATTTTATTAAACTGGGGTGCAAATTGCCTAGTCATCATTTCTTCCTGTACTCGATATGCATCTATTGTTCTCTCTCTCATCAACTCCATGGTTCTACAATCTTTGTCATCATGGCCTACTGACTTGCAAAAGTTGCAATACGAGCTCTTCGACACTATTTGGTACTTATGCATCATTGGGAAGTGATATGGATTGTGACCCTATTTCTTACAGATCTTGCACCATAGTCCTTCTGTTGGTAATGGATTTGGCATTCTTTTTTCCATGTACTATGTGAATGTTGGACATTTGTTCTTATGGTGTCCTTATGTCCTACATGTGGTACACCAAACGACTTCCCTTTTGTCCTTATTCTTGTTTTGGTTTAGTTGGAATGTTAAGTTCTTCAGATCCTCCTTCATGTCCTTGATGACTGGATTTGTCTTCTGATATTGGTACTCTTCTAGTTGTAGGGCTTCTTGCAGAGCCTCTGACTGCGTCTGAAACTTTTGTTGTCGCAATGATTATTTCAAGCGTGGTGAAAATGAATTGAAGAACAAATGCCTATGCTGCATATTTGTCATGACATATTTCATCTTTCCTTTCAGTCGCTTGAATCTCTGGTCAATCTCCCATACATATTCTCATGGTTTATGTCTAATCTCTATCATCTCATTCATGTATTGGTCCTCTGAACTTGGATTATGGAACTCATTTATCAACAACTTCTTGATATCTCCAATCATTCTAGTTGTCCCCGACAGATTGTTTGTGGCTGATATCATATACCAATCTAGTGATTGATCTCTTAATGTGATAGTTAATTGTGCAAGTTTAGTCCTTGTCTATGATCTGTTTTGCTTGCCAAATATTTTCACAGATAAACAGGTGCTTCTCTGGGTCCTCCGACGCTTCTCCTTTGAATTATTGTAACCTGATGGTTGGGTCATGTCCTGCCATATTAAATGTTGAACTAGTACCTCTACGCGGTGTAGATATTTGGCCAATACTTCCTGAACTGGCTCCCCTAGTTGTTGTTCCTTGTGTAGATGTACTTCCTGCTGTCTTCCTTCTCCCAAAATTCGGTTGTCTAAACGATGGTGTTTTTCTTGCTGTATTATTCGCACATGGGTTTATGGGTTCCACACTGACACTGATATGGATAGGATTGTTTCCTTCTACTTCCACTCTTGGACCTCTCATCTTCCTCTTGTATGTCACACACAAGATTTCCTATATCTGCTCCACATCTCATAGATCCTCTACCTCCTCTTCATCACTTTCCAAACGTTCCCTTGCTGCTACTACTATGTTATTGGTGTTCAACTTGTATTGGTAGGGTACTCCACTATGCGTCCTTCCAGTTGTCACCATGATATGCTTGATCTAGTCGTCATCCATCATAATTGGGTCAAAGACCTCCTCCTTCTTTCCTTTATCCCCTTCTCCTTCCATTTCTCCTTTTCCTATCAGTGCTTCCCCCATTCACATAGGGAAGTTTAGTTGTCTGACTCCATTGTCATTACACCTTTGTTATATATCAATATCTTAATGGAAGTATATAATGATCTGAGATACCTAGCTTGAGGTCCCTTCATGGATTCTTTTTCAGCTGCGTTGTACGACTTTGTTGTATCTACTACAAACTCTGTGATAAATCCGACAACAATGCTATCTAACCAGAAATCTACTACATGTGTAAACTTATTATCAACACATTGTAGTTGTGTGATCTCTTCAGGATTCCACTCTAGCTATCTGATCTAATTCCTTGGATGGTTGTCTTTCAATCTTTTGATCCACTACTGCAATATGTGTGGGAAATCATAGAAAAATACTTCATGCAAGTCGGTGAATACGTACTTGTCCAGATACTTGCACAACACTAAATTTGGGTTTCTGTTATCTTTCTGCGCAAACTCTATCTCCTTTGTCTTCAACCATCTTTTGATCTCTGCCTTCGTGGGAAATATCCATGTCGTGCATGGTTACAATATTAGTTCTTCTTTCTTCCCACAGGCTCCTTGATCCCTGCGAGACTGACTAGATCGCACCAGGCTCCTCAACCTGCGACTTAACCCTTGGGATCGATTCACTCATGCCCTTTCTAGCTCCCTAGTAACTCATATTGTCCTTATAGTTCTCTTTCGTTCTTCGCATATCTTTCCTCCCTCTCTCTTTTTTCTTCCTGCTCTATGTATATATCTCTTCTCTTTATCTTTGGCTCACCAATCATTACAATGTATTACAAAAACCCTAGCCCTAGCATCGTTAGGTCTTCCATGCATGCACGCATGCTACTTTTCCTTACAGTTGTCTCTTTCCTCTTGCATGCTTCGCTTCCAAAAATAACCTTTCTTTCTGATTTGGCGTGCCTCCAACAACTAGCATACATTCATTAAGGTAATTATTAGGTATATTTCCATATTGGTATACATCTTTTTAGTAATTTTTTTCTCTTATTTTGAAATAAATATTAATGATTTTCTTTTTGTTACAATATGTTCTACCTCTATCTTGCCTAGACAACTTTGACAAAAACACAAAACAAGTTATATATGATCTTGGAAAATACATGAGGTAAGTAATGTAGTTTTACATGGAAAATGTTTCTTCAGAGTTTTGTAGTGGAACTTATTGACATATTGTGTTTTATCTGCAACTTTTTATATGCCTTGATATTGTTCAAACCTATTATTTTCTTACATCCTTTGTAGGCAACTTTCATCTAAATAAATCCATAAATAAGATATAAGGTATTGGAAGAGAGAAATTCCCCGACTAATGTGTGAAATGCAGAAGTATCTACCTCCAACATTTTTCAATGCACAAGAACACTACCTCATACACCAAGTTAAGGAGATTGAATTATGTGGACTAGTACACACAAGGTTGATGTGGATGGTGGAGAGGGAGTTGAAGTCATTGAAGGATTCTGTTAGACAAAAAACATGTCACGAGGGTTCTATGGTGGAGGGATATATGGTATATCAATGCATGGTGTATATTAGTCAATATATTCCTAAATTAGCAGAAAATATGAATTTGCCTTGCATTTGGCATCTTGAATCCATCAACAAATTTGAAGGGGAGGTGCTATTGCGGAAAGGTAGAATCATGAACATGAAATGTAATTAGATGTTGTAGATTTAATATATTATACATTTAATTTTTCAATTTTATATTATCATACTCATTTATTTATTTTTATTCCATCAACTATATTAAACTTTGCCAATGATAGATGATTAATGATATTGAATTGTTATTTTTTCATATAGTTGGTTGAGAGTGGGATGATCTACATTTATACATTGCAAACAATCTTGATTGGATGGAGGATTGGATAGAACAATGTGAACAATACTATGGTAGGTTATCATGGGAAGGGGTCAGTAAGATGATTAAAACAATGCATTGTTATTGACATGAATTTCCTGATCTTACACAAAGGGAAATCGATTTAGCCTTTGGTTTAAAAGATAAAAATGCAAGTATATTCACCTAAGTATTTTTTAAAATATATGTTTACTAAGTCCATATTATATGACGTTTATTAATTGACAATGCATTTTTTACTTGTTGTCCATGTTGCAGTTGAAACCCCACAAGGCTATGTGGTGTAATGGTCGTAAATTTGGTATCAAAAAGTTGGAAGATAAGATGAAAACCTCGGATTGAAGGACAACTGCAATATTTAACGTCACTAATATTTCCTATAGAAGTGACAGGCATCCAGAAGAAATTGAAAATAGGTACTATGGATATTTGGGGGATACGATTCAGTGTGATTTTAATTCCTTTAAAATAGTTTTGTTTGAGGTCAAATGGTATAGGCTACAGATGCATGGATGTGATCCTGAAAGAATTATTATTGAGCATGATAATGGATTTACCATGGTTAATACAAGGGAATTTGAACCAGGTACAGAGCCTTATGTTCTTCCAAGTCAATGTGAGCAAGTCTTTTACTTAGAGGTACCAGGTAAAGCAGTTTGGTCATATGTTGTTAGATATGATCCAAGAGGAAGACCCGTAAAGTATAATCATGTAGAGGAAGAATTTAATCTTGAAGAAGAAGACGATGATGCAAATCGAGACCAAGTGGTTGCAGATGTGTCAAATGAAGAAGCTGAAGAAGTTGATCATCCAAATGTAGCATACAATGTTCTCATTGATGATAGCGAAAATGACGTTGATGATGATGTTGATATGAACGATCATTTCAACATTATCGATTATGAACTAGAGCATGATACCTATGTTGATTTGGATGAAGAACAATATGAATGATCTTTAAATGTTGAAATGTATGAGGTATGTGATTATATGTTTTCTATGATTTATTCTATCAATTATATATTTAGTATTTATATGATTTATTGTTTTTTAAGTGTTTACTTATACAGGTTAATTACATGTTTTTAAGTTTTATGCCATTTTTTTTTATGTAGTGTGTTACATGTTCTTTATTATGTCAAATTAGGTATGGGAGAATTGAGAGTGATGTGAGAGGGGGGGTGGGGGGGGGGGGCGCATAATTAGAGCTTTCCACCTTCATGTGGTTTCCCATGTTCAGTATAGAATTAATTATTATCGAAACCAAGAGGAGCTCATTCGGGGTTAATTAATATTCTTTGGTTATTCTATCAAAACCCAAAAATAAGGTGCACCTTCTCATGTACTTGACCCCGCTTATAACTAACAAGTGAATGTGGCCAACATTGAAATGTTTTCAATTTGTGCTTGTATGGAATGAAATTTGGCATGGTTAGATTAGAGACATACAATGATGGTATGGTAAGGTTTCCAGACTCAAACATGAATCACACAAATAATTCGACAATCAAACAACAAGCCTATAGAATAATTAATGTGAATGGGGCCAATGTTGAAAATTTTCCAATTTGTGCTTGTATGGACTGAAATTTGACATGGTTAGACTAGATGCATGCATTGACAGTATGGGAGGATTTTTGGACTCAAACATGACTCACACAAACAATTCAATAATCGAACAACAACCCTATAGAATAATTAATGTGAATGGGGCCAATGTTGAATTTTTTTCAATTTGTGCTTTTATGGACTGAAATTTGACATGCTAGGACAACACACATGCATTAACGGTATGGGAGGGCCTCTAGACTCAAACATGACTCAAGTAAACAATTCAACAATCAAATATTATTTTTTTATTCTATCAAAACCCAAAAATCAGGCGTGCCTACTCATGTACTTGACCCCACTTATAACTAACATGTGAATGGGTCCAACATTGAAAGTTTTCAACTTGTGCTTGTATGGACTAAAATTTGACATGGTAAGACTAGATGAATACACTAACAATATGGGAGGGTTTCTAGACTCAAATATCGTTGAAATACCACAAAAAATATCTTGGCCTAGGACATCATTTAGGGCCAAAAATAGGGACCTAGTCCCTAAACAAGACTTCTAAGGCACATGGCTAATGTGTAAGTCTACGGATAATGACATAGACCCTATAGAAGTAATAATTCGCTCAAGAGTGGAATACATGATCAATTTTGAGGTTTGGTACTCTAGGGATGGATCTCCTAACCCAAAATATTATTTACTGATAAAAAAAAACAAGGAATTGGGCCCTAATGTTATATCTAAGATACATAGGCCATTAATGGATAACTAGTCCATGAGATAGGTCATCCATACATAATAGTTATCACGAGAATGGGATATGGGATTGATTCCAAGGTTTAACATATCTCAAAGATGGATCACCTCACTAACAACATTATCTAAGGCCAAAACTATTACATTAAGGGTTGTAAGTTGTGCATAAGGCCCCCAATTAAGAAAAAGGCCTTTGAAAAGAATATTTAGCCCACAAATGACATATGTTTATGATTGCATGGTTTGGCACATTATGGATGGATATCCTCATCCAAGACATGGTTCAAATAAAAAGAATAGGATCTTAGACAATATAAACTAATTTTAGAACTCATGCAAAGAAAACAAGGTGCCAATAATGACACAACACCTCGAAAGAAAATATTTATTCCATAAGTAGCATACATGGGATGCATTGCATCACCAAGGACATATATTAGGGTAATTACCTTAGTCAAAACTCTATTTCTAGGAATCATGGGTCATTCTCATCACCTTAGGAAGAAATATTTATCCCACAAGTAGTATATCAATTTGGTTCTAAGAATTGACATACTAGGAATGGGTCTCCTCATCCAAGACATGGTCCAAAGAGAAAAACTAGTATCTTAGGTGATATACAATACTTTTATGGCTCATTGGAAAGTTAGAGTACCTCGATCATGACATGAGACATCGACAAGGAATATTATCCCATGATAGGCATATGAGTTTGATTCTAAATTTTGTTTGACCAAGGACATATCTTCTAGACCAAGAAATTGTTTAGATCCCAAAACTAGGGGTTTTGGCCCTATAAACTAATTTTACAACTTATGTGCCATGGAATGGGTTTTGACCCATGATAAAAGCCCTTTAGAAGGAATCGTTGGCTTATGAGAGTGGTATTGTCCTAATTCCAAGGTTTGTTGCACCAATAATGAGTCTCCTAGCCCATAACATGATTAAAGGCTAAAAATAAGCTATTACGACCCTAAATGCATAGGACTAGTTTATGGGTTTAGCACATGAGGGGCGGTCCTCCTCGTGCAAGATAATTTAAATCACATGGGAAAAGAATAGAGACCTAGGTTGTGAGGCATTCCCTTTGGATGGTATCGTTGGTATAAGACTAGGATATGAGCTTGATTCCAAGGTTTGATAAACTAAACTAGGGATGTTCTCCTTATCCAAGCCACACTACAAAGCCAAAATTTGGTGTCTGATGTCCTAAATGATCTACTCCTAAGGCATTTGGGTCATGCATGCTACCTTAGAACAAAAGAGAGGCCCTATAGATAGAATATTTGGCCTAGGAGTGGGACATGGTCCCTATTCAAAGTTTCAACAAACTAGGGGTGTGGTTCCTCACCTAAGATATGTTTTATGACCAAATATTAGGGGCTTGGGCATTGAAAACTACTTTTATTACATGGTATGTGGTTAAAAACTAGGGTATTATGCTCTAAATTCTAATTTTATGGATTATGTTTCATGAACATGGCTCTAGACCATAACATGTGCACTTTAACATGTATCTTTCACCCATATGTAGGATACAAGCTTGTTTCCAAGTTTTAAGATGCTAATGACTTGTATTATTACCATGACAACATTCAAGGTAAAAAACAAGGGGCTTAGGCCCTATGCAATGCTTCTATGGAATATAGGCCATGCATAGCACCTTAAACCATGACACATGCCTTTCATAAGGTATCAATTTCCCAAGGGTGGTATACATGTACTATTATAAGGTTTTGAAAACCATGAACACGTCTATTATACCATATCGTGATTCAAGTCTATAGAATATGGGATTGATCCCTATACAAAACATCTAAGGCACATGGACCATGCACAAGTCCTTGGACCATGAAACATCCCTTATAGAAGTAATTATGTCCCAAGAGTGGGATATATTCTAATATTTGGTTCACCACGGATGGGCCTCTCAACATAAGAAATTCCTTGGTGCTAAAAGTTAGGGGCTTGGGTTCTAAATGCTATATTTAAGGAAGATGGGCCATGCATCAACACTAGACTACATGGCATACCCTTATGATAACATCTTTGTCTTGGTATTGTGATATGGGCCCAATTCCGAGGCTTATCACATTGATTATGGGACTTCTTTCCAAGTACATGATCAAGGCTAAAAACAATTTCCCTAGGAACCATATGTTAATTCTAACGATAGTAGGTTATGCATGTTCCCCCCAATCATGACAAAGGATGTTTGGAAGGATTCTTTAACCTGCAAGTGCCATATGGGTGCACATTTGCGTATTTCCACATTAGGGATGGGTCTCTTCATTCAAGACATCGTAAAGGGACAAAAATAGGATTTTAGGTCCTACACATTACTTTTGTGGCTCATGGGAAAATCATAGGGCCTTAACCAAAGACAAGACCTTCATAAGAAATATTTGTCCCATGAGTGGTATACAAGCCTAATTTTAAGGTTTGGTGCATAAAAGATGATGTTTTTGGCCCAAAACATCATTCAAAGAAAACTCATAAGGTCTTAGGCCTAAAAAACTACTTCTAGGTCTTGTGGGATAGGCACTAGGACCCAAACACTAATTTATATAAGTGCTTAGCTCTTGTGGGATAAGAACTTATGATATAGGTGAGTGATCTGTTTGAGTACTCATTGTTTTATCCTACACCCTCATTGAGATTGAGCCCCTACTCATGTGGTAGCACCTAATTTAGGGGGTTGCATTGGTTGGGTGGAAAAATGACCTTTCCATATGATTCCCCCGCTTATTGACATCCTACTTATCAAGTATTGGTTTGGACTAGAAGATAGTCATCGACAAGGTGAAGGCATAGTTGATCTACTATTGCTTAGACATGGTTGATTTACTTAATTTCTTATCCATGATTTAGTTATTTGATTGATTTAAATGGAAATATATATAAGGAAGAACCCCTTGACCTTGAGCTAGTTACACTCATTTATTTTCTTTTTATTTTAATTTGATTTATTGAATTTTTTTCTTCTTTCTTTTGTGTACATTGTCCTTTGAGTTTAGTTTTCTCTATTGAATCATAATGAGTTATGAATTTATCTATCCATTGATTGAACATAACATTATTTCCTTTCCTATATATATTGATTGTAGTGGTTGAATTAAATCTATATTTGGTAAAAAAAAAACACAAATTGCTTACTTTCCCTAATTGAATCTTGCAATTATTATTATTTTGATTTCAGTAGAGACAATAAATTGCTTTTAAAAGATTGTAACAACCCTAGAGAATTATTTAAATATATTTAGGAGTGCACTTGGTCAACCATCTAGGGGATTATTACACATTTAATAATTAACATATTGATGTGTTAGTTGGATAGTTAGTTAGAGCATGTCTTTCGATATTTGAGCTACCTGCATATGCATATAATATTGAATTCCTAGTTTTGAGTGATGTGAATACATATAATAGGGTTTTGAATTGGAGAAGTATGTAAACCTATAAGAAGGGAATTTTCCTTATCAATAAGACTAATCTATTTGATTTGCCTCATCAATATTTTGAAATTGTTATCTAATTTGGGTATGCACAGGGAACTTTAAGAGAAATTGGTTTTGATATTCAACCCTCTTAGTGTCACAAATATGATAGATTATTTCATCCCACAGTGTTTTGGGAACTGTAAAACACCAATTCCAAGGCTCTTCCTAGTAGAACAATTGGGATAGTAAATCCTGGGGGAGATCTTAAAATATATCCCTTGTATAATCCACATAGAGATGTGGGATAGCACCTACCATGAAAAATTGTATGGAGACCAATTATTAAGTCTTCATAGAGAAAAACACAAAATTCTCTTGCCATTACCCTTACCATGGAAAAATTAGAGGAAAATCGGTTGATGTGAGATGATGTTGGCCCAAGGTTGGATGTTGTTGAAATGTTAATTGGAGTCTAAGCATGTCGTCAAATACTACTTGGAGTTTCATATGAAAACTTGAATCCTACCTTCGTTATCCTTCAAAATCTGAAGTAGACTAGAACTACTCGAAATTTTGGTTGAAGAAGAAGCCTCCAATAGAAAAATTGGTAGGCTTGGAGGCAACTATTAACTCTGAATCTAAACATCAATAGTAGGCTGCATAAAATTTATATACACCATGCTTTATTTCATGGTCATATTTATTTTATTTCATATATAATTAAATCATGCTTGTTGAATGCAGTTCACATTTTATGACTTTCAAGTAAAAAATTGTCATATCTTCCAAAATACTTAGCTCGCTAACTTATATTCTCATTTTATTGAGTGTAGGTACCACCAAATAGGTACCTGTCAGATCTATCTTCCTCAAGTGAGAATCAAGATATACTAGGAGAGGTTGAAAGTGAGACGTATTTTACTAGATCTAACAGTTCTAGATCAACTAGGGATGAAAAGGTAAGGAGAAGATTTTGTAGACGCATGAAAGTTTTTATTATCGAAGGAGGGTCATGTGATTATGATGATGAGAGAAAATATGACATTGAGTTTCCCTTGAGGTATAAAAATCTAGTGCGATGAGGGGTACCTAAGGAGCTACCTCAATTGGACACATATTTCTTCATCAATGGGAGGATGTATCACATTGCTCCATTGTCCTTACATGGATTGGGGCTATTTTCCATGGATGGCATAAAGGTAAAATATGACACTGTAACTGAATTGATGGAGTATGTCGGACCATGCTACAAATACAATCACTGGTTGATGTTGGTCTGATATACGCAAAATACATAGATATGGAGTTGTTGCAAATTATATACAACTAATAGACAACAATCAAAACAAAGGGGCGACTATGTATATTGATGGAAGGCCAAAATATTATGAAACAATTGCAACCTTTATAAATAGTACATTACCAGGGACAGCAAATAAGCAATCGAATTGCATATTTGATGGGAGTGAAGTAAATCATATATTTGGATGTGAAAAAAAATCAATAGTTGCAGGTGAAGAGTTGGTGATCAATTACAATTTGAATCGAATATATGGAGGGGATATTACTATGGGGAAAAATATACTATATACCATTTAACTCAACCTTCGATCAATCACTCTTATTGTTTACGTTTTTGCATTAATTATCTTATATACCATTTAACTGAACCATTTTCATTAATTTTCTAGATTCTTGTATTCTGGCATAGTGATCATGCCCAGAAGCCTGCACGAATTGGAGGCAGCTCCGATCATGTAAACTTCAATGTAATAACAATTTTTTTTATTATATAATAGTTGTTAATATTCGACCTTTTCCATACTTATGAGGTCAATATTTCAAGATGATATCATGTATTAGTAATTCACTAAAGTTTTTTTTCATTGATGACATTTATTAAACATGTTTAATTCTGTAGTTTTAAATTTTAATATGTCTTGCTTCTTGTGTTGTGGTAGGGTGATCATGGTCGGAAGCCATGACCTAGTGTAGGCAACTATGATTAGGTAAACATCTATGTAATAGTTACAATTTTTTTATATTATATAATAGTTGTTAACATTCAATCTTGTCCATGCTCATGAGCTCAATATATCCATATGATAACATGCTTATTATATTGTGGTAGGAGGCTGGTCCTCGACATACAACAGAGCTTGTAGCTTCTACATCTGAGGTAAACATAAATATGATTACAATATCTAATTTTTTTAATGTCACAAATATTTTCATAAATTTTATTGATTGATTTATTGAGTCAGGGTGACCATGGAAAGTCACCTGCAACTATATCCGTCCAGGGTGATCGTGGAAAGTCACTCGTTGTGCCACATGAGGTAAATGTTAATAGTAACTAAATATGATTACAAAAACTAAATTTCTTTAATGTTAAAATTAATTTCATTAATTTTATTGATTAATCTGTTGTGGCAGGGTGACCATGGGAAGTCACCTAGGGGTAGATCAGTCCAAGGTGACCATGGGAAGTTACCAACAATGTTGCATCAAGTGTTGCATTAGGTAAGTGTTAGTGTAATCGTAACTAAATTTGATTACAATAACAAAATTTCTTTAATGTTAAAATCAATTTCATTAATTTTATTGATTAATGTATTGTGGCAGGGTCACCGTGGGAAGTCACCCACAATGTCGTATTAGGTAAGTATTAGTGTATAATAGTAACTAAATTTGATTACAATAAGTAAATTTCTTTAATGTTAAAATTAATTTCCTTAATTTTATTATTTGATGTTTATAGTCCACACTCAATTTGGATGATGAGGTGTTTGAGGAAGAAATATTTAATTCAACAAACCCAATGGAAACTGTGCGGAAGGCCCTTAAAAGGGAAAACATAGAATTACTTGGTTTGATTAGCAGGATACCCATGACGAAAAATATCAACGCAAGAATTAATGAGATGAAAGATAAAATACATTCTTATGGGGTAAGTGGAATCTTTACATAATTTTATCAGCTATGACATATATTCATTTATGATTTTTAGTTTTATATTTTTTATATGATCTGATAAAGTTAAGTATTCCTTTTTTAAGAGTTTTTAGAACCCGAGGGTGGACAACCAACGAATCCATTTATTGGTAGCAGTTGTAACGTCCCCAATCACCAACAGGCTGGAAAACACCACTACTTGGACATAACACTTAGCTCCTCTAGCTCTGATACCAAATTGTAATGTCCCCAACCACCAACAGGATGGACAATGCCACACACACACACACACACACACACACACACACACACACACACACACACACACACACACACACACACACACACACATAACATGCATTGTTAATGAATTTAAAACAAATAACACAGAGTTACTGCTACCATACAGACTCAATGGAATTGACAGTAAGTCCACATGAAACAGAACACATGATAACATTTTGAGAATCACATACATGCATAACATATATAATTAAGAATGGAAATGATACTCATCTTTTAACTGGATTAAAAACACCAACTATGTGCAGACTTGCCATGAACCTCTTAGCCTTAGTCCACACTTCTCATCACTCTCAGCAGTGGGTCACCCCCGAGCTAGGACTAAAATCCATCAGAAAATGGATTCCTAGGTTAGGAAAGGTCAATAGGAAAGTCACACAATTTAAGAGGAAGGATTCTCTCCCAAGACCCACTTATTCCCATTGCTCACAGACTCTCATTCCCCACATGCCTGTCCCACCCCAGGAGTATACACCTTCACTGTCACACATTCCATCGGTTGCTCCACCTCCCTTACCTTGGGCTTCAACAAAAGATCAAATCATAATTCTCAGAGATCTGTAGCAGCTACGAGACTCTCTCCAGGAGAAATCACTTCCTCAACATGCTCTCTCACCTAGAGAGAGGTGCTCACAGGCTTGACAACTTGCGTCCTCAACCACGGGCCTGACAACCCACTTCTTCAACTACTCTTCAACTCAGTTCCAACAAGATGAGGACAACAACAATGGTTCAATACAACTCAAGAAAAGGCAACAACCAAAATTGGGTAAGTTACGACTCGGTTTTGGCAAGTGTAGATAGGCTGGGTTCTCAGGAAAACACAGATCGTCTTTTCCCAGTTAGTGTTTTCAGAGGTGCGTGAAGATGCAAAGGTCGTCGATCGAGGCCAAACAAGTTAGACAAAGGATGAAAGAATGGGGAGCGAACCCCCAACATGAGTTGACTCTTCAACTTTAACTACATGCGCCCAGGTTGGCACCTGTCTTCCTGGAGCTGCATGCACTCCATTTAGCATTTGTTCTCTTTCCCAGGAACTTAGGACAAAACATATCCCTCTAATCAGCTTTTGGAATAATAATAAATTATTATCCCTTGGACTTAATCCCTTAGTCTTAACCCCTCTTTCCAACCTCTCATCCCCCTCTCCCTTACCCTACCTAGTGGAGCTTATTCCCCCATACTCTTTCTTCATGGTCAGTCTACACACAACGATGTTTTTATATTAATAATATGAATATTTACATGTACAAAACAGGCTCCTGGCCTTTAACACCCAGACTCTCTGGCCTAATAAACAAATAATCCCATAGCTTATAATTGCTTGGCTCACTAGCCTACAAAACATGTTACAATTCATAAATACAACTAGGGCTCATCCTTGGGGATATTACAATCCCCTCCCCTTATTTTTGCACTATCCTCAGTGCAACTTATTTACACAACATCAACAAGATTTTCAAAATCTTCAAAAAGATGCGGGTATTCTTCCCACATAACATCCTCATGCTCCCATGTCACTTCCTCAGGACCGTACTAGGTCCACTCGACCTTTACAAGCCCTATGGCTTGATTTTGGAGTTGTTTTCTCTTCTGGTCCAATATGTGCACCAGATGCACCTGCAAGATGCCTTCTTGCTCCACCTAAATCACATTCCAATTAATCACATGATTAGGATCAGGTATATATTTCTTAAGCAATGAAACATGAAACACATTATGTACAGTCATGGATGCAGGCAATGCAAGCATATATGCAACTGGTCCAATCCTTTCTAGGATTTTAAATGGCCCACAATATATGGCTGCCAACTTGTAACAGTTTCCCAGCTTTAGGGAACTTCGGTTGGCTTTCACTTTCAAGAAAACATGATCACCCACTTTAAACTCCCTATGGGTTCTGTTCTTATCAGCGTAACATTTCTTCCTGTCTTGGGCAGCTTTCAAATTCTTCTTAATCTTCAGCATTTGTTCTTCCTCTTCAGCATTTGTTCTTCCATTTCCTTGAGAAACTCTGGCCCAACCATTTCCCTATCAGATGGGTTATCCTATCTTAATGGGGTGTCTCACTTTCTTTCATAAAGTGCTTCAAATGGGCTCATCTTCAATGATGGTTGATACCCATTATTGTAGGCAAATTCTACCAAGTGTAGGTAGTCTTCCCATTTAGATGGTTTGTCCATCACACACATCCTTCGCATATCTTCTATCACTTGGTTCACCCTCTTTGTCTACCCATCAGAGTCTGGATGATAGGTTGTGATGAAGTTCAGATTCATTTTGAACCCTTTGAAAAACCCTTTCCAGAATTTTGAGGTGAATTTTGGGTCTCTGTCAGACACAATTGTGTTGGGAATACCATGCAATCATGCTACCTCCCTCATATAGATATCAACAACATTAGTTGCTTTGTGAGTGGTATTCAAAGGAATAAAATGGGCAACTTTCATAAGCTTATCCACCGCCACCATGATGGAATCATGTTGCTTATTTGTTCTGGGTAATCCTATGATGAAATCTAGTGTTACCACTTCCTACTTCCACTCAGGAATGGGAAATGGTTGTAGCAACCCTGTTGGGTGTCTATGCTCAGCCTTGACCTTTTGAAAATCCATACATCTAGCGATGTATTCTGCAATTTCCTTCTTCATACCTGGACAAAAGTAATGGTTCTTGACTGCTGCCATTGTTTTATGATATCCAGGGTGCCCATCATAAGGCACATTATGCATTTCTTTCAAGATCATAATTCTCAATTTCTAGGAGATAGGTACATAAATTTTGTTTTGTAGAGGAGTGTCCCATCAACTTCCAATTTATAATCTTCCACTTTCTGTAGCATCTTACCTTGTTGAAGCTTTGCTACCAATTCCATGTACTGTAAATCTGCATTTACAGCTTCCAAAATTCTTCCTTTAATATCCGTTTGATACATTCTAATGGTCATAGCATGAAGTTCATGCACTCTTCTGTTGAGTGAATCATCCACTTTGTTCTCCTTTCCTTTGATATGCTTGATATCAAAGTCATACTCACAAAGGAATTCCAACTATCTACTTTGCATAGCATTCAAGGTTGGTTGATCAAACAAATACTTCAGACCATTATGGTCTTTCCTCGGTTCAAACCTCTTTCCCATGAGGTAATGTATCCATTTCCTCAGGGCGTGCACTATGGCTGCCAACTCCAAATCGTGAGTTGCATAGAGCCTTCCATGCTCTTTCAATTTTCTGGACTCATAACATATTACAAACCTATTCTAGCTGAGGACTTGCCCCAGTCCTTCTTTTCATGCATATGTACACACTACAAAATATTCATTTGAATCTGCAATCCTCACGATTGGAGCACTAGTTAACAACTGCTTCAATTGCTGGAAGATTCTCTCACATTCTTTTGTCCATTGAAATTTCTTCTCCTTCCTTTGCAAGGAAGTGATGGGGTGAGCTATCCTTGAGAACCCTGCAATGAACCTTTTGTAATAGCCAAATAGACCCATAAAGGATCTGACTTCTGTCACATTATTTGACGCTGACCATTCTCTAATGGCCTATATCTTCTCAGGGTCCACTGCTATCCCTTCCTCTGAAATTAGATGCCCCAAGTAATGGATCTACTTTTGATAAATTGAGAACTTTATCAATTTGGCATACAGCTGGTGCTCTCTTAGCACCTGCAACACCATCTTTAGATTATTTTCATGCTCTTCCTCCGACTTGGAATACACCAGGATGCCATCCAAAAATACTATGACAAACTTGTCTAGATATTCTCTGAATACACCATTCATTAGGCACATGAAAACAAAGGCTGCATTTGATAATCCAAATGGCATCATTGTGAATTCAGAATGACCATACCTTTTTCTGAAGGTGGTCTTGATGATGTCTTCATCCTTTATCCTTACCTAGTGGTACCCTAACCTAAGAAGTATTTTTGAAAATATCTTGGCATCCTTCAACTGATCAGAGAGATCATCGATCATTGGCAAGGGATACTTGTTCTTTATAGTAACTTTATTCAACTATCTGAAATCGATTCACAATCTCAACGTCCCATCTTTCTTCTTCACAAACAATACCGGAGCACCTCAAGGTGACACACTTGGGCGTATATACCCCTTGTTCAAAATTTCTTCAAGCTACATTTGCAACTCCTTCAGCTCTAGTGTACTCATTCTGTAAGGCGTTTTTGACATTGGAGCTTCTCTAGGCATCATGTTTATAGAGAAATCAAAATCTCTCTTTGGGGGTAGTCCTGGTACCTCCTTGAATACATCTTCAAAATCTTCCAGGACTGCATGGTCTTCAATATTTGACACCTTATCCTTAGGTGCTTTTTCCATATGAGATGAAAATATTTGGTAGCTCTTCCTATAACACTTCTTCAGCTGCATTGCTGATATTTCTCTGAAATTAACTGCCATTGGGATTCCCTGCACTTTCCTTGGGTTTCCTTCCTCATCCAAGCAAGTGAATTCCTTGTTGTGATAGTCTAAGATGGCATGGTGTTGGTCCAACCAATCCATCCCAATTAGACAGTCATAGGAACCTAAAGGTAAGTTGTTCAATTCAAACCTTGTGTTCAGTCCATTCATGTCCACTGGACATGACTTAACCAACTCAACCACCTTTCTCTTGGATCTCGTAGCCAGCTTCCCTAACCAAGATTTTCCATGCTTGATTCTTGTCAAATGCAAATTTTCCACCATTCTAGGATCTATATAACTATGAATAGATCCTGAATAAATTAAAATAGTAATGGTCTGGTTGTTGATCATACCTTTCACTTCAATCATATGTGATTGATATTCTACTTTCTTGTTGTTCCAAACTACATAGATCCTTGGTACACTTCTTCCCATGTCTTCCAATCTTTCTGTCTGTTGAACATTGTGGACAGTTCTCACTTTGTCATTTCTATGGGGGCAATCTATGTACCTATGATTTCCTTTACAACCCCAACATTCCATAGGTGGTTGTCTTGGCATTTTCCCACCTACTTCAACCTTCCTAGGCTCTCTAAAACTTGGCTATTCTTGAGGGCTATTTTTGAAAAAGGATGGCTTAGTTCCCTTCTTCCTCTGATCCATCTTGAATTTGTTCTTGTCTTCCCAAGCCTTCCGGAAAGTGGGCTTTTCTCTTTGTTTCTCATATAAGCATTTTTCTCTCCTTATAGTTTCTTCCATAGTTTTAGGATCATCATACTGAATCTTTTCACCAATGGGAGATTGTAGTCCACTCAGATACCTTTGAATTTTGACAGTCTCATCTCTGATGAAAGGAACATACTTCAACAGCTCTAGGAATCTCCTTTCATACTCATCAATGGACATGCTACCTAGCTTGAGTTCAAAGAACTCTTTCATATTTATTTCATAATATCTCTTAGTCAAGTATTTATTTTCAAAATGCTTCTTGAATTCCTTCCAAGTAACATTTTTCTCTTTAATGTGTTGCACCTGCACAAGTTGATCCCACCACATGGATGTCTTTCCTTTCAGTTGATACATTGCAATTCTTCCTTCTGCATGAGAGGAGTAATTTTGTAGTTGGAAATATCTCCTCATGAAAAGAAGCCATGTTTCAACATCTTCCTCCTTCTAGTGCTATCCATCAAATGTAGGAGGCTTAATATTGTTCATTTCTCCCTTCACTTCATCCAGTCCATATCTCCTATGCTTTCTGGTAGGACATGGGCTTGAACTACTGTGTGCCCTCCTCTTAGAGTTCCCTTGGGAGTGATGATGGTGTCTACCAACACTCCTTGATTTCCTCTTCTCTTCAGGAAACCTGTGACTTCCTAATTTACTGGAGTCACTCTCCTTATCCAATTTTTTTTCTATCCTTTCCAGGCTCTGTATCAACTTTAGGTTGAATTCTCCTTGTTGATCCCTGTCTTTCATGAGATTTTTATTATCTTCTCGGTGATGTTGGACATATTTCTGCAATATTTCAATGACTTTCATCATGTTTCCCTGCTTATTTATCTCTTCTCCATGCCCATTGGAGTTTGATCCTTCCACTCCCAAATGGACATCCATTCCTCTAGCTTCATTCTTTGAACTGGAAGCATTCTGCGCCTCTTCAATTTCTCTACACTAAGTGACAATTCGGTTTGGTTCTGAAAATCGTTAACTCCGCAAACACAATGTGAAATCAACCAAATTTTGTCAGGCCATCAGTCCTTAACAAATTCCACAGTATTCATAAACAAATCTGATTCAAAGAAAACTTATAGATTCCATTTTCTTTCTGAGACCTGCTTTGTTCTGTAATAACGTTTTAGGCCCTAGCCCCTCTCTCTTAGCCCCAAACCCATGAGACCATAGGTTGTGGTCAAGCGCTAGATCGATAGGTGCTTCCTCGGGTCTTTGGACCTCCCACTTTGAAATTTTTCAAAGCACATCACAACAATCTCTTAGAGTTTCTGATTAACGAACTCGTGAAGTAGGGTGGGTCAATAGTCCACGACTGCCCTGCATCCAATGGCTGACACCCACTATGTAAATTTATACATTTGAGCTACGGGACTTTGGAGCTTTGGAGCTTTAGGACTTCGAAGATTCAAAGCTTCGGAACTTCAAAGGATTTCACATCTGCACAGCCCGAACCGTTAATATCTGAATACTCCCATGTCACCTTTGGTGATGTCATTACATCTCATCACCTTGGTGTTACGAAACTTTTGAAAGTTATTCCTTTTGTTCCCTTATGAAACATTCTTTCAAAGTTTCAAGTCTCTAAATTTCACACCTGGTGCTATCGTGACCATTAGGGCCCCACCACACATACCCGAGAGAAGGTCCACATGGCGAAACATTAGAAATGGAGATGTGGCCACTCAGACAGGTGACACGTGTCACGTTCTATCGTACGTCTCAATCATCCAAAGGTTATTAGCCTTCTCACATGTGGGACACATCCCACATGTACACATCATTCCCAATGACATCATCATGCCACGTTACTCCAAAATTTCAGGCTTCATAATTTTTTACCCCTGCTTCCTTCTAGTCTCCCGAATTCTGAATTTTTGAACTTCTTTACCCTCCAGGTCCACATAGTACAACTATCACCAACTAAGGTGGTGGCACGTGGCATGTATAGGAAGGTCCACATCACCCCTGGCAACGTCATCCTTCCCCGCCACGTATGCTCTTTTTCTTCGGGACTTCGGGCTTCAAAAGTTTTTTCATCTAACTTCACCGAAGTCGCAAAGTCCGAAGGAATTCCAGATTAAATCTCCTACACTTTCTCCAAATCTAACATTCGTGAAGGATTTCCCTTCTCTTAAATAGATCCTATAGCCCCAACACCACAAATGTTTTGATTTCTTTCTCTCTAGTCATTTCTTAAAATTATTACGCCTCCTAAGCTCTGTAACATGACCAAGGTAACCTCTTGGCACTCAGGAATGTTCTGAGGTTTGAAATTAGTTCCTCTAGACACAATTTCCACTGACATGGCCCATCTAGGCTCAGTGTTGAAACCTTGGCTCTGATACCAAATTGTAACATCCCCAACCACCAACAGGTTGGCTAACGCCACTGTCCGGACACAACACTTAGCTCTTCTAGATCTAATACCAAATTGTAACATCCCCAACCACCAACATGTTGGATAATGCCACAAAGGAACACACACACACACACACACACACACATATATAACATGCATTGTTAATGAATTTAAAACAAATAAGACAGAGTTACTGCTACCATACAGACTCAATGGAATTGGTAGTAAGTCCACATGCAACGGAACAGATGAAAACAATTCAAGAATCACAGACATGCATAACCTACATAATTAAGCACGAAAATGATACTTATCTTTTAAGTGGAGTAAAACCACCAACTGCGTGTAGACCTTCCACGAACCTCCCAACCTTAGTCCACACTACTCACCATTCTCAGCAGTTGGTCACCCTTGAGTTGGGACTAAAGTCCATCGGGAAAGGGATTCCTAGGCTAGGCAAGGTCAATAGGAAATTCACACAGTTTAAGAGGAAGGATTCTCTCCCAGGACACACTTATGCCCACTTCTCACAGACTCTCATTCCCCACATGCATGTCCCACCCCAAGAGTATACACCTTCACTGTCACACAGTCCATCAGTTTCTCCACCTCCCTTACCTTGGGCTTCAGCAACAGGTCAGACCAAAATGCTCATATCTCTGTAGTAGTTATGGGACTCCCTCCAGAAGAACTCACTTCCTCAGCATGCTCTCTCACCTGGAGAGAGGTGCTCATAGGCCTAACAACTTGCCTCCTCAACAATGAGCCTGACAACCCACTTCTTCAACCACTCTTCAACTCAATTCCAACAAGATGAATACAACAACAATGGTTCAATACAGCTCAGGAAAAAGGAAGCAACCAAAATTGGGTGAGGTACAACTCGGTTTTGGCCAGCGAAGATAGGTTGGGTTCTCAGGAAAACACAGGTTGGATTTTCCCAGTTAGCGTTTTCAAAGGTGAGTGAAGATGCAGAGGTCGTCGACCAATGCCAAACGGGTTAGACGGAGGATGGAAGAATGGGGAGAGAACCCCCAACACGAGTTGATGCTTCAACTTTAACTGCATGCACCCAGGTTGACACCTATCTTCTTGGAGCTACATGCACTCCATTTAGCATTCGTTCCCTTTCCTAGGAACTTAGGACAAAACATACCCCTCTAATCAGATTTTGGAATAATAATAAATTATTATTCCCTTGGACTTAATCCCTTAGGCTTAACCCCTCTTTCCAACCTCTCATCCCCCTCTCTCTTACCCTACCTAGTGGAGCTTAGTCCGCCATACTCTTTCTTCGTGGTCGGTCTACATGCAACAATGTTTTTATATTAATAATATGAATATTTACATGTACAAAATAGGCTCCTGGCCTTTAACAACTAGGCTCTCCGGCCTAATAAACACATAAGCCCATAACTTATAATTGCTTGGCTCACCAGCTTACAAAACATGTTACAATTCATAAATACAACTGGGTCTTGTCCTTGAGGATATTACAACAGTGATGCTTCAGTGCGGCCACATCGTCGACATAGCATACCAATGAGGATTTTTTACTCTCTTGAGGTTGGCCTCGAATGAAATGATGAGCATATTGATTTTGAGCAGCATGGAAAGCATGAGCAGTGTCGTACAGACACTGAGACTCCACACAATGTTTGAGATGAACCTAGTGTTGATTGCAAGGAAGCTTATTTCAGGGAAGCGTGGGTGAAAAGCATGGGAACACTAGATCTCACCTTTCTTGTGGATGACAGTTGTGTTCCAATAAAGATATACAAGATTGCAGGTATTTATTAATTAATTGATTTTTTTTTATCATGTAATGGAAATGCACATATGTCAAAATTATTTTAAATTAATGACCATAGTGTTTTTGCAGGAAATAATGTATTCTATAGGAACTTGAATGACAAGGAATTGGATATATTTGGCCCCACCATTCACACAAGGTGGAATGGCCAAGATAGCAATTTGAAAGATGAATTGATAATCCATATGGTAAACTTGTTTGGAAATACTTTCAACAAAAAAGTGGTCACCCAAATAGTTGGCGAGAGTTTGAAATATACTAGGGCCCAGTATAGGAAAAGATTGGAAGAAAACCTCAAGTATGAGCACCCTCCCATGGTTTCGGAGAAAGAGTGGAAGACACTCATAGAGGATGCAAAGGAGAATTTTCTAAAAATACAAGGAAAAGAACCATGGCCTCATAAAGCAAGGTACAACACATATCATATTTTTTGTGAAATGTGCTCAATTGTTTTCTTTTTTTTTTTAAATAACAATTTTGACATCTAACATATTTCAAATTTTTCATAGATTTCCTGAAACCTCCAAAGAAAAAAAATGATAGATTGGAAAATCAAGGGAAACATAAACTGGGCTAGGGTGGATACAAAAAACTAAGAGAACGAATCGTAAGAATTAAATGATTAATTGTGGAGAATATTTATTTAACAGTAGCAAACAAATAACTGTTTGATTACAAGCAATTTTAATGATGTTATGCATTGTAAGAAAATAAATTCAAATTCGTTGCCACTGAGGAAGACTTAAATCTTGGTTTCAATTTTGGTTTTCAAAGTGTGGTTGAATATCAATAAAAGCTTGGGGAGATGTCAATCTCCCCAATGATGCAAATACAGGTAAATAAAATCAATAAGGCCATCATTGTAGTATACTTGTAAAATCTATTCATGATTGATTATATCTTCTTTTTTTTTAAATAAAAAGACGGAATCTGTTATATTAGCCAAAACATAATACAGCATAGTCGTGGATGCCAGCTGTCCCGCCATGGCAGGAAACCGAGACAGCTGGACATCCGTGTCCACATGTCATCATATTTGCAAATCAGCATGACTGTTTCAAAAATGACCAGACTGTTTCCCGCCCGTAGGAAACCGGGAATAGCAGAATTGAAACCAGTGTTTGCATCTAAAGCTAGAGTGTAAAGAAAACTGACTATTTTCAGACAAAAGCTATTGAAACCAAACCAGAAACAGAACTGGAGCATAATCATCAGGTGACCTCGGGGTTCAGGAGAACGTCGGCCGCTTCTGTGTGCCTCCATCGAGCAGGGAAGACGTACTCACGGGCGCAGGTTGGACACTGCTTCTTCGGCGTGGCCCTGGAATGAGCTGCGAAGAACAAGTCCATTCGTAGCTCCAGTCGCTCAATACGAAAGACCTGGTCCGCAAGGATGTGGCGCACTTCAAAGAGGAGGCTGAGGTAATCCGCGTGGGGAGGAGATGACTGAGTAGCAGGGTCGGGTTGATTTTGCTCAGGAGGAGCCTCCTCCTTCACATAGCAAGGCTCGTAGGGTGCCTCGCTGTCAGCAAGCCCCTGCACCCCTGCTGTCCCTGTTGTGCTGTCGACTCCAGCATGCGAGCGAGAGTTCCAGTGCCCCGGGGCTGAAAACCATGTATATTCGGGGAGGTTCTCCTGTCTTGCGTCCGGGGGAGCCTCCTCTACAATTGCCTTACCCCGCGACCTCCTCCTTCGAGCGGCGATAGCCATTGCTTTCTCGATAGCTTCCTTGCTCTTACGCCGCGACTTAGCAGCGTACCAGGCCGCCCCCCGTCTCGGTGTGCCCCGGAGCCGTGGCATGGTGGTGCCCGAAGCGGGTGCGACCAGGCCGCTCAGCTTCTTAGAACGGGAAAGAGTGACCCTGGTGTGCAGCAGAATTCGCGAGAGCTCGTGGTGTTCCGGAGGCTTGCTGCATGCTATGAACCGGAGAAAGGTGGTGGTATCGATATACACCGCCATCACTGCAAGAATTAAACGCATTAAACGCCGAACCTGGGAGCGGGTACCATTGCGTTGCGCGAACGCACTCCGCATTTGAATGCTCCTGGGTGGATTCATGGCGAATTAACTGTGGACTTGACGTGAGCCGGTGGGCAGTGTGCCTCCCTGTCCCAACTCGGAGCCACGTGGTCGCTTGTGCTGTGCTGTCACCCCATCCGGGGTTCATGATTGATTATATCACCAATCACTAAATGTTTATGTTTTTTTTAAGCAGGACAACAACCAAGGAAGTGAGGGTAGAAGTACTCAACAAATACGAGTTGATAGTTGGGAGCACCTATCACATGATATTGGGGAGCAAAGTAGTCATTCGGGTATGTATGATTTAGAAATAGAAGTATCTATTATGATTATAGATATTTATTTGTTGACATGTACTTATAAAGTTTATTCTTTCAATGGAAGAGCATGTAACTCATGAGGGTGAACTACAAGAGGAACAAACAACACAAGCAATGAACATACCAATTTTCACGGCTAGACAGAAAGGTAAAGAGTAATATTGCAATGTTATTTGAAATAATGAAATAGTTAATTCAATAATATTTTAGCATATCAATATGACTGTTTTCGTTGTTGCAACTAATGCCCATTTGCAGCTACCTCCATTCCCTGACCATCGACGTACCAAAAGTATGGTACGTGAGGGCATGGAAACATAATCAACACAAGGATAGGGCACAAGAAATACATTTCCAGATGTGGATGATGATATCCCACTCGTGGGTTTTATGATAAAAAAACCAAAAACAAAAAAAAATTGATTGTATAAATTTATGACTTGTATTTTGATGACTATCGTTATTAATATGAATGAATTTTTATATGACTTTCCTCATGCACGAATGTTTATATGCTTATATGTTTTGATGACTTCCCTACTTATGCATGAATGTTTACATGTTTTCTATGTAAAATAAAACATTTATTGGGTATGGGGAATTGAGAGCGATGTTGTGGGAGGGGGTGGGGGGGGGGCGAAGAGGGGCCATATGATCTTCCACCTTCACATAGTTGAATCTGTTTAGTAGGGAATATCATATTCTCGAAACAAAGAGAATCTTATTAAGGTATTCCACTTTAGTATTTATAGAGTTTTTTACAGGTTTAAATTCATGTTTATTTGCTTATATATTATTTACTCATATACAAATTTTGTCTTTGATGATTTCTACGGGTCTTGGCAATGGTAATGCAACTCATGGAGAAATATTATCAAGCTATATGGGATGATGGACCTGGAGAAAGGACATTGATAAGAAAGGTAAACTAAGGTAAGAATGAGGTACTAGAACATGATGGCCTCATCAAGATAGTAGTTTGTGATTCCTTAGAAGTTAATGCAAACCCCCACCACTCCCATGGTCTTGCGCAACCTCTCGGTCTAAGGATTTTTTTACACATGAGCTGAAACAACTCTCAGGTCCTCACAAAACCCTTAGAATTTTTACCGCATGCCTTTTTCCTTCTTTGTTGAGTGAAAATATGTATTCTCTAGGGCTTGCTTGAAAATTGAAGTTGTTCATGTGACCTTGGGCCTCGAACCTTGGGATAATCCATTTAAACAACGGGAACTATGGCGCTCCAAAGCTTCGGGCTTTGAGAGTTTTCTCCACTCCAACTTGTAACACCTCTGAACTCGCGAAGGCCGAATTCACATATTAGACGACTGACCTTTTCCTTGGATCAACGGTCCATGTTCACTATGGACTCTGGGCTTCAAAAAGTTTCTAACCTTAACCAATGATTCCTCCCAAATTTTCGAATGTCAAATTCCTCAGCATCTACAGTCCTCGTTTACCCGTCGACAGATGGTCAATATTGACTCTAAGCTTTGGGACTTCATGGAATCCCACGCCAAACCAAATTCTACACACAATCATCCGGACTTCCAAACTCTGAATACTCGGTGATCTATGGACACGTGTACCCAACACTAACTGTTAGGATCTACTTTGGTCTTCGGGACTTTCACCTTACTTACAACAGTTACTTAGAAACTATCGGAGCAACAAAGTACGAAGGACTTATGAAACTAACATTCGTGATCCTTTCCCTAATACAATGGCTATGAGAGACTTTGTTAACTCCAAACAGATCCCGTTCACTCACCCTCCAAAAAAAATGATTCTTTCTCCAAAGACTTATGCTCACTATTCTTCCTGAGCTTTTTCAACTTAAGGGACTCGAACCCTGGCACATGCCTTTCGCTTTCTCTCTTGAGCTTGAGACTTAAGAAAATCTCTTGCACACTCCTTGCTCTCTCTCTCTCTCCTAAAATTGGGACTTAAGAAAGTCTCCTGCACATTATTTGTGCTATCTCTCCTCTAAGATTTTTCCAACACTTAACTAAGTGTCGACACTGTGCACACTTTGCACTGGTCTCTTATTTAAGATTTTATACTTTGGTGATTATATGTGCACTCCTTGCACTCGCTCTGTGTAAAATTATACAATATCTCATGAGCTATCAAACCTGTAAACGAATATGTCTTCGCACTCCTTGCATGGGCACTATGCACTCATTGCACTAGGATTTTAGAAGAGAAACAATTGAAACTTACAATACCATTAAGGGTTCATGCATTCAACCATAAGATACACACACATAAAAACACAAAAATAAATAACCTAAAAATACCAAGTGACTTAAAGATAAGCAAACTTAGAAATTGGGAGAAAATATCCTCTTCTATATTCCTTCAACAAATGTTTACAAATATTTCAACAACCTTCAACTTCTATTTTTCAACAACTCTATACAACTCTCTTCCGCAGAAATAACAACAACTTCAACAACCACTTTTAGGCATAGTTACATACATTTATACATAGGGGGATTCTCGAGCCTTCCCTCCAGACTATCCTAGTTCTTTCATATCATAATTAAAGCATCCTACCACTAAGGATTATTACAATAAATGAGATATTACAATCTAGAAATGATTCAATGCTCAAAATGTGTACATTCCTATGTGTATTAAATGAAAACACATTCTCATGTGGCACATACAATGGATCAAGCTTCAAGATATATTGGGATTTTTAATTACAATACTTTCAAAACATTAAAGTGACGTGCTCTCCTTGGAATCCAAACCAATTAAGTGCATTGTGCCTAGCGCTGGGTCATATTCCACTATGCCTCATTGAATGTTGATGGTGATGCTCCTGCATCATACTCCTCTGGACAAAAAGATTCATGGACTCTTGTACATGAGCGCCTCCACTTTTTTTACATGCTTCTGGATATCAGTTTTAGTTGTCCAACTGGCATCTTCTGCTAGATGATCTTTTCATTTAACCAGATATTCATAATAAACTTTTCTCCTGGTTTTCTTAGAAATCCTCTGATCCAAAATCTTCTCTATCTACAACTTCTCTACTATGGGAATCTGTCACTTCCACTGAATCTCCTCTTGACTATATGTCCCTTCTGTGTCATCCATATTGTAAGGGTATAAGTGTGCTACATTTAATATTAGTGATATTCCAATGTCCTATGGCAGTCAATATCATAAGCATTTGAAGAAACTTTTCTAAGGATCTTACAAGGTCCTATATTCTTCATCTTTAGCTTATTATATTTTCCTTTTGGAAATATTTCCTTCCTCAGGTCTGCCAAGACTTGATCTCCAATCTCAAAATTCACCCATCTTCTTCTCTGATCTATTCTTATCTTGTATCTCTGGTTGTTATCCTGTAGCTGGCTTTTGATTTTTCATACAACTTTTGCATTTTTGCAAAAAAATCCTCTACTCCTGCACTTTGAAATTTAGTTTGTCCCAAATATCTCAATTTTGAAATTCCTCTTTGATGCATTCCATATATTATCTTGAATGGACTTTTACCAGTACTCCTATTTGGTGAGTTGTTATATGCAAACTCTGCTTGAGGTAGAATTTGATCCCATTGACTGTTATGTTCAGTGACCAAACTCCTTAGAAAATTCCCCAAGCTTTGATTCACTACCTCAGTCTGTCCATCTTTATGAGGGTGATACACTGAAGTGAAAGACAAATTTGTCCCCAAATTCTTCGACACGATCCTCCAAAAGTGTCCCATGAATTTGGTATCTATGTTTGAAAATACACTCCTAGGTACTCCATGCAATCTCACAATCTCCTTGAAAAACAAATTTTCTACATGGGTAGCATCCCTGGTTTTGTGAAACGGTATAAAATGCGCCATCTTTGAAAATATGTCAACCACCAAAAAGATTGAATCATTTCCCCTCCAGGTTCTTGGCAATCCCAGAACAAAATCCATACTTATAACATCCTGCAGCCTATCTGGAATAGGAAATGGTTGATATATGATACAACCAAAAGGAGGCTACAACCCCCTAGTTTCTGAGGCTACCTGAGGGAAGATCCAACTACCCATTTCTCTAGAAAAAACCAGAAGGAGGCTACAACCCCTTATGTTCTCTGGCTACAACCAGAAGGTGGCTACAACCACTTGTCCTTTCCCTGTCCAACCACCCTGACGTAGAAGTAGAATGATGGAACCACTGTCACACTATCACTATGAGATATATTATTGTAAACATGTACCAATCAACCTATAATCAACCTGTAACAACCTGTACCAATGACCTGTGCCAACATGTACCATACATCAACATGTACCTCAACCTGTACCATAAACAAGTGCATCAACCATGCACCAAACCTGTACAAATAACCTGTTCAAAGAACATGTAATCAACCTGTACCATAAACAAGTGCATCAACCATGCACCAAACTGTACCTCAACTTGTACCATCAATGAGTGCATCAACCATGCACCAAATATGTACCAATCATGCATCAAATACACATAAACTATGACTCATCAAGATGTACTAACATCATCAAATATACACCTCATGTATGTGCCAACTCATCAACTACTTGTCTCAACCATGTACCCAACATGTACCTCAACCAAAGTTCCTCATCAATTTCATCATCCAAATATGATTTGTAACTTTGTAATAGACTTGGTGTATTCACATGCTTGCAAACCTTCCTTAACTTTAACAATAAGAGACTAGCATTTTCATCAAACTTTACTTTAGTCTCACATGACTAATTTTGGATTAGTCAACAACCCTAACTTGAAAGAATCATAAATATGTACTTGTAATGAATACATATCTAAAAATATTACACAATGTTATTTAGTGTCGTTTATGCAATTCCTCCAGGTTTCACTACTTGGAACCTCTCAGAAAAGGAGTTATAGCAAAAATGGCATACCTTGTTGAATTCTGACTTATTCTAGAAAGATAACTTGTAGAGCCTGCCCCATAGAGAATATTTGTTGTATGGATCTAAAAATGGTACACAGAATACTCAAGATTGTACTATAACCAATACATTTTGTCTTACTAAATTTGGATCTGTTATTAATAAGTTATGACGTTTTTACCAGAAACACCTGTTTTAGACTAGTTTTAGGACTAACCATAAACCCAATTTTCCACAGAGTGTAAATCCAAAAATACAATGACCCACAAGCTAAATTTTTTTATCACAGCTACTTGGATATGTTTCCTCAATTACCTCCCAATTTCATAGTCTGAATCATTCTAGAAACAAAATTATTGCAAAAATTGTGAGATGACCTGTAATAACATACCTTAGAAAGCATCATCAAAACATTTTATCCTCCCTTGAATTTCGGTCTTCTTTACTTCACCTTCCCTCTAAAATTAGGCTTACATATCATTTGGTTACCTCACTCACTTATATATATTCAATATTCTCAAGTGTGATTAAAATGAGAGAGCCTTGCCACTTATTTATACTTTCATGTAGCTTCCTCAAGGGGTTACCTTTTAACCATCTTAACCCACTTTCATTATTTTAGGGTTAACCCACTTCTAACCACTTGTCCACTTAGTAATTTCTCCATTAACTTTATTATTTAAATAATTTATTTTGTATCCACTTTGACTTATAGTACACTCATCACTTCACTTTATTAGTTACCTTCTAAAATCTCTTAAACCACTTTGCTTATTTTAGGGCTAACTCACTTCTAACCACTTGTCCACTTGGTAATTTCTCCATTAAATTTATTATTTAAATAATTTATTTTGTATCCACTTTGACTTATAGTAAACTCATCACTTCACTTTATTATTTAAATAATTTCTTCTTTGCAATCACTTTAACTACTTTGACCTTTCGGGGCTTCTAGATGACTCATGAGGGCTCTCCAACTTCACATGGCCATAACTCTCTAACCGTGAGGAGTTATGTGACGTTTCACATACCACCAGAAATGGCATGACATGTACTATTGATATAGAATAGTCGTACCTTCAAATATATTAAAAATCATACCATTATCCATCAAACAAACTTGGGTCCATTACCCAAACCTTTGTGCTACCAGACTTTCTTCAAGGGTTAACATCAATGACAACCAACCCAAATAATCAACAATATCCCCCTTTGGCATTGATGGTATACTTGTAAAATATTTTCATGATTGATTATATCACCAATAACTAAATGTTTATGTGTTTTTTAAGCAGGAGGGAAACCAAAGCAGTGAGGGGAGAAGTACTCAACAAATACCAGTTGATAGTGGGGAGCACCTATCGCATGATATTGGGGAGAAAACTACTCATTCAGGTATGTATGATTTAGAAATAGAAGTATCTATTATGATTATATATATTTATTTTCTAACGTGTACTTATAAAGTTTCTTCTGTCAATGGAAGAGCATGTAACTCATGAGGGTGAACTACAAGAGGAACAAACGACACAAGAAATGAACATACCAATTTTCACAACTAGACAGAAAAGTAAAGAGTAATATTGTAATGCTATTCAAAATAATGAAATAGTTAATTCAATAATATTTTATCATATCAATATGATTATTTTCGTTGTGCAGCTGACGCCCATTTGCAACTGCCTCCATGCCCTAACCATCGACATACCAGGAGTATGGTACATGAGGGCATGGAAGCATAATCAATACAAGGATAGGGCACAAGAAACACATTGCCAGATGAGGATGATGATATCCCACTCGTGAGTTTTATGAGAAAAAAACCAAAAACAAAAATAAACTGATTGTATAAATTTATGACTTGTATTTTGATGACTATCGTTATTAATATGAATGAATTTTTATATGACTTTCCTCCTTACGCATGAATGTTTATATGTTTTGATGACTTCCCTACTTATGCATGAATGTTTATATGTTTTCTATGTAAAAGAAATCATTTATTGGGTATGGGGAATTGAAAGCGACATGAGGGGGTGGGGAGAGGGGTCATATGAGCTTCCACCTTCACATGGTTGGCCCTATTCAGTTGGGAATAACATATTCTCGAAACAAAGAGAATATCATTAAGCTAGTCCACTTTAGTATTTCGAGAGTCTTTTACATGTTTAAATTCTTGTTTATTTTCTTATATATTATTTACTCATATACAAATTTTTTCTTTGATGATTTCTGCAGGTCTTGGAAATGGAAATGAAAATCATGGAAAACTCTTATCAAGTTGTATCAAATGATGGACCTGGAGAAAGGACATTGATAAGGTAAGGGTTTTGACGTGTTTTTTATAGTCTAGTTAGCCCATTGGTTTTATTCTATTAGTAATTGTTAATTGGGTGCCTATTTTACAGTTGCATGTGCAAAAGAGGGATGGATGACATGCTAGATGGTTTATGGAAATATCATGTAGAGAATGATCGATTTCCCTAAATAAAGGTCTCAATTTTGTATCATTTCTATCACAAGGTATGCTTCTTATATGTTTTGCAGTTCCAATCCATTACATTTCCTGCTCCATGTCATGATTTGAAGCTATGATCATCTTCAAATGGTTCAAAAGTAGCATTTAGAACAAATTTTATCACTTTAAATTTCCTTCAGAAAGTCCCCACAATCAATTATAGAATCTTCTAGAGTATTCCTTTTATTGTGGGTAATGATCTCCTTTCTGAACACTTTGCATGTGGTCCATTATCTCCTTAAAAGGCATCCAATATTAAACCAATTCCTCACATATAAGACAATCAATCACATAGAAATGTAAATAAAGGAGATGAAGTAGTAGTCGATATTCGATAAAGATCATTTAGGATATTAATCTCTTATCGACTACGACTTCATCTTATTTATCATTTGTGAGTAGCTTTTAGTAGACAAGAATGGGGTGAAGAGGGAATTCTTGCTAGAGCCATGGCCTAAAGTGGCATACCATTTTCTCAGATATATTACTTGTGATGGAAGACTAAGTTTGTTCTATGCATATAAATTCATATTTTTACACCATCTAAGACATTTATTTCACCAAAATACTAAACAAAATTTAAGTATCCCATTTTTTCTCTTGCAGTCCCTGAGAGAGATGAGAAGAAAGGTAAAGAGAGGTAAGAATGAGGCACTAGAACAACATGGACTCATCAAGCTAGTAGTTTGCGATTCCTTAGAAGTTAATGAAAAACCCCACCACTCCCATAGGTTTGCGCGACCTCCCAGTCTAAGGATCATTTTACACAGGACTCGAAACAACTCTCAGGTCCTCACATAACCCTTATAAGTCTTACCACATGCCTTTTTCCTTCTTTGTTGAGTGAAAATATGCATTCGCGAGGGACTTCTTGAACATTGAAGTCATTCATGTGACCTTGGGCCTTGAACCTTGGGCTAACCCATTTAAACAACAAGAACTATGGCACTCTGTGTTTATGGATAAATCCGTAAGTGCGGACACAAACCGATCTCCCCAGATCCACCTGGATCTGGAACAAACTGTGACAGAATATACCGCTTTCCCTAGCTCTAAAGTATTGAATGGACAAGAGAAGAAGGATGATATACTTACTTTAAGA
>ML784183.1:6464-101769 GCA_009831015.1 Picea engelmannii
AGAACAAATCAAATGTTTTTCAAACTTTATTTACAAGATGGAACTCATTAAAATGAGCCCTAAAAAATTTAGTAGAGTTTTTTCTAATGACTCTCTATCTCCTAATCAAATAATTTTGACCAATTTATTTGAGAAGATAACATCTGGCTCTTATTGGGGATGAAATCCTCCCTGTGAGGTTTCAAGGAACATAGATCTGATGCCTTTCTTGGAAAAATAAAATCCATAACTCCGTCTTCAGCATTCCATTGGGCATGGAGTCAACATTTCATTGGGCATGGAGTCAACATTCCATTGGGCATAGAGTCATCCATTCACCATTTTCTAAAAATATTTCATGACCTGTATATATGATCTCTGTATATCTTCAAGGATGCCTTTATTCACACACTGTAACTTCTACATCTGCTGCAAAATGGAGAAAATAAATGCTTGGGCAGTGAGCTTATTTCCTACCCTACTCTACTCTAACTAGTTCTGCAATTGGTTAAGTGAATGTTGATTTCCATAGCAGCCATCCAAGAAATTTTAACACTAAAATAATCTCATCATTCACACTAATTGATAGCTGATGTTTGAGGTGTGACAAGAATGATAAGAAGCCATTTACAAAACCAAACTCACCAGACAACATGTGCAAGCTAAAGAAGTCCGAAACTTTCAATTTCTCTGAAAAGTATGATTCTATGAAGGCTGTCACTGGATCTTTGAAAATGAGGTTAGACACTTGCTGCTCTTCAGGAAACAATTGTATCTCTATGACTGCTTCTTTGCTAGAATATTTATGATTTTCTGATTCTTTTGTGATCACCTTCTGATCATCAAACACTATGACCTCCTCTTCAGAACAGTGTTCAGAAAATGATGATAGAGCAGTATTTGAATAACAAATATTTTGATCAACTATAAAAATGTAGTTGTCTACACAATCATGAGTTATAATAGGCTTAATTGAATTTGTAAACTGATCATAAACTATATATGAATACCTGTCTCCGGAAAGTTTTGCAAAAGTTGAAAGATCTGACTCACAATCTGAAATAATTTTAGTTACATGATGTTGTTCTAAAACAACCTCATAGTCATAATCATCTTGCTCGAAGTCCGAACTGTACTGACATTTTGCTGGCTCAAGTAGATAATGGTTTTCAACATCAACCTGCTCAGGAATTCTCCTTGAAGTGCAAATGTTCTCTTCCACCTCTAAAGCATCTTCAAACTGACTACTTAATGATGAAGATTTCCTTTCTAGCAAAAGAAGGGAAAGTTTTGAATACAATCCCATAACATACTGGATCATGGTAGTTGTTTCTGTAGGCCTGATCTCCAAAGGAATACCATGTTAGATGCTATAAAATCTCTGATTGAAAGCAAGCAAGGTTTCATTATGTTCTTTCTTCAAAGCATAGAAATCGGCAAGATATAAATCTGGTGATTTGTGATCACCCCAATACTTCATAAAAACATTAGAGAACTCGATCCAAGAACCAATAGAATCATCTCTCAGACCCTTAAACCATACAACAACATCTTTGATCAAAGATTTAGAAAAATATCTCATGATCACATCTTCATAAACAATTTGAAAATGATCAACAAAATCCAAAAAGGATTCCAAGTGTCTTTCAGCTGAAGCTTGATTCTCTCCGGAAAACCAAGGGAGATATTCATAACAACCATCAGGATAAGGATGAAGAAGAAGGGACAAATTTAAAGGCTTGAACATATTCATCCGGATCTTAACTTGAAAGGTTGTGGGATGATCATGAGAGATGGTAAGTTGTTGACAAGGTTAAAAAATTATGGCAAGAGGGGCTGAGATCTGAAATGGTTTTGAAACAATTTCTATCTTTTCAAGGTCACATGGCTGATCAGATTCTGAAGGAAATGAAATAATGTGGTCATATTTTTGAACAGGTTGAGGCAAAAAGACTAAATCAACCTCTACAATGCAAGCAGGCTGCAAATCTTCTTCTAAAGATGGATATATGAAAGAAGGTTGATAATCATCAGAATATACAAAACAAAGGATAATTCTTTTAACATGTGAAGGGAAAGATATGAAGGAGCTAATAAAGAACAACAACAGTTCATGAAGAAACTAATGAACTGATACCTGGATCTTGATTTTAGCCTCTTCATCTTTTATCAACCAGATCCTCCCCAGTGGAGTCTTTAATGTGGAGTCGCCAGGAAAATGATTACAGTCAAATTTTATGTCTGTCTCTTGTCTGCCATCAAGAAACAGATCTATGTCATTCTCCTAGGGAAACTCTTCTTTCACTTTCGTTCCCTGGCAATGACGCCTTTTTGTTATCACTCCATGAGTCTTTCCCTGACTATAAAGGGAATGAGCCTGGTAACTTAAATAGATCAATAATTTATGGGAAATAGGATCAAGTCGGATGACTTGATATACTCACAATCACTCAAAAAACATATAAATTCACTTGAAGATGAAAGGCTTTCAACTATGCTGCTTAGAAGGTTTAAATCAAAGTATGGAAGTAAGAAGAATGGCTTATTATATCAGTAGAATCACATACACAAGACTGTACATGTGAATGCCTAATTACAACAAGCAGAAAATGTTCATAAGCTAAGTCTATAAACGAAGAGATGAGGTGACAGTCATCTGTCATTAGACAGACCAATGTATACAAGCTTAATATATCGATGAAGAGATAAGATGACAATTATCTATCATCAGATATACATAAAACACTGCATACAAGTTACTCATAAACGTAGAAAAGATGTAAGATAGAAAATTGAACAACACACAGTGAAAGAAGCTTCTGTGTCAAGATGAATCCATAAATGTTTGAAATGAAAAATGGCTACAAGTCCCCAAAGTTGAATCACAGTCCTCAGACTGTTTTCCCCCCCTTCAATCCTTCGAAAGCTCTTGGCTTTATAGCCTTTACATCAAAGTTTCAATATCCTATAAAAATGGATTTGAAATAACTATAATTGAGCAAAATCAAATTATATCTAATCAAGTAAGATATAATCTTATCATCATAATTCGAATTTGACAGTCTGCAGGTGAAGATCATGGAACTCAAGATCTCTGTTTGGCAGCTGGGCATTTTTTGTCAAGAATAGAGATGCCATTTGGATTCATTCTTTCACCATATGTATTCAAATATTGAATAGTTAGCTGTCATGGCTTTTGATAATTATTATCCTTCATTTATAATTGTTCCCACGCATCCTGGAATCGCGAAAATGTGATCTGGGCAAAAATAGTATCTTTCTGCCATGTTCTGTGCAGAATTTTTCTGGAAATATGTCTCTTAAATATTGACCTATATATATCAAATAAAACCATATTTTTGAAAACTGAGAGAGGTTTTTGTATATAGGTTTGTTTTGAGAAAACACCTCTCTCATTTCTTCCATATTCATTTTCATGTTCCCGGGATCTATATTTCAAAAACATGTGTCAAACAGAGAAATATCAGATCCAAAAATTAGGGCTCAGAGATGGATTTTATTCTCCCAATATGTAACAACTGTAGGAAAAATGAGAGAGGTTATTGTTATATGACGTGTTAGGAACAAAATCCTCCTCTCGTTTCTCAAAAGTATTCTCTAGTCGCTCAGAATCATCATTTTAAAATGATAACTCAACCTAGTAAAAATGCATAATTTTTGTGCTTTCGGTAGCTAAAATAGCCCCGAGATTCACGTTTTAGCTGTCTAAAACTAGGTTTTCGGTAGCTTAGAATCCCTTTTGAAAAATTAATTAGCTACCGAAACCTGATTTTTGACGTTTTTGAAGGAAAGAACAAATCAAATGTTTTTCAAACTTTATTTACAAGATGGAACTCATTAGAATGAGCCCTAAAAAATTTAATAGATTTTTTTCTAATGACTCTCTATATCCTAATCAAATAATTTTGACCAATTTATTTGAGGAGATAGCAGAGTTGTACTATATTAAGTTGTTGCTGATAACCCAAGGATTGTAGTCCGTAATAAAAAGAAAAATTGTATATGCATCTTGTGTTCCTTGTGGTGATGATTTGTTGATGATATATTTCTGATATATGTTGTTGATATATGTTCAAATTTAACTGATTATAAATGATAGCAATAAGTAATGAGTAAATGGTGATTTCTAACAAATGAGTTTTGTGAAGGGAAGTTTTGGGAAAAATATCCCCACACTCATTCACCCCCCACTCTAAGTGTGGTCGGTGTGTCCAACAATTGGAATCAGAGTGGGCCTTCACTATAAGCCTTAACAAGCTTGGAGGAGATCCATAGACACACAAATGGATGAGGAAGCTCCAATCCTTGATGAGGAAAACTATTCTACTTGGAGAATAGAAATGAGAGTGCAATTGAAAGAGATGGGAGCGAGTATTTGGAAGGAAACTATTTGTGGATCATTTTCCTTGAAGAACAAGTCAAAGTTTGTAGCTCAAAGGGAAGGAAAGAAGAATGATGCATTGGATCTCAAGGCCATCCTTAGTGGACTCTCAAGCCCTATCAAAGAGAGCATGGGATAATGAACTTCCTCCAAGGATCTATGTCTAAAGCTATAAGAGACATACCAAAGCAAGAAGGAAAATATTGAAGACAACTCCATCAAGACAAATGAAGGTAAAGAATCTCCAAAAACTCTTGGTTTCATTATTTCTAAATATGATGATGTTGGCAAAAAGGAAGATCTTGAAGACATTTCAAATGAAGGAAAATAATCATGTGATGATGTTGACAAAAAGGAAGATCTTGAATACATTTCAAATGAAGGTAAAGAATCTCAACAAACCATTGATTGCAATAATTCAAAATGTGATGATGTTGAATATTTCTCTACAAGTGAAGAAGAAAATCTGGAAATAGTTTGTATAGAATCAATTGATTTTTATCCTATGGAAGAAGTAGAAGAAAAACTATCGGATCTTAAAGAGAAAGTTGAAAGGGGTCTATATGAATACAACAATGACCATTATTATATAGACTATAGCTATCTTTCAGATAACACTAAAAAGTTTCTCAAGAAGAGTCAAAGGCACATCTTGAAGTTAAGGGAAATGCTCAAAGAACAAGAAGAGAGTAATAAGACTCAATTAGAAGAAAAGGAAGAAGAGATCACAAGACTAAAGAATGAAAAATAAGATAATAAGGTAGATGATGAGATTAACAAAAGTCTTGAAATTATTGTCCATCTCAAGACCCAAATTGAAGAAGCCAAAAGGATAGAGGAACTATTGAAGAATCAAGTAAATGAAAAGGAAGATTCATGTCATAAGTTAGAAGTTGAAGTTGTTGATATTAGAAAGAAAGTAGAGAAGTCAAACAAATTTTTGAATAGCTCACAAATATTGAATGAGATCTTGTAAATTCAAAGATCGCCAAATGATAAATCAGGTCTTGGATACAAGAGAGAAGATACAGATGTTGAAGCAAGCACCTCAAAGAAGCATGAGGTAAGTCCCTCACTCTCAAATGATGAAGATAATGTTGCAAGTCAACCATCTACACAAGGAAAGGAAAATTTCAAAAGAACAAAGCAAGGAAGACATCAAGAAGCCATCTTTACACCTCAAAGAATATGGACACCAAAGCAAAGGTATGAAAGTATTTTTCATGGTCAATGTTATTCATGTAATGAATATAGTCACAAAACTTTGGAATGAAGATCTTATGCAAGGAGAAATAATGGAATATTTCATAACACCATAAGGTGTTAGAGATGTGATCAAGTATGACACAGTACTATTCATTGTCATAGCATAAGATGCTACAACTGTAGTGGATTTGGCCACAAATCCCAGGATTGCTGGAACACAAGAAGAAAGTCCATGATGAGGACTTCATATAGCGTGACTAGAAGAAGGAATGAAGTAAGGAAATGAGACATCTTTGAAAAAATGGAAGCTCAGACCTCAAGTTCTGAGAAACAGGGACACCTTTAGAAGTGGGTGAAGAAGATTGGACAACTAGAGAAGAATGGAAGCCTTAAGGGAAGATAAAGTGTGTCATCTACTAAAGCATATGCGGGTGACAGTGGTAATAGTCGCGTACATACGCAGGCTGACCTAGAATAGATCGCATACATACGCGATCTGTCTATGCAGCAGGCCACATATTTATGGTAAAGACTTGGGAAAAAGGATATGCACATGGGTTGCAACTTGATGTGATGGTATAACTCTATGTTGTAGGGTTTGACATAGTTTGTTGCAGGTTCTGACATTGTTTGTTGCAAGTTTTCATGATTACATATTGGATTATGTATGGTGATGATATATAATAAAAGGATATCTTGGATGCATGGCACTAACCCATGAGTATGGATTGAGGCATTTTCTGTTGAAGAACAATGCTAGTTATGACAGTGAAGTTATGGTACCTTGGTTATGTGATATATCTTGATGATGCTAGCTAGATATGTCATTGATCTATTGAAGCACACTACTAGTACGTGTATTGTTGGATTCTTAGTATTTGCTGTAGTGAATGGAGGATTGAGGCTGATATGTTGGGGTACATGGCTGGTACATTTTTGAGTTTCATTGATATATCTTATGATGTATTATTAGAAGCATATTTGATGGATATCTTGGTGTATGCATTTGGCATATGGTTGGACTACATCTTGGAACATGTAGTTGGTGAGTTAATGAGGTGATCATTTTGTACATCATTGATGAGTCTGATCTATAGTTGATGCATGATTGATACACTTCTAGTACATTGGCAGAGGCACCTACTATCAGTTTGATTGGCACATGTTTTTTGGTGGATTTGATATACATGCATGAGGATTCATTTTGTTGTGGTATATGGTTGATGTACTTGCTTGGTACAAGTGGTGATACATGTTGATGTACATGTTTGATACACTCATAGATGGTATATGTTTGGATGATAAGTACTTAGCTAAAAGTACACCATTAGTATTACTTAATTAACACATACTTTGGTACATGGTGTATTTGATGATATGATGAGACACTTGATTGATTGAGATACATGATTGTGATACTTGTTTCATGGTGGAGACATATCATGAGTGATATGACACTTGTTTGGAATATTGTTAGATGCACATGGTTGGCATGTTGGTAGAGGCATATGGTTGATAAAATCCATTGATGATATCTTTTGGCACTTTGTATGGTGTTGATGTAGATGGGTGTTGTACATGGTTGTAACACAATTTGGTACATGATGTACTTGGTTGATTTTTTTTTCATGATTCTCTATTTCATTCTTGACATATATTTTTCTTCATGATGTATGGTATGGCACGAGTTGATGCATGGACAGGTCCAAGGATCATCATAGAAAGAGAAGTTGATCTATGATCTGGTTGAGCAGTAAAATTTGTAGAAGAAGAATGTTGTTCATATTTACGAGAAGATAGGGGGAGACACACCCATAGGGGGAGTCATTCTTCTTCCCATGATTCTAGGAGGAGATATTTATCAGTTGCATACTTGGTAAAATAGTCCTATATTTGAAGAAAGAGAACAGAGGCACAATTCCAGGGGGAGTGATGGTCATAGGGGGAGCATGAGTGATGTATATTCAACATTACATTAGAGTGATATCCCTTGTTCAAAAGGGGAGAGATTATTCATAGGAAGATCAAAGGCATTCAGACAGGGGGAGCAACCCCAAGGAGAGTTCAAGCAGGGGGAGAAGCCCCAAGGGGAGAATGACCCTTTGCCATTGATGGCAAAGGGGGAGAGATAGTCACATTGATGTTATTGATGACTATTAATTTAGAGCAATGCCTTGTCTACATGTTGACATCAATAATTTGTATTGACATCAATGTTGGTATTGCCATCAATGCCAAAGGGGGAGATTGTTGGATCATGTTGTCATTGATGCCAAAGGTTTAATTAATTTATGTCAAAGGGTTGATGTCAAGTGATTGATTGATGCCAAAGGATGATTGATTGATTGATGTCAAGGAATTGATTGATACCAAAGGATGATTGATTAGTTTATGTCAAAGGGTTGATGTCAAGGAATTGATTTGTACCAAAGGATGATTGAATGATGTCAAAATTCAAATGATTGATGTTGATTAATGTCAAATGAATAACGTATTATCATAGTATATTGATGAAGTATGTATTTGATGTGAATGGATTGATGTCAAGTGGAATCATAGTCATATGATTTCATTGATATGATGCATATATAAATATGGATCAATGAGTTGTCATTGATATATGATGCATAGATGAAGATGGATCGATGTGGTTTTATTGGTATATGATGCATTGTTGGATTGATGTAAAGATGAATAATTATTGTCTTATCATGGTTGATAAGGTGTACAAATGGATGAACTCCTAAGTGGTCCCCTTATGGTGAAAGCCCTCATGGGAAGATGCTTTGCAATTGAGTTATTCTAGAAGTATGGTTGGAGAACCCATGCTTATATGTGGAATAATGATATGAAGATCAGTGAATTTGTCAGTGGAACTATCCTATATGGATAGTGTTTGTCATACCATTTCTGGTGGTATGTGGAATTTCACATAACTCCTCATGGTTTGAGATTCATGGCCTTACGAAGTTGGAGGACCCTCATATGATGGCTTGAAGCCCCAAAAGGTCAAAGAAGTCAAAATACCTACAAAGAATATATTATTTAAATAAAGAGAAGTGATTATTTAAAAAATAAAGTAAAGTGACAAAGTCAAGGAAGATTATTTTAAATGATAAATTAATGGAGAACTTTCTATTTATGGAAAGTAGTTATGAAAAGGTTAACCCTAAAATGAGGAAAGAGGGTTAAGTGGTCAAGTAGCTATTGGATACATAGACAAGTGGAAAATTGGGCAAAGTTGAACATAAATGACTATGTGGACAAAGTGGCTATGTGGGCCAAGTGACCTAGAATATGCTTCTAAGGAAGTGACCTAGAAGATGCTTATAAGGAAGCTACCTGGAGAGTACAAATAAGAGACAAGGGTCTCTTGTGAAATCATCTCTTGAGAATGTATTGGAGATCCATTCTGAGAGAGAGGAGATCTATAGGATCTCATGGACACATCAAAGTTTCGGCAAGTATGAGATCACGATGATAAAAGTTTCAGAAGTTTAGAAACCCTAGTTTCTGAGGTATACACGGGTTGTAGTGAGCTAGGGCATGTACATACATGGGCTGAATGAGGACAGGGCACATACAATGGATGAAGTCATGAAGACTTGTGTGTGAGATGGTGCCAAACTCTTGAAGACTGAAGTAGGTTCCAGATCTGCATTCTATGGGCTCATATTTTCCATAGAAATTCTGGTATGGTTACATTGTTGTCTTGACGGATACTCTTGCTTGTTGTGTGGTGAATTCTTAAGGAATTCTTGGTATGGATGTTGTGATGTGGTTTGTGTTGGTTGATGGAGTGAGAAAAACTCTTATGATCCAGTACTGATATTATTTCTATAGTATACTAGTTACTTATACATGATGAGTAACATTCATATTGTATGGTTGAGAAGCATGAGTAAGTTGTTGGAGAGCTTGGATGTGTTGTGATTGGTTATGGGTTAGATTGGACTGTGAAAGACAAAAGATAATGTTATTTAATGTTGCAGAGGATCTGAGTTGATCTTGAAGAGAAAACCCTAAGTACTCAGATGTGATACGCAGGTTGTAGTACAAACTGGCCACGTACATACACGAGTTGTACTACTGGTAGGGTGTGTACATACGCGTGATGCACTACCGAAAAGTCGTGTACCTGTTGACATATTGATATCTGTTGAGGATTGTTGCCTCATATCAGTTGGTGCCGAGGGTGTAACATGAGTCTTGTAAATGTGTTGAACCTGCACATAATAGATCTAGCTAGAAAATACTACACACATTTGCAGAGAGAAATTGAGAAAGAAGAAGCAAGATAGAAAGAATGGAAGAATTCTCATTAACCATATTCCACACTCAAAGAGTGAATAATTTACAATATATATATATATAGAATAAATGAGTAAATAATGAGACATAGTGGTGGTCTAGAGTGATCTGGACACACACCAGTAGTTACAGGAGTGAACTGCCACTTAGTCTAGTTTCTTAGGCAGTTACGGGAGTGAACTGCCACCTAGCTGAGTTAACTAGTCAACTAGTCTTTAGTTAACTGACTGAACAAATAGTAGTGAGTTGGTGATGATCCCAATGTTGCATGGTGACAAAACCAATGCAACATCTAAACTCAACTCAACTAGTCAAACTGAAGTGTCAACTGAAAGAGAATATTCTCTAGGTGGAATATTCTCCCCTAAAATATAGGAGACTGGATAATGACTAATAAACAAGGAATAACCTTAGGAAAAATAAATCCTAGGTGTGTGTGAAGGCTAATTCTTGCATTATAGAGCTGGTGCTCTTGTAGAGTTGTACTCTATTCAGTTGTTGCTGATAACCCAAGGATTGTAGTCTATAATAAAAAGAAAAATTGTACATACATCTTGTGTTCCTTGTGGTGATGATTTGTTGATGATATATTGTTGATATATGTTGCTGATATATGTTCACATTTAACTGATTATAAATGAAAACAATAAGTAATGAGTAAATGGTGATTGCTAGCTAATGAGTTTTGTGAAGGGGAAGTTTTGGGAAAAATATCCCCACACTCATTCACCCCCCCCCTCTAAGTGTGGTCAGTGTGTCCAAAAAAAGGGTAAGAAAAAGGAAAAATAACATAGAAACAATAGTGACATCTCAGAAGATGGTGAAGAAATGGCCAACTTTGTCAGAATATTGAACAAGGGAACCAATGACATATATAAAGGTAAATTTCCTTTGACTTGTTTTAATTGTGATGGTATTGGTCATTTTTCTAACAAATGTCCTCATAATAAAAATAAGAGGAATGATGAAGATTACTCAAATAAAAAACAAACATATAAAGGAAAAATAACCACAAAGAAAGTTTTCAAGAAAATCTTATGCACCAAAGAATACATCTCATCATCAGATGAAGATGAAGTCAATGACACTGAGATAGAAAGAGTTCTATTAATGGTAGTAGAAGACTATGACAAAGAACACACTAAATACGAATATGAAGAGGACGAAGAAGAATATGAAGAGGCATAAGTTAACTATCGATAAGAATTGTTGTGTGCCATAGAAGTTATAAGAAGAGAAAATAATAAAAACAAGAAGCTACAAGCGGAACTAGACAAGAAAGAAGACACTGAGGAACTAGAACAAATGATCACAAATATGGGTCAAGTTGACCTAGGGTTTTAGACACCTAGGGTTTTGGTATCTAGGGTTCAGACACCTAGGTTTCAACCTAAGGTTGTTGGTGAACTATTGTAATGTATAAATAGAGGTCTAAAGGGCCTAGGTTGGGTTGGTACTTTGGGTTAGTACTTTGGGTTGGTAAGATAATGTTGTTATTGTTGTTGTTGGTATCGAGTGGTTGAGAGAGGAGTATTGTGTGAGAGAGAAGTGTTGAGTACAAGAGCCTTCTGGATTGTAATATCTTTAGCTGGGTGCGAAGATCAACCCTACAGCTGGGTGCATAGGGAGGGGAGAGAAAGAGAGGAGAAGAGAAGATCTACTAGCTAAGAGTGGAGATAAGAACTGTATTCTTTACTCAAATATAATATAGCACAGTTCTATGGATGTAACCCTAGAGAGAGGGTGAACCATGTATATTTTTTGTTGTGTGTGATTGATCTTATGTCTCTGTCATTGGTATACTGTGATTGCATTACTTCTTTAGATCTAATAAGTATATGTGCATAATAGATCTAAGTTGATAAGTGATATATGAATGCTATGTTGTTCTTTTGTTAGATCCTCTTGATATTCACCTTGGTTGTAGACATCTCTGCCTTGCAACCCTCTCATAACTTCTTTGGGTGATACTGCATCTTCTTCACAGGTGTTTCCAAAAGGGACAATAGTTAGGGCTTGTTGGTGCGCTCTTGGAGCTGAATCCTGGGTCTGACCCTGTGCCAACAGATGGTTCCGTTGCCGGGAATGGAATCTTCTTGAGGGAATGTCAAGGTTGTTTCCATCGAAGACAAAGATTCAAAAGTGGATAGAAGATCAAGAGAAGGACTTCGTTGAAGCCCAGAACAAGAACCCTAATCTTATTTTAGAGTACTGGTATGAGAAATATATCTTTACCGATATACACGAGATCTTATTTAGAGGAATCCACCAAGAGATAAATGAGTGGATAGCTAGATTAGTAAATACCCAGTTTGAGATCCAATCTAGACTTCTTGTGGTTTGGATGTCGGAGTTGATCAAGAAGATCAAGAGAGTTGATAACACCATATCACGAGCAATATACCATTGGTTTAATAGTACCATTGGAGGGTACATCACAGAGTTTGTTGTTGATAGAGTAGAATCGTATAACCAAGCTGAGAGATATTTTTTCAAGGGACCTCGAGGGAAATTTTTGTATTTTCTGAAGCTGAGACTCAAGATGCTATTGCATGAGAAGAACATCTTGAAGATACAATAGATTGGTCGGATCAAGAAAGGCTAATGTTCAAAAATTCAGACACCGACAATGACACAAAAGATGGACATACACGCAGTGGGAGAATGTTCCTAGAATTCCACCTTGCAAACCTGTTTAAGTAGAACTATGAGGAGGAGGGTTTACACAGTGGAGAAGAGGCAGATATGACAGATGAAGAACATTCAGAACCCACTGGGGTGGAGGAAGGAAAAGATGCAGAGATTCGTCGAGGAGAACCTAAAACCTCAGAAACTGCGTAGACCATCGAAGTAAGTACTGCTATCCTTCCTGTTGATTTAGTATTAAGAAACTAGAGTAATCCTGGTCACCAGAGCATATAGAGCACTATCAATAGTAGTCCACCAAATATTCAGTCAAGAACCCTGGGAAGATCTATGGCAGATGAGATGAGACTCCCTATATTTAGGGGAGATGGATCTAAAGATCTTGATCAACACTGGTTCCTATGTGAAGTCGTATGGAACATTAAGAATGTCATAGATGAAGTTGTCAAAATAAATCAGTTTAGTACAACTCTTAGAGATCGCGCACTGAGTTGGTACATGAAACTTGTCCAAGGAATTGCATAGCCTAAGCCATTGAATCAAATCAAGAACGCACTGATTGCAAAATTCAAGAAACCTAAGTCAGAATCCCAATGTATCATAGAGTTGAAAGAGATCAAGAAGAAGGTGGTTGAACCTGTTTGAGAGTTCAATCAAAGATTCAAGACCTTAACAGGATGATTGACTTTTCAGATCCTAGATGAACAGAACAAAGAATGGTTCATTGCTGCCCTCTTACCACACATCAGAGTTCCTCTGATGAAATAGAAGATTTCTTCATAGGTTGAGGCATTGGATATCGCCATGAAGCTAGAATCAGCCCCTATGGGAGAATCCAGCTCAGGTTTGAGCCAGATCTTGAGCTAGCTAACTAGTTTGTCTCTACAGGTCGAAGATATGAAGAAAGACAAGGGAAAAGATAAAAGAGAAGACATCTAGTGTGTCAGATGCATATCAAAAGGCCATGACAAGGAACACTGCCCTCTATTCAATGAATACTTGTCTTCTGGAGCCCCGAGCCCCTTGAAGCAAGTCACCTTACCTTGGTGCGAGGTATGCAGAAACATAAATCATACTGGTGAGTGCTATTATATGCAAAAGTATGTTCAGACACCTACAAATTTGTATTGTACATTCTGTAAATCCATAGGAAACGATGATAGGGATTGTAGGGATTACGATCTCATGCATGAAATGTCAAGAGACATATATAAGATTCAAGGTGAAGTAAAGCAAGAAGGAAACACTACGCAGTATAACTCTCCTCGGAGAGGAAAATTCAACCCTCGCGGTTGATTATGAGGAAGAGGATGAGGAGGAGGAATGAGTCGAGGCCGAGGATAGATCATCTGTTATAACTGCGCACAACCAGGACACCTTGCAAGGGATTTTCAGAACCCTTGTACCACTTGCAACTACTACATCTCGTTTGACCATGTTATAGAAGATTGTTCTGTACTGCTAGTTAAGCTTCAAGAAATACGAACCCGCAAGTGCAAATAATCTATGCTGAACCTTGCGGAGAAGACCCTAGATTCATTGTTATCATAATATGAGGTGCTGTTATAGGAGAAGACAGATTGAACCACGAGAAGACTACAAAATATTTAGGAATTAGGAAAGCTACAGAGAAGACCCAAACTTTTGATGCAAAGAAAGAAAGACAAATATTTGAGGAAGCAAGAGTAGAGTTCAAAGGAGACCAAGGTTCTTCATTAAAGACAAAACCAAAAGTAAGAGAGTATGGAATGCCTCATGCATTTTATTAGTCTGCTTCTCCAAGAGAAGGAAAAGAGGTAAGCAAGCTCATGGAATTTTTACATACTTGTATTAAGTTGATTCAAGATGAAAGCACTATACAAGAATTACAAAATTTAATCAGACAATATGAGAAAGGAAATATAGATCCCTTGTTGAATAGGGAAGTACACCAAATTGGTAAGAAGAGAAGGAAAAATAAGGAATTACATTTGAATGCTCAAATATGAGAGTATGAGATAGACTATGTGGTTCTCGACTTAGGGTCGGAGGTCAATGTCATGACGAAGAAAACCTGGGAACTGATGGGAAAACCGAAGTTGATCTATTCCCCTATCAGGCTTAGGATGGCTAACCAGCAAGATGTCAACCCATTTGGATGATTGGAGCACGTCCCTGTGGACATTGATGGAGTAAGAACATTTGCATATTTTGAGGTAATTGAAATAGTTGATGATATCTATCCATACCCCAAGCTGTTAGGAATTGATTGGGCCTTCAATAACTCTATTGTTGTTGACTTAAATAAAAGACGTATGAATTTTTAAGGAGATGGACTTAGGGTCATCACACCTTTAGATCCAGATGAAGGTCAATGGTACACAGATCCTATCAGAGAAGAAGACCACACATATGCACTAGAAAACATATATAAACTAATAGCCAGACAACAGAATTACATTAATCCTACAGCCGATGGGAGTCTAAGCTGGAGAAGTGATAGTGTGTGCTCATGAGTCATCAGACTCAGAAGAAGCACTAGAGAACTAGTAGAACCAGATGTATGAAGTCTCTACAAGGAGCTGTGATAGATTAACTAGAGAAGTTCACTAGATCGGCACAACAGTAAGTAACTTACCCATATTTGATGGTCTGAATCTATTAGAAGCCTTCCTATCAGACTTTGAAGAAAGTGTACCAACACAACAAAGGTTGTTGGCAATGGATGAGGCCTTGAAAGACACACCAGCAAGATGGTGGGGGACGCACAAAAGTAATATCACAGACTGGACACAATGTCGTACTTTGATGACAACGAGGTTCTCAACACAACTTGAAAGATGCAAAGTAAGATACGCAAGTCAAATATGCCCAAAGGACCATGTGCGAAGCTACGAAGAGGCCTAGAGAAACATTCTGCAAGAACAATGGGTACACAAATTCATCAACATGTTGGACATGACACCTATCAACTGGTACCTTCAAGCAGAGCTATGCCTCATTACTACAGATTGGCAAGGTATGACTCAGAATTTTGTAACCACCTTCTTATTTGAAAGTCAATATCCATCAGTATATCAAGCATTACAAATTGTGAGAAAAAAAGTATTCGAGGAGGTATCTAGCCTTCCCTTAGAAGAGGAAGAGGATGAATGGACTGTGCCTCTCCAGAAACTGCAAGGTTGTTACAACATCAATGCCGATGAATACGATGATCCGAGGAAGGTGAACATCGCAGAAACAGAAGGCCAGAGAGATGTGGAAGGAACAGGAGTTGAGCTGCCATTCATTAGACAACTAATCAAGATTAAGAAAGTCAATATTGAAATAGAGCAGACACCAAAGATTGCAAATGGTGGGGATTATTGGGATGTTTCTACCATTGATAAGATTACTGAGTTGTTGCATGAGTATCAGGAATTATTTCTGACCAATTTCACTGATATGAAGGGAATTAAAGGACCTATGGGTGAGATGAGGATCCCTTTGAAACCAGATGCAAGACTAGTCAAACAACGACCCTACAGGCGGAACCCCAAATACAAAGAGAAAGTGAAGATTGAGATTGACAGAATGCTAGAAGCAGGGATTATAGAACCTGTCAAAGAATCAGAGTGGATCAGCCCTATGGTGGTGCAAAACAAGAAGACAGGCGAGATCAGGATCTGCGTAGATCTTAGGAAGCTGAATGATTCTTATTTGCATGACCCCTTCCCTACACCATTCACTGACGAAGTGTTAGATAACGTGGGAGGCCAGGAGGTCTATTCTTTTACAGATGGATTTTCAGGATACCATCAGATCCAAATTGTCAAGGAAGATAGCCATAAGACCACATTTGCAACAGAATGGGGATCCTACCAATATACAGTGATTCCATTTGGATTGAAGAATGCCCCAACCATCTTTTCCAGGGTGGTGGTCGAAGCGTTCAAAGAATTTTTTCATAAATTTATAGAAGCATATTTTTATGACTACACTGTGTTTAGTTTGTTGAAAAATCACATTGAATGTCTAAGGATAATGTTGGATAAATGAAGGCAGTGTCGAAATTTATTTGAAACTGAAGAAATGTATCTTATTTTCACCATTTGGTGTACTGTTAGGTCATATTGTATGCAAGCAAGGATAGCTAGTAGATCCATCAAAGTTCGCCATTATAGTTGATCTACCCCCTCCTACGTCAGTCAAACCACTGTGCACTACGTTGGGGCATACAGGATATTACAATAAGTTCATTAAAGGCTATGCTTATATTACTGCGCCCATGGAGAAACTGCTGAAGAAGGATTGTCAGTTTAGTTGGACAGAAGAATGTTAGCAGAGTTTCGACACACTGAAACAGAATATGGTTACTACACCTATTCTGGTTTTCATAGATTGGAGCAAACAGTTTCATGTGCATGTCGATGCATCATCCATTGCATTGAGATATGTGTTATCACAACCAAGAATAGGAGACATTGACCACCCGTTATCCTTTGCTAGTAGGAAGCTATCTACAACTGAGATTAATTATACCACTACTGAAAGAGAGGGATTATCCCTGGTGTATGAACTGCATAAATTTCACCACTATTTGTTGGGAGGACACTTTAAAATGTTTACTGATCACTCCGTGTTGAAGTACCTAGTCAATAAGCCAGTGTTGGGGGGGTGAATATGCATATGGATGCTACTATTTCAAGAATATGATTTTGAGATCATAGTAAAGCCAGGGAGAATGAAGAAGGGTCCTGACCACTTATCAAGGTTGGAACATGAAGAAGAGCCCACTAATTTGGAAGATACACTACCGAATGCACAACTACTAGCCATTAGAAAGATCGATGACCACTTCACAGAGATAGTCCAGTTCCTATCAATAGGAATGGCACCTAGTGAGTACACAATTCCTTAGAAGAAACAACTAGTGGTGCACGCTATAGATTTCTCACTTATAGCTGGACATCTATACAAGATGAGACCAGATGAGATATTGTGAAGGTGTGTTATGGAGGCAGAATGACTGCTAATCCTCATAGAATATCATGAGGGCATCACAGGAGGACATTATGCAGGGAAAGAAAATGTGCAGAAGGTTCTTAGATCTTGCCTTTGGTGGACTACTTTAAACATAGATGCTAAGGAATATTCGAGAGCATGCGATGTATACCAGAGGGTTGGGAAACCATCCAGAAGAGATGAAATGCCATTGGAACCACAAATGACCCTACAAGCATTCGAGAAATGGGCCATTGACTTTGTTGGACCTATAAACCCACTAGAAAAGCGCACAGGAGAAAGGTACATAATTACAACAATAAAATACTTGACTAGATGGGCCGAAGCAAGAGGAGTCAAGGACTGTAGTGCAACTACAACTACACACTTCATATTTGATGACATCATAACTAGGTTTGGATGCCCAAAGAACCTTATGAGTGATCAAGGAACACATTTCATCAATAATACAGTTGAAGCCTTGACTGAAGAATTTGCAGTCCACCATCAGAACAACACGCCATACCATCCACAAGAAAACGAGACAATTGAAGCATTCAAAAAAGATCTTGGAGACAACGCTCACAAAGATTTGCAATGTGAACATGGATGATTGGGACTTAAGAGTACCAACAGTACTTTGGGCATATAGAACAACTTGCAAGAAGCTAACAATGCAAACACCTTTTAAGTTGGTATATGGTCTTGAAGCTATTGTTATAATGGAATATTTGGTACCAAGCCTAAGAATTGTTGCCTTTACAGATATGGATGACACTTGAGCTGTTCAAGAGAGGCTTGCACAACTGGTTGAATTGGAAGAAGATAGATTCATTGCAGGATTCCATCAACAGATTCAGAAGGAAAGAGAGAAGGCCTATCATGATAGGCACATCAAGAAGAAGGCATTCAAATAAGAAGACCTAGTGTTGGTCTATGACAACAAGTTCATAAAACATCCTAGGAAGTTTAGAACACATTGGCTAGGGCCACACAAGATTGTTTATGTTACAGAAGGAGGATTTGCGCAATTGAAAAAGTTGAATGGAGAATTGAAGGAAGGATTAGCGAATGGGAGTCGACTAAAGTTGTACTATGACAACCAACTGCCTCACAACTCTCAATGAAAGCATGAAAAAAAGGGTCTAGGTACCAGTTGCAGTTGAAACTGGGTACCAGCCACAGAAAAGAGAGTTTGCACAAGGAAGGAAAAGGAGGCATCAAGTAGGAAGCAGAGGCTGCACTGCGCAGTCTGGAGTCGAAGTAAAATAAGAAGCTTAGATCTGAAGTGCCTCAGGATGAGTCACATGTGAGTGTTGGGGGTGGAAGGAAGCGAAGATCAAGGAAGAAAAGGGAGAAAGCAAACTTCGCGGAAGACACAGTGACTGATATTGGTTTGAAGTAAGCAAAAGAGAAGAAATGATGGAGCAAATCCTGAGAAAGAAAGCCGTTGGACGAGGAGATTGAGGATAACATATAAGCAAGGAAGAAGGATCGTGGACAACTCATCTGGAGGAAAAATCCATCGTTAGATACTTTGGAGCACTGCGTGAGAAGGAAGGAAAGATAGGTTGGTGAATCCCTGAAAATATGGGTCAAGTTGACCTAGGGTTTTAGACACCTAGGGTTTTGGTATCTAGGGTTTGGACACCTAGGTTTTGGCCTAAGGCTGTCAGTGAGCTATTGTCATGTATAAATAGAGGTCTAAAGGGCCTAGGTTGGGTTGTTACTTTGGGTTGGTACTTTTGGGTTGGTAAGATAATGTTGTTATTGTTGCTATTGGTATGGAGTGGTTGAGAGAGGAGTAATGTGTGAGAGAGAAGTGTTGAGTACAAGAGCCTTCTGGATTGTAAGATCTTCAACTAGGTGCGCAGGGAGGGGAGAGAAAGAGAGGAGAAGAGAAGATATGCTAGCTAAGAGAGCAAATAAGAACTATATGTTTTACTCAAATATAATATAGCACAGTTTTGTGGAAATAGACCTAGAGAGAGGGTGAACCACATATATTTTGTGTTGTGTGTGATTGATCTTCTGTCTCTATCATTGATATACTGTGATTTCATTACTGCTTTAGATATGATAAGTAGATGTGCAGAATAGATTTAAGTTGATAAGTGATATATGAATGCTATGTTGTTCTTGTGTTAGATCCACTTGATATTCCCCTTGGTTGTAGACATATCTGTCCTGCAACCCCCTCATAACTGCTTCGAGTGAGACTGCATCTGCTTCATAGGTGTTTCCGAAAGGGCTAATAGTTAGGGCTTGTTGGTGTGCTCTTGGTGTTGAACCCTAGGTATTACCCTGTGCCAACAAGAAGAAAATGAATCAATGGAACAACTTTACAAAGAAGAAGTAGAAGATGAAGAAGAATTAGAAGGGGAAGATGAAGAGGATTAGACATAAGTAGAAGAGAAAGTTCAACAAGTTCCTCCAAAGACACCTAGAAAACGAGTACAAAAGAATCATCCTTCAGATCAGATTATCGGAAACAAAGATGCATGAGTTGAGGCTAGAATAATAATTCGTTCACCATAACAAACACACCTAGCACTCTCATCTACGATTGAACCAAACAATTTTGAAGAGGCCAGCAAGGATGAATTTTGGAATAAGGCCATGGATGAAGAATTGGATCAAATAAAGAAGAATGACACTTGGGAATTGGTTCCAAGACCAAAGAATAAGAATGTGATTGGAACAAAGTGGGTATTCATAAATAAATTGAATGAATATGGACATGTTACAAGGAAAAAATATAGATTGGTATGTAAAGGATACACACAGGTTGAAGGAATCGACTTTGAAGATAAATTTTCTCCAGTTGCCAGAATGGAAGCAATCTGATTGCTCCTAGCTTATGCATGCTCCAAGAATACTAAAGTGTATCAGATGGACATGAAATCAACTTTTCTGAACTAGGAACTTTAAGAAGAAGTCTACATTGAACAACCAGAAGGATTTCAGTTGTCAGAGAACGAAGATTATGTGTGTAAATTGAAGAAGGCCTTGTATGGTCTAAAACAAGCTCCTAGAGCATGGTACTCTAGACTGGATAAATATATACAACATACAGGTTTCATAAAAGGAAGTGCATATATCAACCTCTACATCAAGGTAACTCAAGATAGTATTTTATTAATTGAATTTTATGTTGATGATATTATTTTTGGAAATAATGACGACATGTTAAGCCAACAATTTGCAAAGGATATGCATAATGGATTTGAAATGTCATTACTCGGAGAACTATCCTTCTCTATGGGTCTTCAGATATGTCAAAGAAACCAAGGAATTTTTATTTCTCAAACTAAGTATATTAGAGAAATGCTAAAGAAGTTCGGAATGGAAGATTGCAAACCAGTTACCACTCCTATGAAAACTAGTTTCAAGTTGAGTAAAGATGATGATTCAAAGTATACAAACCAGATGAAATATGGGTCAATGATTGGTAGCTTACTATATGTGACAATATCCAGACAAGATATAATGCAGGCAGTTGGACAGGTGTCACGATTTCAAGCAACACCAAAGGAATCACATGTATTAGCAGGGAAGAGGATTTTCAGATATCTCAAAGGAACAAAAAAGTTTGGATTATGGTATCCAAAAGGAAATGATCTATCACTTATTGCCTACACAGATGCAGATTGGGTAGGTTGCTTTGATGACTGACGAAGCACCAGTGGAGCAATGTTCTACCTGGGTGAGTATTTAGTATCATGGTTAAGCAAGAAACAATCATCAATATCATTATCTATAGTCGAGGCAAAGTATATTGCAGCAAAAACATGTTGTACATAGGTTCTATGGATGAAAAATACTCTGACAGATATACAGGTTGAGTATGATGAGCCCATTCCAATTTATTGTGATAATACAAGCGCCATAAATATCTCAAAGAACCCGGTGATGCACTCCAAGACGAAGCAAATTCCAATAAAGTATCACTTTCTATGAGAACAAGTTGCAGAGAAGAACACCAGAGTTGAATATGTGGGCACAAAAGAACAAGTGGCAAACATCTTTACAAACTTCTTCCAAGAGAAGACTTTGAGTATCTTCACGAGAGACTCAGAGTAATTTCTACTCCAAAATCAATGCTTTTGAATGCTTATCTTATATGTCTTAGATCTACACGAGGAAGCACCATAAAGAGGACAATTCAAGTTGGGAGATCATTTTAAGGAAGAGTTCAGTTAAGGGGAGTATCCCCAAGGACAGTTCAGTTAGGAGGAGCATCCTCAAATGGAAAGATACCTTTTCCAATGATGACAAAGGGGGAGACATTTATCAGATGTAGAGCACAGAGGCATGGTTCCAGGGGGAGCGATGGTCATAGGGGGAACATGAGTGATATGACTTAAGTATTGCATGAAATGAATTTAGTATTGCATCAGAGTGTTTCCATCAATGCCAAAGGGGGATATTTCTGATTAATTGGGTTGGTTTTCATTGATGTCAACCCTTGAAGAAAGTATGGTAGAAAATTCTGATAGCACAAAGGTTTGGGTAATGGACCCAAGTTTGTTTGATGGATAATGGTATGAGTTTTGATGTATTTTCAGGTGAGAATATTCTATATGGATAGTACATGTCATGCCATTTCCATTGGTATGTGTAACACCACATAACTCCTCACGGTTAGAGATTTATGGCCATGTGAAGTTGGAGAACCCTCATGAGTCATCTAGAAGCCCCAAAAGGTCAAAGTGGTTTAAGAGATGTTAGAAGGTAAATAATAAAGTGAAGTGATGAGTGTACTATAAGTCAAAGTGAATACAAAATAAATCATTTAAATAATAAATTTAATGGAGAAATTACTAAGTGGACAAGTGGTTAGAAGTGGGTTAACCCTAAAATAATGAAAGTGGGTTAAGATGGTTAAAAGGTAACCCCTTGAGGAAGCTAAATAAAAGTATAAATAAGAGGCAATGATCTCTCATTTTAAACACACTTGAGAATATTGAATATCTACAGGTGACTGAGGTAACCAAAGGATATCTAAGTCGAACTTCATAGGGAAGGTGAAGTAAAGAAGGTCAAATTTCAAGGGAGGATAAATTCTTTTGATGATTCTTTCTAAGGTATGTTATTTACAGGTCATATCACCATTTTCGCAATAATGTTTTTGCTAGAATTATTTAGACTGTGAAATTGGGAGGCCATTGAGGAAACATGTCCAAGTAGTTGTGATACAGATTTCATCTTGTGGGTCGCTATATTTTTGGAGTTACACGCCGTGGAAAATAGGGTTTGTGGCTAGTCTTGAAACTAGTCTAAAACAAGTGTTTCGGGTAAAAACGTCATAAATTATTCATAACAGATACAAATGCAGTAGGAAAAAATGTATTGGTTAGAGTACAATCTTTATTATTATGTGTACAATTTTTGGATCCATACAACAAATATTCCATGTGGGGCATGCTCTACAAGGTCGCTCTCTAGAATAAGCCAAAATTCAACAAGGTATGCCATTTTGCTATAACTCCTTTTCTGAGAGGTTCCAAGTAGTGAAATATGGAGGAAACATAACAAGATTTGTATCTGGGCCTATAAGGCCTATAAAGGAAACATTAAGCTCAAAAGACGGAATAAAAAAATGGAAAGTTAAATGGCTATAGGAAAAATACAAGAATCAAGACAAAGAAGGTCTCATGATGTTAGTGGATGTTGTTAGCACTAGAAGTCACACCTAGAATACTGTAGATGTAAGCCTAATACCCATTAGAATGTGAAAAATAATTGTTTTCAATGTGTAGAAAATGGGTGTGGTGGTCAGTTTATGATATCAACACAAATCCTCCATGAAATACACACCAACAAGCAATGCTTTGAATAGCTTCAAATCAGTGTTTAGAGATATCAATTGGAAGACATAAGACTTAGAAAGGAAAATAAAACACATGCATCGGGTTACATCAAGTACTTCTGAAACACATATAGAAGAAATATCATTGAATAGAACCTCCTAATCAACAAGAGAGAACACTTTGATCATACTTGCATGAATTGACAACAATAAATCATTTATTGTAGTAAGGAAGAATAATAATGGTGAATCCTTCACCGAAAACTAACAACAAAGTGAGATAGAAACAAATGTGACAGTAGGAAAGGAAATTGATCATTCACTATTAAAGATTCTTGAATTTGATACATACATCAGGAAACTATGTTACAGTTTGAAACTAAAGATAAGAGTCTCACTCTCTAACCATTCAAACCCTCTCATAGAGTTACAATGCATCTTAAATAACAAAATATCCAAAAATATCTCTACAATTCGCCACCTAGCTTCTACATAGGATTCTTTGCCTAAGAAAGATGTGGCAATAGGTGCACAACATAAATCTAACCAAAATGCTAGATTCTAGGAAAATGTTGGCATCATTAAAAACAACTATTGACAACTTGATGCATGTGGTTTTACTGCAGTCAGATCCTTGAGGCAGGTGGCCCTTTATGTGAAAATGATCTTTAAAAAGATTATCCGAGCTCAACCTGACACCTGGCAGTCCTTACCAACTCAAAATCTTCGTGACACCCAATTCACAACACCTGCACTACAGACTTCCCTAAAACAATGAGTTCACAACGCCTTTGAGTTCACATGCTGCGAACTTTCCTGTAGGTGCATTTTTACCTCCAAAATGATTCCAAATTTTGAAAACTTGCATAAGAAGTTGGGAAAACCCTTACAGATCCTGCTACAATCTTCTAAAACATGAAGTAACCTTTGGAGAAATCATATGAATATGGTAACCTCAACTCAAGACAAAAACCATTAGTCAGGTTATAAGTACGTGCAAAAAAGTGAACCATGGAAAAAATGATGCTGATGTAAAAATAATATCCTATATTCATCTTTTCCTGGTACTCCTTCTAGTAGCCACACTAGATAATATATCCAAATTCCTTTTTTCTACGTTCTCTTTGAAAGGTTTCAATTCTTCTTTCAATCTCCCAATATCATATTGGCAATCTCTCTTCTGTTTATACACATTCTTAAGCTACCTATACAGGGGTAGATACCTCTTAGCCAAGTATATTTCTTTATCAATAGTCTTCTCATATAAATATAACATATCCTTTAACTTGATTCGAGCCTCTAGATTTTCCTTCTTCAATTTTCCATTTTCAGCTCTTGTATCCTTAATTTGCTTCCTGAGTCTTTTGAAAGTAGGATTACTTTCATGAGGAGGAGTGTTGATATCAATAATTTCTATTGTTGAGATGAGGCTTCTGCTATACCTTCTTCCACATCAATATGATGCTTAACTGCTGATCTAGTGAAAGGTCTTCTAGGCTTGACTGTTTCTGCAACAACAGATGGGGAAAAGACAATTTTTTTACCCTTAAGACTCCTTATTTTACTTGATGATATATACATAGGTGTAGGTTCTTCCAAATGAGAAACTTCTCTATCAAGAGGTTTTGAGGGACCACCTTCAACTGTTTATTAGTAATCTGAATGGAGTTATCAATTCTAGTCATATTCCTCTTTTTCCTTGACTTTGAGTGCACATTCAGTTGGATTACTAAGAAGGGGGGGGGGGGTGAATCAGTAACAATGTAATTATAATTTTTTTTCTTCAAATAATCCAAGTGTTATATCAATGTAGAATTATTATCCAATAGTGAGAAATAAGAAATGAACAATCACACACATAAACAATACACCAGTGTTTTACGTGGAAACCCAAATCGGGAGAAAACCACATAACTCTTTTCCTTATATGTCTTGAAGAATTAAATTCATTGGAAGCACCAAATTCCTTTGTTTTCTAGCTGCAACTGGAAGGAGGATCCAACCCCCTAGTTTCTCAGGCTACAACCTGAGGGAAGCTCCAACTCCCCAATTCTCTGGCTACAACCAGAAGGAGGCTACAACCACCTATGTTCTCCAGCTACAACCGGAAGGTGGCTACAACCACCTATCCTTGCCTCGTCCAACCAGCCTAAAGTAGAAGTAGAATGATGGAACCACTGTAACACTATCATTGTGAAATATACCACTATAAACCTGTACCAATAAACTTGAACCATGCATCAACCATGCATCAACCTAGAATCAACTTGTACCATAAACAAGTGCATAAAACATGCACCAACCTGTACCATAAAAAAGTGCAACCAACCATGTACCATGTATGTACCAACTATGTGTCAACTACTCATCAATATGTACCAACATCATCAACCATACACCTCATGTATGTTCCAACTCATCAACTACTTGTTTCAACCATGTACCCAACTTGTACCTCAACCAAAATACGTCATCAATTTCATCATCCAAATATGATTTATAACTCTGTAATATACCATGTTTATATGATCACATACTTGCAAACCTTCCTTAACTTTAAACAACAAGAGAGTAGCATTTACATCAAACTTTTCTTTAGTCTCACATGACTAGTTTTGGATTAGTCAACAACCCTAAATTGAAATAATCATAACTTTGTACCTGTAATGAATAAATATATGAAACTGATACACAATGTTATTCAATTTTATTTATGCAATTCCTCCAGGTGTCACTACTTGGAACCTCTTAGAAAAGTAGTTATAGCAAAAATGGCACACCTTGCTGAATTCTGGATTATTTTAGAGAGAGACATTGTAGAGCATGCCCCACATGGAATAGTTTTTGAATCGATATGAAATTGTTACAAAACATACTAAAAACTGTACTATAACCAACACATTTGGTCTTACTGAATTTGGATATGTTATGAAGAAGTTATGACATGTTTACCCGAAACACTTGTTTTTGACTAGTTTCAGAACTATCCACAAACCCTATATTCCACGGAGTGTAACTCCAAAAATACAACGACCCACAAGATAAATTTTTTACCATAGATACTTGGGTATGTTTCCTCAATGGAATAGAAATTTCACAGTCTGAATCATTCTAGAAAGCAAGTTATTGTGAAAATAGTGAGATGACCTGTAAATAACATACCTTAGAAAGCATCATCAAAATAATTTATCCTTCCTTGAATTCCAGCCTTCTTTTCTTCACCTTCCCTCATAAATTAGGCTTAGATATCATTTGGTTACCTCATACACCTATAGGTATTCAATATTCTCAAGTGTGTCTAAAATGAGAGAGCCTTGCCTCTTATTTATACTCTCCAAGTAGCTTCCTTAAAAACATCTTCTAGGTCACTTTGCCACTTTCCTTATTTTAGGGTTAACCCAATTCTAATTTCTACATTAAATTTATTATTTAAATAATTTATTTTGTATTCACTTTGAATTATAGTACACTCATCAATTCACTTTATTATTTACCTTCTAAAATCTCTTAAACCACTTGTACTACTTTGACCTTTTGGGGCTTCTAGATGACATAAGAGGGTCCTCCAACTTCGTAAGGCCATAACCCTCAAACCGTGAGGAGTTATGTGACGTTCCACATACCACCAGAAATGGAATGACATGTACCATCCATATAAAATTGTATTACCTACAAATATATCAAAACTCATACCATTATCCATCAAACAAACTTGGGTCCATTACCCAAACCTGGGTTCTCCAACTTCTCATGGCCATAACTCTCTAACCATGAGGAGTTATGTGACGTTCCACATACCACCAGAAATGGCATGACAAGCACTATACATATAGGATAGTTTCAATGAAAAATTCACTGGAATTCATCTCATTATTCCATAAATAAGCTTGGGTTCTCTAACCATGCTTCTAGGGTAACTCAATCCGCAAAGCATCTTCCCGTGAGGGATTTCACCATAAGAGGACCACTTTGGAGTTCATCCATTTATACTTATTATCAACCATGACAAGACAATAACAATTCATATTTACATCAAACAATCTTTGTTCCATTACCCAACCTTTTTTCTACGGGGCTTTCTTCAAGGGTTGACATCAATGACAACCAACATTAATCAACAGATTCTTCTCAGTATGGGTAGGTGTTTGTATTTTGGACTATGGTGTGTGAGAAACATCTGGATGAAAACCTAATGCAACTAGGAAAACCTCCCTATCAGTATTGGTCTTCTTCAACTCTTCAAACACTAGCATCTTGATTAAACTAGAGTGCAAAAAACGGTTATCCACTTGCTTGGATTTTGCTTGGACCTTATCTGACATCTTTCCAATACTCCTGAAAATATAAAAGGGAAGGTTCATATAATCTTTCCCAGTAAAGTGTAGTAGCAATTTGATATAGTATTGATAAACCATATTGAACCTTCCTTCACAAGTGAAGTACCTCTGAATAAATCTGAGCATTTTGTGAAAATACTCCATCATGTGACTTCTTGGCACTCCCTTGGATAGGTTATCTCCTTGATATTCAGGTTTTAGGAATTCCTTGGAGAAATAAGAATTCAAAGACATGGCTTTAAACCACTTTTCACCACAATCAGGTATCTCTGTGGCTATAGAAATATATTTCTCAGAGACTTCAAACTCCAGTTCCCCCACCTTAGTCTTTGTCCCACTGAAATTGAGCGCAAACTATTTAGCTACCTCAGGATGTCCTCTTTGCATTTTCTCACAAAAATTCAGGAAACCAACTCTCTAGAATGCTTCCTTAAAAAATGGTTTTGAATTGATAAGTTTCATGTCATGTGGCTCATCCTTAACAATATCTCCCCCTTTTTGAACCTTATTACCTTGATGACTATCCATGATGATTGTTTTTAAAACCTCCCTTACCCTCTTATAATAGTTTGTTATCATATATATGATAAAAACAAGAAAATTAAGGTTTTTGATAGAAATGGCACAACTTTGGGTTTACTTGAATAAAATATTCATGCACAACAATAGTGCAAGGATGAAAAAACTATAAGTAAGAGGTGATAAGAAAAGAACAAAATCCCAAATTGGATGAGGCTAGAGTCAGGAAAAAAATGTAGCAACTATGTGTAAAACATAAGGCTCGCAACGCGTAGTTTGTAGCATCATCAAAAATGTAGTGGATAAGGTTACTGCTGCAAGAAGTGGCTGTAAATTGATGTTTTTGGTATAACATAATAAACTTGAATATTTCCAAGGTTTAGGATACCAGTACTGTAGGATTTGATTAATGCAAAGACTTTGCAACGTAGGTAATATGTAACATTTTGCAACGCAGAAAAATGACAACAACTATATCTAGTACAATCAACCTTCAGACATCACACAATCACAAAAAGAGGTACCGAGTATATCTAAAACTTCAGCTGGTGTCTCACAAACTAGACTGAGATTTTTTTGGAATCACTTAATCCACTTTCATCAACTACAACCAGTTCACAACGCCATATTTCAAACCAATGGAAGCGAGCTTCATTCAAATTGATAGACTTGTTTCTTGAAACTGACCCGAAGAACATGATGCATTAAACACACTGAAAACAATGAGATATCCCTAGACACGTTTCCAAGGTACAATGATGTGTGATTAGTGCATGAGGTACTTTCTCGATATGCTATGAACTTTCAGGTGAGTTTACAACAAGTATACTTAACACTTGATTTGACCCTCAAACGGTTGAAAATGACATAAGATCCTTTTGTACATCCCTTTGAGACAAGACACATGATAATGATAAGTTTAATACCAAGGGTGTGACCAATGTTGACCCTTATTCTTTCATGATGATGAACACTATCATGACACCAAGACTCTTACATGGACTAAGGTCAAATTTATTTGCTCATGGAAGAATCAAACATGATTTATTGACATAATACATGACTCAAAACCTAAAAATTAAAAGATTTTTGACCCTTGCACATCCTTTGTGCTAACATATGCAATGGACAAGATTTAACAGAGGAGAAGTGTAGGGGTTTCAGATGGAAAAGCACTTCATCAAAATAATCAATCATTTTGGTAGGAGACTATGTTCAGGGAAAACATTGACATACATCCATCAATTCCAAAAATTTTGGTAGCTGTCTACCTAAATAAAAGTAAAAGCACTACCAAATTCACTGAAGACAACAATTTTGTTATTTTTGTGAATTTTAGAATTTAGAAAGCAGATAGTTTTAAAGTAATCCTTAGTTATAAGATTTATTTTCAAATGTATCTATTGTAATCTAAGCTTAGACAAACTATGGCCAACTAATCTTTCTCAAAATGTGGATCTAGAACTGACAATCAGATTTCAGGTTCCAAATAATGGAATCCAATTGTAATCTGATTTAGTTATATTTTTCTAAAAAGGAGACTAGATACACAAAATATGGATCTCAGATATACGTTTGAAGTCAATTGTGTATCTATAAAGCAAAGGTTGAAAACCAAAAAAGGGGTTGGAAGTTTGAGTTTTGGAAAACAATTGTAAAATATTTTTGTAGACTCTCTACATATATTTCCTTGTTAAAGAAATCCTACAGTTTCAGTATCAGATTGTGCTCCTTGTGTATATTCTTATCCTCTTATTTCTTAGTTGAATGAAATGATTATTTATATATCCTATATTAATGAGTTATGGATTATAGATTCATGAGAAACCAAGCTTTGTTGTAAATGTCTATTTTCTATAAAGTTTCATTCAATTGTCTAAGTTCAAGATTAGAAAGAGTTTCTAGTTTATGAACATTCTTCTTTTAGATGTTTTAATTACAGTTGGTGTGATTGAGGCATTTTTATCTATCTTTCTTATTATTCTTCTTGCATCTTTTAAACCTTAATTATATGAAAATTGATCTTGTATGCCTTCAATCCGTAAGATATAGTGTATGATTCTATAATTGAGTTAAATGTTGATTTTCCAATCCCAACTATTTTGGTTATTTACTCAAACATAATTATCAATTCTATATGTGATGGACATAGTTCCTTTTACATTCAAGAACATCTATAGCACTAACATATTTTGGCACTATTGTCGGGGAACGAAGGAATGAATTCATTTTTCCCTGGGTGTATGACATTGAATAGAGCTCTTGATGGTGAACAAGAGTTAGACACAAATTTTGTTGTATATTTTCACTTGGTGACTCCTTTGTAGAAGTTCTGGATCCTAAACAATAAGTTAGAAGACAAAAACATGAGGCTTCCAAATCTTCAACATCATCTACACCTTCAACAAAGAGAGTAACCAGAGAAAATGCATATCCCAAGGCAACTCCAATTATATCAGATCCAGAAAAATTACCGAGGAAATCAAAGTCTATTCAAGGTCAGTCATCATCATCTACAAGTAAAGATGTACCTAAAAACTATTTTCCTATTATTGAAGAAAAGATAATCCCTATTCCTAAAGAGTCAATTTTTGTGACATAATAAAAAGTAAATGATGATAAAGTTTCTTTAGGAGAAGTTGTTCCTTTAGAAAAAATCATTGCAAAGAAGGTTCCACCTGAAGTTGTTCCTCTAGAAGAAAATACAATTGTTCATTTAGGAGACCAAATATTAGAAGAATGGAATCCTTTTTTCTTACCTTATTAAAGACGAAGATGACGAAGAGTTACTTTTTCTAGGAAAATCCATCAAATATTTTCCTAAGTATACAAAATAAGAAATAGAACAAATCTTGGCTTCATATTTTCCTAAACTGAGTGTATTTGAAGAGGTCAAAACCAAAATACAAATTTTTAATAATCCTCTTTCCATTGAATTTTTTTTGAAGTATGAAGATTCCTATACTCAACCATATTCATCCTCTGTGTCTCTCCAATCATCTCCTCCTAAAGTTAAAATCCCAGCTATCCAAACAATGGATGTAAACAAGATGGATGTTATCATTGTTGCTAGATATGCACCCCTAGTCTTAGCTCAGAACTTAAATTGCTTTTCCAACTAGAGATTACTTGAAGTACTTGACCAGACTCAATGGAGAGGGAGATGTTACTGCTGAGGATGTTAGGAACCAAATATCAATATAGCATAGAAAAACCTCAGAATAAGTACTCAGCACCTTGAAAAAGAGAGAAATTCAGATAATAAGCCTCTTCGAGGGGGAAACCTCCTTATGCCCACATAAATGTCCAAATACAAGATTATTCCAAATGAAAATGTCTCCTTGGTATATATAGGAGACTAGGAGGTATAATTACAACTAATGGACTAAAGACGACATAAATAAAATAACATTACTAATGTAATATGCCCCAATTAAGGGGTAATGAGCCACTATTTAGGGATTAACATGCCCCTCCCCTTGAGACAAGTGTTGTCCACAATGCTTGATTAACTATGGATGCTTCTGTATAAAAGACTCATCTTCCCAAGTGGAATATTTAGTCAATAGTTTCCTCCATTTAATGAGATAATCTGAAATGGATCTATTCCTCAGTTGGCAAATTCTTGTGTCAGTGATGGCTTCAGGCTCCAATATGATTTTTCCTTCCTCGTCAAGTTCTGGAAATATAGTTTGAATTGGGATCTTGTCACCTATAAACTTCTTTAATCATGAAACATGGAAAACTAGGTGTACTCTTGAAGATGCAGGCAACTCCAATTTGTATGCCATAGTACCAATATTTTGCAACACCTTATAAGGGCCATAGTACTTTGGTGATAATTTATTATCCTTCTTGTCTTTCTTGAGGGACATCTGCTTATATGGTTGTAGTCTTAAAAACACCCAATCCCCTACTTCAAAACTTCTTTCACTATGATGTTGATCTTCTTGTTGTTTCATGCGATTTTGTGCCATGGTCAGGTTGTCTTTTAATATTTGGAGAACTTGTTGTTGATGCTCGATGTGGTCTTCCACTGCTTGAACCTTATATTTTTTTTTTAGAGAAGAAGTGATGGAAGGAGGGTGGTATCCATAGAGTGCCATAAATGGTGTCATTTTTGTTGCAGTATGAAAGGAAGTGTTATACCACCATTCTACCAAGGGTAACCATTTCAACCATTATGTTTGTTTATCAGAGACAAAGCAACGAAGGTAGCCTTCCAGACATTTGTTCACTATCTTGGTTTGTCCATAATATTGAGGATGATAGGATGAGCTATGAGACATTTGAGTACCCAAACAAGAAAATAATTCTATCCAAAAATTTCCAGTGAAGATGGGATCTCTGTCACTTATAATAATCTTTGGGCTGCCATGTAGCTTTTGAACTATCTCCATGAATGCGGTGGCAATTGTACTGGATTTGAAGGGATGAGAGAGTGCACAAAAGTGTGCATACTTGGTCAGTCTATCAAAAATCACCATGATGACTGTTGGGCACTTTAATTGTTTAAATAAATAGATAATTAAGGTGTTCAATATGAATTGTCGAACCCAGGGAAGTTTTGTTATTGTAAGATAATTGTGCACAGTCTATGCTAGATTATGAAAACACTAATCAAATTGCAGTAAGGTAAATTAACACTACTGAAAATATGAACACTAACACAAGTTGCTGACACAACTGGAGTTCTAATCTATTGTTGCATAATTGAAATCACACTTGCATAATTGAAATCTAATTTCCAAGAGTAGAATTTGATGAGTGTATAAGAATCCTGGATTATCTAATCTATTCTAATTTTCTATATTACTCTTACAGAAGGAAGTTATGTGCTAATTACTGAAAGGAAGTCTACTTAATTGCAGAAATGGAATTCACACTTCTATTTACTTTTTCTTAAAAACAAAGATTTAATCTAATGCAGAAAAGGAATTAACTTTCAAAGAAATTCTCCAATAGTATACAACAATTGATTCTAACTCTTATGAGACACACTGTTTCTCTTTAACAGAAAGGGACTGAACTGTAACAACAAATGTATTCTAGAAATGCATAAATAGATCAATCACACAACTGTAAATAATCAAAGCAGTTAATCTAAAAAACACAACAGAGGGGAGTCTATGAGGAAGGTGGGCCCTTTCCTTCTCACTGAATCCACTTGAAAAGACTACAGTAGGTTGGAGAAACTCAAATCACTTCTTTATTAAATTGCCAAAATGTTCAGATACAAAATGCTTCACTTCACTCTCTATTCCATAGATAATCTCTTTCACCCCCCAATGATTACAAAATCTCTATTATTTAAAGACAGAGTCATTCAGTTGAAACAAACTCAGAACATCCTTGAGAATCCACGATTCTCAAGTTGTTCGTGTGATATAAAAGATCTGTCATCATCACAAAATCTGGAAATGATCTTGATCACCAGATTGAGCCAAATCCTATAACAGCCTTGAGGATCTTTCTTCAGGATACAAATTTGAATGATATACCACCTTCCAGGATTGGTACGAGTCTGTTGCAATAGGTGTAACAACTTCCAAGAAAGGTGCACAATTTTTGTAGTCGTGTAACAACATGCGGAACTGGAGCACGGCTGTAATAGCTGGTGCAACAACAACGATCTTTCTTCAAGACTTGGTTGTTTTTCGTTAATATACACATTTTGATCATTAGTTGAAATTCATGGATAAAATATGAGAAACGCTACCAATCAAACATGTTAAGTAAATAAGAATACAAAAGCAAGATCAATGATTCATACCTTGGGAAAAAGGGTCTTAGAAAACATTATATTAGGCATTTTAGCATAGAAATGATAAGGTTGAATGAGAAAAAGATATAGTGAAAAAGGGACATTTCTAGGTCCTAACATCCCCCACAACTGAAGACATTGCATGTCCTCATGCAATCCACAATCAAGCCTTACTCTGAATTTGAGTAAGGGAAGTGACTCCTCCAGTGCAAATTGCTAAGACAAAAAAAACTGTCATGATATTCTTCATCTGCAAGTCTGAATCCACTGCACCTTACCCTAGCCTCAACAACTTTTGATACCTTTGACCCCTTTGTATACTCTAAATGAGGCATCCAAAAATGGGGAAAAATGAAACCTGAGTCCCATCCATTGATGCCTACGCGTTCTCATACATGTAATATTTATTCTGTCTTGACTGAGAATTTGGCTGGTTCTTCAGCATGACCAGTGACTAGTACTTTCACTATTTTATATCTTGCCTGAAAGTAAATATTACCACATTCATAGCACATGTGCTCTTTATTTTCATTCATAACAGCTGCTACCTATGATAATATATCCAAAGTTGACTGCCCTGGGTTTTTCTGTTGAACAACCTACAATTCCTTTTTTAGGGAATCCAACTCTTCTTTAAGGATGCCATTTTCCTTCATTAGTTCAGTAATCCTGGAATTTTTGGTACCCTTTATCTTCTTCTCAATTTGAGCAAACAATTGAGCAAGTGGTACATCGTCATTATCCTCATTATTTTGTGTAACTGGTTCTTGTGTGGCAGATACACTGATGATAGTTGGTTCTTTTGTAATAGCTAATTCTGGCAGGATTGGTTCTTGTGGGACAATGTTGTAACATCCTGCTCTTGCGCACATTGAGCGAACTTATTCTTTGAGGACAGTTGCTTGCAAGTGATCCGGATTATTATACTATTAAGCATTTGATTTTGATTATGAGGCGTTATGGGTAGATGACATGTTGTTTTGCTGCATTGACATAGACATGTGCTATTGACTCGGTTTTACTGAGTGTGCAGGATTATGGACCTTGAGGATGCAGAGGCATCGATGGAACCCCTTGGACTTCAGATCGATTCAGGGAGTGAACTATTGGGGTTTGATTTTTTTATATGTGATATTAGTGCACCTTATTAGATGATATGATTATGAATATATTTCTGACATGATTCGTTGATGATGCAGGCTGATGATAGCTTGCCGACCAGACTCACATGTGGAGTAGAGGGGTCACGCATGACTACCATAGATGTTGAGGGAGAGGTGTGGACAACATACCTGCCACAACCTATTAACACTCCTGTCGTGGCTCAAACTGTAGGTTAACGATTACCTAGTTCAAGAGGACCCATGATGTTGTGAGGGAAGACTGCGATAGTCACTCACGATGATTCTAAAGGGCATTCAATAAGGCAGGGGCCTTATTACTTAGAGGCTCTTAGTCTCCCACAATATCACCTAGCGAAGTATTGACTCCAGGGGTTTTTGATGTCTACCAAGTCAGTCAAGGGGCGAGTGGCACCCTTGGAGCATGTGGTGCGTCCTGAAGAGCACATCACAGAAGAAAAATGGAAGGAGGCGAGTGGCACCCTTGGATCATGTGGTGCGTCCTGAAGGGCACGTCACGCAAGAAAAATGGAAGGAGGCGAGTGGCACCCTTGGAGCACATAGTGCATCCTGAAGGGCACATTGCATTTTTAATTAATAAATGAATAAACCTAGATGGCCTTAGGATGAATAACGTGATAAGAAAAATTTAAAACAATTTCCCTAATAAAATGTCTCCCAGCCTCGAAAATTAAAATCTAGGTCTAGGTGAAACTTGTGGTAAAAGAAAAATATTTTTGTAAAAAAATAATTAAAAAATAAAAAATAAATAAAAATGATAATCATCATTAATCATGTGTCGAGAAGGGGGTGAGTAATTCTTTTAATTTATAAAAATATTTTGGGGGATAAAATTTAAAAAGGGGGAAAATAATTGTTTTGTCACTTATACTAATTAAAATTTATTAATTAAAAAGGGAAAAGGGAAAAAGTTAATTTTCTACACCTGCCAAATTGAATTTTAAATAAAAAGGGAAAGAGAGAAATAAAAAATATTTAGGAAACTAGGAAAAAGCGGGAAACATAAAAAGAAAGGGGAAACATAAGGAAAAAGCAAAAAGTCTAACTTAGTAAGGTATCTAGCATTTAAGAACTTTCTAAATTAAACTTAACTAGTAAATTAATAAGGGGGAAAGTCATTAAAACTTGTAAGGGAATATGGGGACACCTAGGAGTGATTCTATGAATGATTTTAGGTGGGTGAGGGAAATAGGGGTAATTAATTAATTAATGAAATTAATTTATGGAGGAATGAAGGGGATGGGTGACACATGTGCGGGGAGGATTTTTATGAATTAAATTATTAAACATTAAATTAAATGGGATTTTGGGAAAGTAAGGGACTTCAAAACTCTATATAATGGAGGGAGGAGAAAGATGATGGATCTCTTATGTTATGTATAACGTTACGCTGCATAAATTTATACTTGACTGACTTAGCTTGTGGAAGTTGGGATACCCATCTCGGTGAGGAGTGGTAGCTCGGCCTTGCGAGGCGACCTGGGAGCTAGTTGATTCTCTCGTTAGTGTGCATGGCCCCTTTGCGGCTCAGGGGGCTAAGGGGGAAGAAGAGTACCCCTAGTGTTGGCTGGGAGGTACCGTTGAAGTCTTATCGGTTGGCAAGCGGGAGTTTCACGGAGTGCGTGGTATAAAAACTCAGAGTGGGTGACTTGGGCTACGGTACACTTCCTTTAATTTTCATGATAGATTCTTAGTATACTTACACTTTTGGTTATGTATTTTGTATGGGTAAAGAAAATTATTGTCTTAGCATTCTAGTTGATGATTGAAATTTCCCCTATAGCCTTTAGCTCGATGTTGATTGATTCCCATGGCCTTCAATCCCTGTCTGTCTTGACTGTCCTATGGTTTATTGATTGTGATGATTGTAGTTTACTTTTTCCTTCGTCCCTAGCTCATCAGTCCATGCCTGAGTAGTGGGCCAGGAGCCTGATCTACGGTCATCACTTCGGTGTTAATAGACCTATGGATCTGAACGCCCTGATTTTGTGTGCGTGGATGATGAGCGACAGATGTTTCTACCTAGCCATCTAGCCCCATGGTTTGTTCTAGGTAGGGTGTTGTCTTGCGCCTTGATGCAGATAATTGACCCAAAAATTTATTGATTGATGGTGAAATTTTATCTTTTTCTTGTTTGCATTTTTCCCCTATATTACTCTGGTGATTTGCCATTATCAAGACTGAAACCGTGCATTTTAAGACTACATTGTTGGTCATTGGTGGTGACTGCGATTTACCTTTGTTACTCTGGCGATTTTCCATTTTTTGACTGTAAATGTTGCATTGTGAGATTGCGATCTTAATAACCCCTTAGCTTTAGAACTATGACTTCTCTACCTGTTGACTACAAGGAACTTGCCATTGAAAATTGGGACAACAAAATGTAAATTGTTTGCATGACATTTCTACTGATATTATTCTCTGTCTACATATCATCCAGCTATGGATAGGTTACGTTTTTATCTCTATGCTATTGAATCATTACCAGAACGTTTTTCCTTTATGATTGAATGGTCTGCTTGTGCATTATTGAGTTGTAGATAATCATTTTTCATTTCTTAATAGATAATTGCTTTTCATTTCCTTATAGATAATCATTTTTATATTTCTGAATAGATAATCATTTTTCATTCCTTTATAGATAATCATTTTTCATTTCTTTATTTGCTATGATAGTCATCGCTCAGTCTTAACTAGTTTCCATACTGTTGAATGTTTTTCACTGAGGAGTAAGAATCGCTTAATGGATGCACCTTACTTATGCCTGGACTAAGTTGGTGCTTCCCGAGTTTTCTTATTTATTAATGACGATGAATATAAATCCATTCTGGTGTGCATTGTACAACGATTTTGCTTATTTACTAATGACGGTGAATATATTCCATTTTGGTGTGCATTGTACTACGATTTTTCTTATTTATTAATGACAATGAATATAAATCCATTCTGGTGTGTGTTGTACAATGATTTTCTTATTTTTTTAATGACGACAAATATATAATTCCATTATGGTGTGTATTGTACAACAATTTTCCCTTGTCTAGTCCACGAGTTTTACTTCTTACCTGGCGAGATTACCCTCCTTAGGAATGCGCTAGCATTAATTATTTCCCTGCAATTTTTGAAGGGGTTTCCTAGCCTTAAATTTTGCTTTGCGTTTTTACTTGAAGGTGCTTCATTGCATGTAATTACCGCTCTGATGATTTTTTCTTTTAAGACAACCCTAGTGGCCTGTGTGCCTAGCAATTTCCCTTGGTCTGCACCTCATTACTAAATTACCCTGGGTCTGTGTGATTACCTTCTCTAAGAGTGCATTTTCATGTTTTAATGGCCTACGTAGGGTGCGTTTTCATCTATACAGTACCTACGTTTTAACTTGACAGTAAAACGTTAATTTTGATTATGCAATTCCCAAGTTTAATGGTAATAACACTCACCTACTGATACATCCTTGGACAGTGAAACATTAATTGTGATAGCCCCCTTTTACTGGCTAGATGATATCATTCCCATACCTCCAATTTAGTCATGGACATCTGTTTCAACCTTAACACTTTTATTTTGGCTAGATAGCTTTTCGGAAGATATTTCGTTAATTAGCACCTTAATCATAAACATTATGCATGATAATGAGAATGTTCTTTTATTATATTGGAAATTATGAGAATATATTGTATTAATGGTAGATTGAATTGAAATTGTTGTCTAATTTGTCATTGAGACTGGTGATTTAAATTGCACTTAAGGTTTATTTTGTCATGCACATTATTGGCTAGTAGTCATTTAGACTTGCTAATTTAGATATATGATTAAGTTAATTTGATATATAGTTTTTGTTTAATTTGGTAAATTCGACTCTCTAAATTGATTTGTATATCATGTTAAGTTAGGTTTGTAAATCACTAAATATTTATATTTTAGACTGGTTAATTTAGATATGTATTTAACGCTGATTTAGATCGTAAGTTTGACCAGTTTAGACTTGATAAAAGGGTTGGATTGCTGATGAATTTGTCATTTGGCTTGTGTCTTCCTTGGGTGTCGTCCTCTGGGATCTCTTCGACCTGTTCTTGGGGTATGAGTGTGGTTTTCTTATCGGTATTCGGCTCCTAGCGCGTCAGATTATCTAGAGTCCTTAGTCCAGATAGATTATGTTTGCACCAAGATTATTGACATGCCTATCACCTGGGAACAACATGATTCTTTATGAGGGGATCATGGTGCGCCCTGTGGGATAACGATGAATGAGAACTTGGTTAGATTCAGTGTGTTCCGTGTGAGTGTTGTCGAGCATTGCAAGTTTCTTTTGGCGCATGGGTTGAAGGCCTTCAGGCATTTGGTTCGCATGCCTTGAGGTTCTAGTCTTTGTTCATCTAGGCCATTGTGTTGGGACGGGGATGTTATCCCTTAGCTTGTAGGTGTGGTCATGTTTGTGTTGGGCGGGTAGTCATTTTCTCCTTGTTGTTCTACGCACGTTTCACCCAGACGCTCTTGTGCCAATGCGTGGAATTATAGTAGCTTGTTTCATGGACTGCATGCTTGCGTTCATTGTCATTTGTGTGTTTAACTATTGTTGTCATCGCCATCTTTAATTTTAACAAAAAAAAAAAATCACTTCTGCTTCGATTGTAGTCGTAACGAAGAGGGGTCGTTAAAAGTCTCTTCCTGAGCACCTGGTTGTTGTGTAACAACTAAATTCTGGGAAGAGTTTGGTTCTTGTGTCACAGTCATGTTGTTGGAACCCTATACAAGTTGCTAGAGGGTGTCGACATGACTGGATGCAACAACATCATTTTTCCTGAAGTTGACTCGACTTTGAATCGACTCAACTCAAGCTATGTCAATTCAAAATAACCTGACAATTCATCATAAAGTTGACCCAGCGATGCTATGGCACAAGAGGATGGGACACATTGGAGAAAAATGACTTCGAGCTATGCACAATAAAGGTATGGTCGAATAATTTCTTGAGTGTAATTTAGAAGTCGAATTTTGTGAACATTGTATATATGGAAAACAAAGTCATGTGAGGTTTGCATCTGGAACGATAAGGGAAAATGAGATTTTAGAGTTGGTGCATAGTGATGTGTTTGGCCTTGTTACAGTGCATTCACTTGGTGGATCCCTATATTATGTGTCCTTCATAGATGATTTTTCTAGGAAGACATGGATATATTTCCTAAGTAAGAAATCAGAGGTTTTAGAGAAATTCAAAGAGTTTAAATATCTTGTAGAAAACCAGCCAGATAAGAAGATTAAGGTGCTGAGAGCTAATAATGGTGGTGAATTATGTGGACAATAATTTGATTAGTTTTGCAATAAGTGTGGCATAGAACTCCAAACTACCACACCATATACCCCACAAAAAAATGGAGTTTTCGAGAGAATGAACATAACATTGATGGACAAGGTAAGGAGCATGCACAGTAGTGTTGGGATCACACAAGAATTTTGGGTGGAAGCAGTCGACATTGCAAAATATATATTGAATATGCCCCTTCATCGATGATATTCGAAACAAATCCAAATGAGTTATGGTTAGGTAAGAATCCTTTAGTTTCACATATCAAAGTATTTGGTTGTGATGGATTTGTGCATGTTCCCAAGGAAAAGAGGAGTAAGTTGAACAAGAAGGAAATCAAATGTATTTTCATTGGATACAAAGAAGGAATGAAAGGATATAAGCTTTGGGATCCTGCATCAAGGAAAAAAACGTACAGTCGAAATGTGGTCTTCAGAGAAGTAGGAAGTAAGACCGATCCTAAAGAAAATTTTTAGATCAAGAATAATCTTGAGACGATGTGGTTTGAACTGAGGAACGAAGAAGATGATTCAGGTGAGTCGACTGAATCAGAAGAAGAGATGGAACAACCGACCCCGGTTGTAAGGAGGTCAAAAATAGTAAGAAAATCAGTCAAAAGGTATAGTCCACCCGACTTCCACTCCACATTCATGTTAAATACCACCAATGATTATCCCAAGTCAGTTGGGGAGGAATTTGACTCAGTAGAGGGAAAAATCTGGAAGGACGCCATGGTTGAAGAGACGGAATCCTTGCACAAGAATGAGACATGGGACTTAGTCAAGTTTCCTAGTGGAATAAATATTGTTGGTAACAAATGGGTATTCAATAATAAGATGAATGCAATAGGTCAAGTCGAGAAATTCAAAGCTCGAATAGTAGTGAAAGGATATTCCCAAGTCGAAGGAGTCAACTTTGGTGAGATTTTTTCCCCTATTGAAAAATTAACTTCCACTAGAGTACTAATGTCTTTGGTTGCAACATTTGATCTGGAAATAGAACAGATGAATGTGAAGACAACATTCCTACATGGGGACTTGGAAGAGGAAATCTACATGAAACAACTTGAAGGATTTGTAGTAAAGGGAAATAAATATTTGGTTTGTAAACTGAAAATATCCCTTTATGGTCTAAAAAAATCACCAAGGATGTGGTACCAAAAGTTAGACACATACATCCTTAGTTTGGGATTTTTGAGAAGCAAACATGGACACTGCATATATTGTAAATAAGAAGGTGAGTGTTTCATATATGTAGTTTTGTATGTCAATGACATGTTGCTGATTGGAAACAACATGGACGCAATAAAGGAGGTGAAGAAGCAACTATCCTCCAAGTTAGACATGAAGTATCTCGGTGCAACTAAATTCATTATGGGAATGGATATTAAGAGTGATTGAGAAACTAAAACACTATGGTTGAATCATGCAAAGTATATTGAAACAGTTTTGAAATGTTTCAACATGCAGGATTGTAAACCGATGAAGATGCTAATTCATGTGGGGGCAAGGGTAATTGTTGAACAATGTCCAAAGGAACTGGAAGAAATAGAGGACATGGCATGTGTTCCCTATGAAAGTGTTTTTGGTATTCTAATGTATGTGATGGTCTGCGCTTGACCATACATTTCCCAGGAAGTTGGAGTGTTGAGAAGATACATGTCGACACGTGGGAAGGAGCACTGGACAATGTTTAAGAGAGTATACAGGCATTTGTGTGGCACAAAATATTATACTATATGCTACCAAGGAAACCCTGAAGGTGAAAATGAATTAAATGTACATGGATTCATCGACATTGACTGGGCTATATATATGGATCGATGGATGTTGACCAGTGGATATGTATTCAAAATGTTAGATGGAGAAATCAGTTAGATGCATAAGCGACAAGAGGTCATAGCATTGCCAACAAAATAAGTTGAATACATGGAAGCCACTCATGGAAGAAAAGAAGAAGTATGGCTACAAAGGTTGTGCTCAAGAATCAAGTTTGAGCAAAGATCTATGAAGATAAGTTGTGACATTCAAAGTGCAATATTTCTGGCAAAGAACCCGACTTACCATTCAATGACTAAGCACATTGATGTACAATAACATTTCATAAGAGACATGGTGGAAAGAAACAAGGTGTTGTTAGAGAAAGTAGACACGTTGGAAAACATAGCAGAATCATTGACCAAGTCTATGAGTGTTGTAAAGTTCTCTTGGTGCAAAGAGGAAATGGGCATTTTTTTCTCGGGGTCTGTGAATGAAAGTTCAAAGGTCTCCCGGTTTCAACAAAGAATACAACAAGTGGGATAATTTTGGGTTATATTATTTGTAGTGAAAGTCAAGTTGGATCAACTGATAGTCAAAGTCTAAGGTTGAGGTGGTTCAACCGTGTAAAGATGAAGTTGAGGTGGATTGACAACAAGTTGAAGGTTGAGGTTAGTCGACTCGGTAAAGTCGAAGTTGAAGGTCGATGTGGTTCAACATGGTAAAGACATTGAAAACAATTCGAAGAGGTCAACCGATAAGAGGTCAACAAGTGAGTGTGTGGAAATCGACTAAATGTCGAATGAAGGTTGACTAGTAGTTGACAGGTAATACGACTTGGTAGTCAATTGTAATAGAATCCCTAGATTTGCAGGATTTGTAGCCAATGATCTACATGGATATGTAACCGTTTTTGGGCACCATTTTCTTTAGGGTTTTTCCTCTTGTGAATCCTATAAATAAGGCATGTTGTAAGGATGAAAAATGTTGATCAATGAGTCAATCAATAATCGTAGAGGTTGTTGGTCATGTAGATGTAAGTCGAATTGGCTACAGGGTTATTCTTGTATAAGAAAGTGGGTATGATGTTGATTGTGTCTTTAGGTGTGGACCAAGGTTAGACATGTAACATTTTATTCTGAATGAATAAGACAACAAGGAGTAGAACGCTCAAGGAATGTTGGTTTTCCCAGTTTGGGTTTCTAGGGTAAAATATCTATGTACTGTGTGCCTGTTGTGTCATTTACTTTCTTGATTAAATATTTCTTCCTCTCTTCTATTAGGTTTATCATGGAAGTATGTCTCATTTCCTAATACATCAGTCATACTTTCATATATGCCATGGATCTGTAGTGTACTTGATTTGGCGACCATGCTTACATCACTCCTGAGAATGGGTATGCCCGACTCGGGAAGAGAATACTCTTACTTGATCTCTACTTACGGTTTTTGTTCTTGGTTCAACTATTTGGGAACTTTCATTGGATCTACTTCAATGCATCCTCACCTCTCAGAGTTATAATGTATTTTGGCCATCATTTTTGTTGGGTATGTGTTGTATTCTTTGCACGTCTATGTCCTTGGTAAATAAATTGTTCCTACAGAAGAAGTTGTATAACCTGAGGATGAGAGATGGAGACTCGGTGACAGAGCATGTGAACGCATTCAATACTATGGTAAGTAATTTATTATATATTGAGATTAAAATTTCAGATGAAGATAAGTGTATTAGTTTACTGTGATTTTTACCTGACTTATGGGATAGTCTGGTTGTGGCCATAGGTAGTAATACAACTACCTTGAGTTTCGATGATGTGGTATCATCCTTGTTTTCAGAGGAGATGATACAGAAGAACATGGAAGGACAGAGCACATATGAATTATTTGCAAGAGAATTCTCCCAGGATAGAAATAGATAGATGTCCTTAAGTGGGAGATCTAAGTCCAAGGGATATAAATCTCTCAGAAAGTTTATAAAGGTATGTTGGAGATGTGGAAAAGAAGGGAACTTCAAGAAGCAATGTAGATCCAAAAGAGTTGAGAAAGTTAAGGGATTTGAAGGTGCTCCCTCTAAAAAAGAAAATACCTCCAAGGAAGAAGGAGGATATGTGTACTTGGATTCTTCAAGCAAACATGTAGATCATGAAGCATGGCTGGTTGAGTCATGTGTATCCTTTCATATGACTCCCCACAGGGAGTGGTTCTATAAATATGAAATTTATGATGGAGGTAATGTTTTCCTATGTGATGAAATGACAGGCAGAATCATAGGATGAGGAAACGTTAAGTTGAGACTCTTAGATAGAAGGATTAGAACATTTCCTGGTGTTCTGAACATCCCAGGATTGGCTAGAAATTTGATTTTTGTAAGAAAAATGGACAATGCAGGGGTAAAAATAGTATTCAAAAAAGAAACATGTAGGATGGTTCAAGGAGAAGAGAACTGGTGTTGTTTAAGGGAGTTTGGATTGGAACTCTGTATAAGTTGCAAGGAAGCACTATTAGTAATGGGTGTAATAGTTTTATTGTTCATGATATTGGAGCAGAAGAAGAAAAAATGCCTTTAGTATCTGGAGAAAAGGTTATGTTGTGGCATCAAAGACTGGTGAATATCAAAGAGAAGGGTCTTCGAATACTACATGGTAAAGGTATGGTTGAAGGTATGTCTAACTGCTCTCTGGATTTTGATTTTTGTGAACATTGTGTATATGGGAATAAGAATCATGTAAGATTGCATTCTGGTGCAACGAATGTAGAAGGAACTTTACAACTAGTGCACAATGGTGTGTGTGTACCTGTGTCAGTTCCATCATTGTGAAAATATGTGTACTATGTCTAATTTATAGGTGAATTCTCGAGGAATACTTGGATATATTTCCTCAGGGATAAATATGAAGTCTTTGACATGTTTAAATAGTTTAAGGCCCTTTTTGAGAATCAAATAGAGAAAAGAATTAAGGTGATGAGGAAGGATAATGGTGGATATTTGTATGAGAATGAATTTGAAGAATTATGTAATAAGTGAGGTATATCAAGGAATAAGACTACTCCATATACACCTCATCAGAATGGAGTTGTAGAAAGGATTAGCATGATGTTGATGGAAAAATCAAGGTGCATTCTCAGTGGCATCGAGTTACGACAAGAATTCTAGGAAGAGGTAGTGGGTACTGCATGTTACTTGGTCAATAAATCACCCTCATCAACACTGAATGAAAAGACTCCACAAGAGGTATGGACTGGTAATAAACATTCTCTCACACATCTCAAGGTATTTGGTTGTGAGTCCTATGTTCATGTTCCAAACGAAAACAAGAGTAAGCTAGATAATAAGGTTGAAAAGTGTATCTTTATTGGGTATAAATATAGTATAAAAGGTTATAAGCTTTGGAACCCAGAAACTAAGAAGGTTGTGTATAGCCTAGATGTGGTATTTAGAGAAATAAAGTATGTTGTCAAACAGGAAGTCCTACCAAGTAAAGAAGAACCAAAAAAAATAGAGTTTGAACCAAAGGATGATGAATTAGACTCTACAGAAGAACATGAATAATAAGAAGAAGATCCTCATACTCCAACATTGAGGAGATCGGTGTAGGAAAAAATGATACCGGAAAGGTATACTCTGTCTGATTTTCGTTCAAATTTTGTTTTGTCTATTACTGATGAAGATATCAAAATTATTAGGGAGGTAGTGGATTCATAGGATAAAAAACTCAAGAAAAAGGCCATGGTTGAAGAAATGTCAACCTTCGATAAGAATGAGGCTTGGGATCTAGTGTAGTTTCCGACTAGAAGAAATCCCATTGCTAGCAAATGGGTATTTAAAAAGAAATTGAGTGTATAAGGAAAATTGGAGAAATACAAAGTTCAGTTAGTAGAAAAAGGTTATTCCCAGGTTGAGGGAATTGATTTTGGTGAAATTTTATCTCTTGTTTCCAAGTTAAATTCTATTATATTTCTATTATATGTTGGTGTTGCGTTTGATTTTGAAGTAGAACAGATGGATGTGAAGACAAAATTCCTACATGGGGATATGGAAGAATAAATCTATATGAAGGAACCATAAGGATTTGTTGTGAAGGGAATGAAGGAGTCAGTATGCAAGATGAAAAAGTCCCTATATGGATTAAAACAATCAGTAAGGATGTGGTATCAAAAATTTGATACTTATATGCTATGACTTGGCTTCACACGAAGCAAAGAGGATCACCGTGTGTATTTTAAATTAATTGGTGATCATTTGATTTCTTTGTTATTGTATGTGGATGACATGTTGTTGATAGGAAACAACAAGGAGAATATCTAGGATGTGAAAACTCAGTTTTCCTCTAAATTTGTCATGAAGGATATTGGTGCGGTAAATTTCATTTTGGGCATCGAAATTAAAAGAGATTGGAAAAACAAGAAACTATGGTTAAATCAAAGAAAATATGTCGAGACAATATTGCAGAGGTTTAATATGCAGGAATGTAAACCAGTCAGGGTCCCTATTCTTGTAGGTGTAAATTTATTTGTGGATCAGTTTCCCAAGACATAGGAAGAGGAGGACATGCATCGTGTTACATATGCAAGTTTGGTTGGTAGTTTGATGTATGCAATGGTCTGTACTAGACCAGACATTGCACATGTAGTGGAATTTTTGAGCAGGTATATGTCAAAACCAAGAAAGGAGAATTGGACAACAGTAAAGAGGGTTTTCATCTATTTGTGTGGCACTACTAGTTATGGATTGTGCTACCAAGGAAGACCAGGATTGGCCAGAGTGTTGGACATACATGGCTTTGTGGATGCATATTGGGCTGGAGATATGGATCATAGAAGATATACAAATGGGTATGTGTTTAACATGTTTGGAAGAGAAATCAGTTGGATGAGAAAAACACAGTCTATAGTGTCACTTTCAACTACATAATTTGAATACATGGCATCCACTCATGAAATAAAGGAAGTAGTATGGTTACATGTAACGTACCCAACCACCCATAGGCTAGGCACACTAATTCAAGATCGTTTATGAACTAATTTTGAATTCTAATAATTTTTTAATTAATTAAGAAGCATGATATATTATCATACAGAGATCAAGATTCATGCTACAATATAAAGAATGTTTAAACATGCCATGCATAGAAATAACCAACAATCGGGAACATAAAAATGCACATCTCAAAGATATTAATCAATACACAATGAAAATGAATGTATAAGCAGAGAAACACATGGTAGAGAGAACTTATCTTTAATGAAATAAATCACCAACTGTTGCAGACCAAGGACATTCCACCCAATCATAGACATTGTTGTTCCAAGTCTCAACAACAATGTAACCCCCGAGCCAGGGCTATAAATCGACAAGGATGGTTCCAGAGTGTCACTCAGCCTCCCAAACCAGAAAACACTCAAGCTCTCACATGATTCTCATCACTCACAACAATCCAAAGTACACCATCTCTCTTCTACCCAATCTGCACAACCCAAGAGAATGGACCCCCCTTCTCTGCCATGTAGTCCCTCAGGTTGTACACCTCCTTCTCGGGCTGTAGTGCATCATCTGGTCAAGAATATCCATGCTAGGAATCTCAGGATTCAGAGCTGTGGGAAAAACATAAAAACATGTCAATGCATCTCAGACATACAAGCATTAATTCATGTTTGGAATACACCAATAGTCATTACTTCCAAATAAACCATGCCTCCTCTCCAAAATTCATTTTTCTTTCTAGATCAAAATGAATAAGGACTTTTTGGAGTTACTTCAAACACACCTAGGATTTATTTTTCCTAAGATTTTTCCTTGTTTATTAGTCATACTTAGTCATTATCTAGTCTCCTATATTTTAGGGGAGAATATTCCACCTGGAGAATATTCTCTTTCAGTTGACACTTCAGTTTGACTAGTTGAGTTGAGTTTATATGAAGCATTGGTTTTGTCACCATGCAACATTGGGATCATCACCAGATAATGCACACTTTCCTTGGGATCATCACTAGATTGGAGCATTACCCTTAATTCCTTGATCTACTCCTCACTACTCTATATTCAAGCAGTTAACTGAAGACTAGTTGACTAGTTAACTCAGCAAGGTGGCAGTTCACTCCCGTAACTGCCTGAGAGACTAGATTAGGTGGCAGTTAACTCCCATAAATGTTTGAGAGACTAGACTAGGTGGTAGTTCACTCCAATAACGGTTGGCGTGTGTCCATATCATTGTAGACCACCACTATGGCTATATCTGTTGTAAAGTATTCACTCTTTGAGTGTGGAATACGGTTAATGAGAATTCTTTCATTCTTTCTCTCTTTCTTCTTATTTCTCCAATTCTCTCTGCAAATGTGTGTATTCTTGTTTAGCTATATATATTCTATGTAGGTTCAAGACATTTACATGGTATCATAGCCGACGGACTGCTAAGCAAAAGCTACACCAAAACATTTTGTACGTACAAAAGATTGAACACAACAAAAAGATGGATTATTCGCTGAAAATACTTCTCACGCCTCATAACTATTTGGAATGGAAGACAAAAATTCTTCTTATGCTCAGATGTAGAGGCTTGTACCAAATAACTATGGCAATGGAAGTAGAGCCTGATTCTGTCGATGAGAAAAATGATTTTTTCAATAGACAAGATATGGCCATAGGATGTATCCTCTATTTTATTTCTCCTAAAATTCTCCATCAAGTATATGATGACTCACAAGAATTCACTCCAAATGAATTATGGATCAGATTGGAGGTTTTATTTGGGAATAAGGAAGAATGCATGCAAAATGTTGACAAGATAGAGAATGTAGAAAAGCCACTGGAAGATAAATCATATCAGTTTGAAGAGCCTTCTACACAAGTATCTGCACAAATTTGTATTCCAATAATTGAAGATGATGTCTACTCCATTTCAGATTTTTTTTCTGAAATTCATGTGGAATATATATAGCATGCATCTCAGGAGTCACATGCAGACACTTTTCCGTGTGCAATGCATGCATCTCAAGAGACAAAAAGGGAGCCGTGCACATCAGACTCAATTCTGATATTTTCTGAGAAACATTTTCAGAGACAAATTGGATATTTGAATTCCTCTCGGGAAAATAACCAATTTCAAAAAAAACATTGTCTGAAACAGAGTCCGGGAACTAAAGTTATGATCGTTTCAAAATCAACAAAATTTCAATGTTTTTTCCGGAAACAGCCACATGGTTTTCAAAATTTCATCCAAACTTTATTTGGATATTATTCATTACAAGAAGATAAAGTGGATATATGTGGACATCTCAATGGGTCATATACTTCATCAGATCCATGCAGACATCTACATCTTCAATAAAATCTTCAACGAGCAAAAACTTGCACAGTTGCGAGGTCATCTTGGATTGAAGGACACAATTGTCTAGCAACTGTAGTTCTTTTTTTTACATACATTGTACCGTGAGGGGTGGTTTTTCCCATGATTTTTTCCCTATTTCCTCACTTTATTTTCAGTGTATCTTTTGTACTTGGGTACCTAACATGGCCTCGTTTCCTAGAGCCAATCTTTATTTTCACCATAGTGTTGTTCAGGGGGGGTGCTGGAGTTACTTCACACACACCTAGGATTTATTATTCCTAAGGTTTTTCCTTGTTTATTGGTAATAATTAGTCATTATCCAGTCTCCTATATTTAGGGGATAATATTCCACTTGGAGAATATTCTCTTTCAGTTGACACTTCAATTTGACTAGTTGAGTTGAGTTTAGATGTTGCATTGGTTTTGCCACCATGAAACATCGGGATCATCACCAACTAATGCACACTTTCCTTGGGATCATCACCAGACTGGCACATTACTCTTGTTTCCCTGAGTTAACTCCTCACTACTATCTGTTCAGTCAGTTAACTGAAGACTAGTTGACTAGTTAACTCAACTAGGTGGCAGTTCACTCCTGTAACTGCCTAAGAGACTAGACTAGGTGGTAGTTCACTCCCATAACTGCCAGTGTGTGTCCAGATCACTCTAGACCACCACTGTGGCTCATTAGTTACTCATGTATCCTATATCTATTGTAAATTATTCACTCTTTGAGTGTGGAATACAATTAATGAGAATTATTCCATTCTTTCTCTCTTGCTTCTTTTTTCTCAATTTATCTCTACAAATGTGTGTGGTATTTTCTAGCTAGATCTATTCTGTGCAGGTTCAACACATTTACATGGATATTTTTCATTACAAGAAGATAAAGTGGATATGTGTGGACATCTCAATGGTGCATATACTTCATCATATCCGTGTAGGCGTCTACATCTTCAACAAAATCTTAAACGAGCACAAACTTGCACAATTGCGAGGTCTTCTTGGAGTGAAGAACAATGTTGCTTAACAACTGCTTTTTATTCCTTCTCATTTTTTTTATGAATTGTTATTTGAGGGGAGGGAGGGTTCCCATGATTTTTTCCCTCTTTCCTCATTTATTTCAGTGTATCGTTTGTATTTGGGTACCTCACGTGGCCTTATTGTTGGGACCCATTCTTTATTTTCACCATAGTGATGTTCAGGGGGGGTGTTGGAGTTACTTCAAACACACCTAGGATTTATTTTTCCTAAGGTTTTTCCTTGTTTATTAGTCATAATTAGTCATTATCTAGTCTCCTATATTTTAGGGGAGAATATTCCACCTGGAGAATATTCTCTTTCAGTTGACACTTCAGTTTGACTAGTTGAGTTGAGTTTATATGATGCATTGGTTTTGTCACCATGCAACATTGGGATCATCACCATCTAATGCGCACTTCCCTTGGGATCATCACCAGATTGTCACATTACCCTTGATTCCTTGATCTACTCCTCACTACTCTCTGTTCAATCAATTAACTAAAAACTAGTTGACTAGTTAACTCAGCTAGGTGGAAGTTCACTCCCGTAACTGCCTGTGAGACTAGACTAGGTGGAAGTTCACTCTCGTAACTGTCTGAGAGACTAGAATAGGTGGAAGTTCACTCCTGTAACTGTTGGTGTGTGTCCCGATCACTGTAGACCACCACTATGGCTATATCTGTTGTAAATTATTCGCTCTTTGAGTGTGGAATACGGTTAATGAGAATTCTTTCATTCTTTCGCTCTTTCTTCTTCTTTCTCCAATTCTCTCTGCAAATGTGTGTATTATTGTTTAGGTAGACCTATTTTGTGCAGGTTAAACACATTTACATGAATCAAGAGTGGGTGAAAGAATGAATGGAGACATAAAATAATGAATGGTGTGAATAATGAACAATGAGTGAGTGAGTGAATGAGTGAACCTCCAAATAGACCAAATATGGGTTTATAAAATTCTTGGAATTAGAGAACCACATGGCCTTCCCCCAAGAAGCTCATGTAACTGATATTCTCCATTAAAAAAAATGGGTAATTAAAATATAAAAATAAATACTTAGCCCCTCAAGCCCCCTCTCTTGTGGAATTATAGCCCTCCATAAGTCTTGTCCTTGTCCAACTAGAAGTCAATGATGTATTTATTATTAATAATGATAAAAAAATTACATTTCCTAGGCACACTAGCCTCTTTTAAATGTTTGGGCACTCTATACTTTCATAAATTCAAAAAATACATTATTTAATATGGGGATCGAAACCGGGGTATTACTTTCCCCTCTTCCTTATTTTGGCACTGTCCTCGGTGCATATACAAAACAAAAATCAAAATTTCAAAATTTATTCAAAAAGTTGTAGGTACTCTTCCCACATGGAATCTTCATGCTCCCAAGTAGCATCTTCAGGACCATAGCAGGTCCACTGAAATTTTACCATTTCTATAACTCGATTCCAGAGAATTTTGACTTTTTTGTCCAATATTCGCATTAGTTGGACCTAAAAGTCTCACTTTGTCTCTACCTGAATCAAATGCCAATCAATAACATGGTTAGCATCATGTACATATTGTTTTAGAAAAGATACATGAAATACATTATGCACATTCATGGAAGATGGAAATGCAAGCATGTATGCAACTAGACCTATTCTGTCAAATATCTCAAATGGACCATAGAATTTGGCTATTAGCTTTGTAGAAATACGCAACTTTAAAGAGATTTTCTTTGGCTTCACTTTTAAAATCACATGCTCCCCCATTTTAAATTCTCTAGTTGTCCTATTCGTATTTGCATAAATTTGTGTCTATCTTGAGTTGCCTTTAAATTGTTCTTAATTCTAACCATCTGGTCTTCCATATCCTCAAGCAATTTTGGCCCAAGTACCACTCTATCTACAGGGTTGTCCCAACTCACTGGAGTATTGCATTTCCTACCATACAAAGCTTTAAATGGGTTCATTTTCAATGAAGTTTGATACCCATTATTATAGGCAAACTCAACCAAGTGAAAATAATCCTCCCACTTAGATGGCTTATCCATCACATACATCCTCAACATATCTTCAATTGCTTGGTTGACTCTTTATGTCTTTCCATGTCACCATGGATGGTATGTTGTGCTAAAGTTCAAATTTGTACCAAATCCTTTAAACAATCCCCTCCAGAAATTTCAGGTAAACTTTGTGTCTATGTCTGAAACAATTGCCTTACGTATCCCATGCAACCTAGAAATATCGCTCATGTAAAGAAATATTAGTTGTTGTATGAGTCATTTTTATAGGAACAAAATGAGAAACCTTTGTCAATTTATCAACCACTACCATGATTGAATCATGTTGTCTTGCTTTCCTGGGAAATTTAGTTACAAAATCAATGGTTACCACTTCCCATTTCCTCTCTGGAATTGGTAATGGATGTAGCAAACATGTTGGGTGCCTATGCTCAACCTTCACTCTCTAACATTCCATACATCTAGAAATGTAATCAACAACATATTTTTTCATTCATGGCCAAAAGAATTGGCTTCTTACTGCTGCAATTGTTTTTTGGTAACCGGGATGTCCAGGATACAGAATGTTATGCATTTATTTTAATACCAAACTCCTAATTTCTCCAAAACTAGGAACATAAATTCTATTTTTATGCATAAGTAATCCATCTTCCTTCATCTCATATTCTTTAATTTGTTTTTGTACATTTTCTTACTGTAAGCTTTTTTCTACATGTAGGTAATGTTGATCTGTAACAACAACATCTAAATTTTTTCTCTTTAAATCTGATTGATGCATACTAATGGGTGTAGCATGCATGAGATGTAATATTAAACTAAGTGCATCAACAAATTTATTTTCTTTTCCTTTGATATGCTTGATGTCAAAATCATATTCACTTAAAAATTCCAGCCATCTCGTTTGACTGGCATTCAAAGTTGGTTGTTCAAAAAGATATTTCAGACCACTATGTTCTATTATTAATTAAAATATCTTCCCCATGAGAGAATGCCTCCACATTTTCAATGCATGAACAATGGCAACAAGTTCCAAGTCATGTGTGGCATAGTTCCTCTCATGTTCTTTAAGATTTATGGACTCATAACCAATAACATGTCCATTTTGCATAAAGACTCCCCCAAATACTTCCTTTCATGCATCGGTACATACCACAAAACTTTCATTTGGGTCAACAATATTTAAAACAGGTGCACTAGTAAGTAATTCTTTCAACAAATCAAAGTTCTCTTCACACTCATCTATCCGTTCAAATTTAATACCCTTCTTTTGCAAAGAAGTGATGGGATGAGAAATCTTAGAGAATCGTGCTATAAACCTTATGTAGTAACCATCTAATCCCATAAAATATCTAATTTCTGAAACATTCCTCGGTCTTAGCCATTGTCTAATGGCCTCAATATTCTTTGTATCCACTACTATACCTTGTTCTGAAATAATGTGTCCCAAGTAATGGATCTATTCTCGGTAAAAATAACACTTACTAAGATTGGCATACAACTGATGTTCCCTCAACACTTGCAATACCAATTTGAGGTGATGATCATGCTCTTCCTCTGACCTAGAATAGATAAGTATGTCATCCAGGAATACTATGAAAAACTTATCCAAATAATTTTTTAATATGCCATTCATTAAGAACATAAAGACAGTTGGTGCATTGAATAGTCCAAATGACACCACTACAAATTCATAATGCCCATACATGTTTCTAAAGGTTGTCTTATGGATGTCTTCTTCCTTGATTCTTACCTTATGGTATCATGATCTCAAGTCTATCTTCGAAAATATCTTTTCTCCTCTTATCTATTCAAAGAGATCATCAATTCTAGGTAGAGGATATTTTTTCTTCACAGTGGATTTATAAAGTTGTCGAAAGTCAATACACAGCCTCAATGTTCCATCCTTCTTTTTGACAAAGAGTGTTGGTGCTCCCCAAGGTGAAACACTTGGACATATGTACCCTTTCTTCAATAATGATTCCAACTGCATTTGTAATTCTTTTAATTCTAGTGTACTCATTATGTAAGGTTTTTTTGATACTGGAGAATCTCCTAGAACTAAATCAATAGACAAATATATCTCCCTCTTTGGTGGAAACCCTGTTATTTCTTGGACTACATCTTCAAATTCTTGTAGTACCGAAAATTCTTCTAGGCTTGGACCTTTTGTCTTTTCTCTCTTCTCCACATCGGCTACATACAATTGACATCATTTTCTGAAAATCTCTTCAATTCTGAGGCTAAAATCTCCCTTATAGAAATGGGTCTTGGAACTCCTTTCACAGTCCTCTGCTTTCCTTCTTCATCAAGACATGTAAATGTATTGTTATGAAAATATAGGAAAACCTGATGTTTGTCTAACCAATCCATTCCAATTAGAATATCATAAGACACAAATGGTATAATATTTAGATCAGCATTAGTATTCACTCTGTTAAGACTTACGGAACAACCTCTAAACATCTCATTGATCCTTGTTTTGGTTCCAATTGCTAGCTGAACGAAACTTGATTTTTCAAGCTTACTTTTATCCAAATGTAATCCATCCACTATTTTAGGATCAATGTAACAATGAATTTCTCTTGAATCAATCAAAATAGCAGCAAGATAATTAATAATATTACCTTCCACCTCAATCATATTGGATTGGTACTCTACTTGTTGATCATTTAAGGATGCATATATTCTTCCCATGTCTTCTACTGTTGTAGCCTCTTGGATGTTGTGCATATTCTTCACTTTGTATTTTTTGTGAGGGAAATCCTTGTACATGTGATCTTCTTTGCATCCCCAACATTGGATTGGAGGTATTCCCCTTTTTCCAAGGAGTCTTCTCTCTTGGATTCATCCTTAGCAGGTTGTTCTCGCTGATTTTTATTTGGGTTATTTCTATTGAAGGGAGGTTTGAATCCTTTCTTTCTCTGGTCAGACTTCTCCTTCTTCTTATCCTTCCAATATTTCTGCAAAGACTCTCTGCCCTTTCCTTGCTCATACAGGTACTTATCCTTCCTAATGGTCTCAGTCAAATTCTTGGGCTCATCATATTGAATCTTCTCTTTATAAAATGAAGTCAATCCACTTAAAAACCTTTGTATTTTCACTTTCTCATCTTTTATAAACTCCACATACTTTAGCAATCCCAAGAACTTATTTTCATACTCTTCCATGGTCATGCTTCCCAGCCTGAGTTCAAAGAACTCCTGCATTTTCTTGTCATAGAAGTGCTTTGAAAGGTACTCCTTCTGAAACTATTTCTTGAACTTCTTCCAAGTAATCATGCTTTCATTAATGTGCTCAACTTTCTTTAGTTGATCCCACCACATAACATTTTTCCCATGTAAATCGTATGTGGAAATTATGGCTTCTAGGTTTGATGTGTAGTTATGCAATTAAAAATAGCTCTTGATTCCAAGAAAACATGCTTCAACATCATCATCCCTTTCTCTTTCACCATAAAATGATGGTGGCTTAATCTTCCTCAGTTCTCCTTGCAAACTATCAAATTCATGTCTTCTTCTCTGGTTCCTAACATGAGACACTTCTAGGTTGCTTATGGAATATTCCGATACATAAAATTTCCTTTTTGAGTGAGGAAAGTAATTTCTATGAGTTTTGATAGCAGATCTTGAATAACTAGCATTGTTGTAGTTATCTCTTCTTTCACAATATCTTCCCTTTTCCTCCTGTCTTGAGTTTCATCCATTATTTTTTTTCCTCTGCAACTGATTTAAGTTGTGCATTACTTGAGAATTTATCTGATTTTTTTCTCTCATCAACCTCTCATTGTCTACTTTGTAACTCTACACTTTTATTTTCAGGCTTCTCATAGACTCTAATAAGGTTTCTTGCTCCCCTCTACTCCTATGCCAATTTGATTATGTCTATGCATTACCAACACTAATATTTTTCCCTTTTGCCTCTTTATCATGGTTGTAAGCTCCCTCTCCTTCTTTAGTTCTTGAATATTCATTATTATACTGAAATAATATGTTTATACCCCCTAATTATGCAAAATGTGCAAGAAACCATTTTGTTAGAATTATGCATATTATAAAAAAAAATCCAAACAATGCTACATGTCCTTTTTCTGCTCCATTCATGAAGAAATATATTATCATTCTCCAAATTATAAAAATTTAATGTTATTCTTCTCTGAATCATATTTCCAACGTCTGTACTCTTTCCCCAATCTGATATCTGATGTAGCATCCCCAACCACCGATTGGGCTATGCGACACACTTTTTTTTGAACTGTATACAAAACTAAAACATACAAAAACTCAACAAATGCAAAGATTCATACATAATAATAATAAGAATACACATGCAACACACACAGGAAAAACCCATAAAAATAAACGCATAAATAATAATGCAACATTTAATTTAACACATAATTGACACTTATCTTGGTAAAAATATCACCAATTGTGTGTAGAACTTCCATGTTCCTCCCAGCCTTACACCACACTGCTCAAAATTCTCAGCAGTGGGTCACCCCCGAGATGGGACTAAACTCCACTCGAGTAAAGGAATTCCTAACCAGGCTGATGTATCTCAGACAATAGGAAAAAATCCGTCACAGGTGCCAACTTGAACTAACAACCTACATTCCCTCATTCCCCACATGCATGTCCCACCCTAGGAAAAGTGTCCCTTCTCTACTCAACAGTCCTTTGGCTGCCACACTTCCTTTCCAGGTCTTCAACAATAGGTTGGAAAGGAAGTCTCATAGCTTTGTAGCTACATTCTGGCACCTTCAGGAGATCAATTACCAACAATTCTCTCACCTAGAGAGAAATTTTCTCACGGGCCTAACAACCTGCCTCTTATATATCCCATGGTCCTGACAACCCGTTTCTTCAGTCCAACTCCTAAGATAACTAGGTACATGCACAAGTACGGGTTTGGTACTAGTTCGGGTACAGTATAGGCACAGTGATAGTAACATGAAATTACAGAGGACAACTAAAATCCATGAGTGAAAGAATGGATGAATCCCCCCAAATTCACTAAGTCCAAGCTACATGTATACATGTTTCCTACTTTACACTTGTCATGTTGAGAGCTACTCTAGCCCACTTGTCCCCATCCTTAGAACTTAGGATAAAATAATTATCCATACCTTATACTTTAAGGAATATTAATATAATATCCCTTTTTTGCTTAAGCTCCCTAGCTTAGCCCCTTATCCTTAACGTTTAGCCCCCCCTTTCCCTAACTAGTGTAGTTTAGTCCCCCATACTATTTTACATGGTTGTTATGTCGTAGTGATGTGTTTTTCATTAATATTTGCATGTGAATACATTTACGTTTTCATTACCGATATATTGTCCTTTCTGCATCCCATCTCACCAGCCTAAGTTCATTTGTATTTACATTTACAGTTGGGGTTCGGCCTAGGGGTATTACATTCCCCTCCCCCTTATTTATGCACTTTCCTCAATGCAATATATACACATATACAACTAAAATTTTAAAAATCCTAAAAAAATATGCAGGTATTCTACCCGCATTGCATCCTCATGCTCCCAAGTTGCATCTTCAAGACCATACCAGGTTCATTAGACCTTTACTAGCTTTGTGGCTCGATTCTAGAGTTGCTTGATCTTCCGGTCCAATATGCACACCAGATGCACTTGAAAGGCGCCTTCTTGCTCCACTTGAATCACATTCCTATCAATAACATGATTAGCATCAGGTATATACTTTTTGAGCAATGATACATGGAATACATTATGAATAGACATTGATGCAGGTAAGGAAAGCATGTATACTACATGAAATCCGAAATTAATATTTTAAAGACTATGGTTAATTGTATGCATGAGTTGATTTACCATTTAGGAATTAAGAGAAGAATATTAATGAAAGAAGTTGCAGCCATATAAGAAGTAAAAACAGAAAAACCATAACACCAAGATTGATAACGGAGTTCGACACAAGTTTTCCTACGTCTCCGGGACTTTCTCTCAGTGGGGAAGGATTCTTATTAATTTTCAATTATTTAAGAATACAAAAGAAAGGCTTACATAACAAATCATGAAACTACCTTTCATATCTGCAACTTCTGGATAGAAACAAACATCACCATTGGTTGGAACAGGAAATTCTAAGACTTTTGAGTATGAAGTTGGCTATGCTTGGTTCAACATCTTGGGCTCTAGAGGTACTTTTATGTTCAGCTACTCGGATGCAGAAATAGAATCCATATTCGAACTCCCCTCAAAACTATGCAACTTTTGAGTATAAAATCAACCTTCTTCTGAGAAGTCCCTCGGCACCTCCCCTCGACATGAATCCCATTGTTGCACCCTATCAAATCTGTACAGTCTGTAAAGTCTCAAACTGCGTTCCAGAAAAACTCCTTTTTCTTGATTTCCATACATGGATAAATAAGTCAGACTCCACCAAATTTAGTGATAGTTAGCCAGATTTAGCGAGACTCCTCCAGATTTGGAGGATCTCCTCTAGATTTGGTGGTAATCGCCATATTTGGAAGAACAAACAAATTTCTTTGACCTTCTAGAAGGTTCCACATGGCACCTCCTCATTGGGCCATGTGTCACCTTGTCATTGGCTCGAGCCACGTCACCTCGCACAGTTAGCTACCACATGTCATTTGTACGACCATGTCAACTTGCCTAGTCAGTTTCCACGTGTCATCTGTACGAATTCCATGTGTCATCCATACATTTTTCCACGTGTCATCCGTACATTTTTCCACGTGTCATCTACAGACTGCCACGTGTTAGTCTGTACAGTCCATGTCATTGCCACATCAACACCCAAAAATGCATGCCACGTGTTATCTCTTGGTGCTGCCACATGTCAGCTCCTGGTTCTTCCATGTCATCATGCTAACATCATCATGATGTCATACTGATATCACCTACCACATCATTGTTGACATCATCTGCCACGTCATTGCTGACATCATGCAGACGTCATCTGCCATGCCATTGTTGACGTCATGCATAAGTCATCTACCACTTCACTACTGATGTCATGGGTCATACTGCTGATGTCATTAGTTGACTTTGATCTATTGACTATGACTTTTTGACTTTGACTTTTTTCCTGTTTGACCTGAAATTCATATCGTGATAACTTCCGCCCACAGTCTCCATTTTTGGAAAACAATATATGGTTGGAATTAGCATGATGATCCCTACACAATGGCGTTGGTTTCATCCAATTCCGAGAACTTTGAAATTTTGGCCTTCCTGGATCCATTTTGGATCAATCCTCCCCACTAAGACCTCATGGTCCTCCAAAAGGGTATTAAATAGTCATCAAGTGCGGGATAGGCCTCCCCAATTTTCCTTTGTATTTAAACTTTGTCCTGTGCACCTGTCGCACCATAATCAATTGCATAATAACCATGACAACTGAAAGCGTATTGTTATCCATTTGAACTCGTTCACATCTTACTGAATCCACTACCATCTATGTAGAAAACATTAGCATCGATGACATCATAAATATGACTGCAAATGAAACAATATGTTTGATGTTCTTGCACGACATTAACTTATCTTGAAGCAAAGTATGATTGAATCCCCATCCTACAACCATCTCATGTTCATGCTTAAGATCAACTTCTTTACTTGGCACAATTATAGGTGTACTACTTGAAAAATTTGCCTTCTTTAATTGTTCCATTGTTAGAAGAGATTGATTTTCTTTTATGTGATGAGAACGTACAACATATTCATTTCCTTTCTTAAACAAGTGATATTGATTATGTTCCTTGTAGAAGATTGTTTTTCGATCATATAAATAAGGGTTTACTAAGACCATTCCACATGTTTCTAGTGGAACCACATCACATGTTACTTCATCCACATACTTAGATTTAATTGTAAACTTTATGATACATTTCTTTGTTATAGGCAATTTGTGATCTTTTCTTATCCAATTTAGTGAATAGGGTATGTGATGCATCTTAGTGTTTAATCCCAATCTCTTAACTACTTCCTCTGAAATTAAGTTAGATTGAGATCCATTATCTATCAATGTGTGGATACTAGTAAGTTTCATTATGACCCTTATATGAAGCAATTTACTTCTAGAATCATAACCATCACCAATTTTACCTTTCAAACCAACTGCTATAATCTTAGACTCGTTACCTGAATCTGATCCCAAGTTTGTTGGTCGTGTTGTTGTTGCAACTTTTTCCCTCCCTTTCCTCTCTTTGAACCACTTCGTTCTCTTCTCTGGTTGCAATTGCCAGCAATGCTCATCATCGTGCCCTTCTTTCTTGGAATGCTTGCAAGAGAGCTTCTCTTCCTTTACTTTCACTGAATTTTATTTCTTCCCATTCCCTTTTCCTTTTCCATCCTTCTTTGAAGAGGATTCCCCTGATACGCCAAATCCAATTTTCCCTGCTTCAATATATGTTGCTTGAACAAAAACCTCATCAAGATTACTAGGTCCAAACATAAATACAATATTACGAATATAATCAGGGAAACCTCCTATATACTTCATAAGAGTTTTTTATGTAGCTAATGGAACATCTAACATCGAAGCCATCTTATGAAATTCATTTGTATATTCATGCATCAACTCTCATTTTCTTAACTTAAGACTTTTCCATTCAATTAAATCCTTTTCCTTATACCCCAAAGGATATAACTGTTTTTAAAGTGCGGAAATAAAATCACGGCATGATGAAAAAATCTTACCAACTTGTTGAGTTCCATGTTGCATCTTACTTTGCCACCAGATGAGAGTTGTGCCTTCAAGAGGAAGCAATGCTAATCTGATTTTGGTTGCCTCATATTTGATTTGATGCACATTAAAATATACCTCCATCTGTCTAACCCAATTATCAAGTTTCTCAGCATTAACTTCGCCATCATACATAGGAAAAACATATTTTACATAAAGTTTAAGTAATGGCATATCAGGCTTATGTTCATGGGAATGTTTCTTGTAGTAGAAGTTGAACTTGTACTTGAAGAAGAAAGATGATGATGGAGATGAAGGAGGTGAAGGAGGAGTTTTAGGAGGTTCCTCTCCTTCTTCACTTTTGGATTTCTTTGAATATTCCCCTTGAAAATCTCTCTTTCGTTCCAAGTAATCATCATACAAAACTTTTACCATCTCCGACATGGAAAATAAAGTTTTTTGAAACTCTCCTTCATTTTGAGAAAGTCCTTCTTCTAATGCCATATTCTCACTTTGAGATGTCCTCTTTCCTGATCCAATCTCAGGATCTTCTCTACAAGTTCTCCTTCACCACGACTTAGCTTTTCCCTAGTAATCATGAAAACTCAATCAAGCAACTCTCAACCTGCTCTGATACCACTTGATCCGAAATTGATATTTTAAAGACTATGGTTAATCTTATGCATAATTTGATTTACCATTTAGGAATTAAGAGAAGAATCTTAATGAAAGAAGTTGCAGCCATATATGAAGTAAAAGAAACAAAACCATAACACCAAGATTGATAACAGAGTTCAACACAAGTTTTGCTACGTCTCCGAGCCTTTGTTTCAGTGGGGAAAGCTTCTTATTAATATTCAATGATTTAAGAATACAAAATAAAGGATTACACAACATCTCTTGAAACCACCTTTCAGATATGCAACATGTGGAAAAAAACATTCATCACCATTAGTTGGAACAAAAAATTATTAGACTTTTGAGTATGAAATCGACTATTCTTGGCTCGACATCTCTGGCTCTGGAGGAACTTTTCAGTTCGGCTACTCAGATGAAAAATTATAAGTCATATTCATAATCGACTCAAAATTCTGCAACTTTTGAGTCTAAATTCTACCTGATTTTGAGCAGTCCCTTGACACCTCCCCTTGACATGAATCCAAATGTTGTGCCCTGTCAGATCCATATAGTATGTACAGTCTCGAATTGCGTACCAAAAAAAACTCATTTTTCCTGATTTCCATGCCCGATTAAATAAGACATAATTCACCAAATTTAGCGATAGTTAGCCAAATTTAGCAACAATTATCCAGATTTAGCGAGATTCTGCAAGATTTGGAGGATCTCCGCCAGATTTGGTGGTAACCTCCAGATTTGGCGGAACTGCCAAATTTCTTTGACCTTCTAAAAGGTTCCACGTGGTGCCTCCTCATTGGGCTATATGCCACCTCACCATTGGCCCAAGCCACGTCACTCTGTAAAGTCAGTTACCACATGTCAACTGTATGGTCGCGTCAGCTTTCCCAGTCAATTGCCACATGTCATCCGTATGGATGCCATGTCATCATATGGACTACCACATGTCATACGTATGAGTTTCCACATCATCATACAGACTGCCACATTTCAGTCCATATAGTCCACATCATCGCCACATCAACACCCGAAAATGCCAAAAACGCCTGCCACGTGTTAGTTCCTCATGCTGCCACATCAACATGCTAACCTCATCATGACATCACCTGCTATGTCACTAATGACGTCACCTTCCACATCATTGTAGATGTTATCTTCCATGTCACTGTTGATGTCATCAATTGACTTTGACCTATTCAGTTTGACTTTTTGACTTTGTGTTTTTGCTTGTTTGACCTGAACTTTAGATCACAATAACTTCCACATACGGTGTCCATTTTCGGAAACAAATATATGGATGATATCGACACTACAATCCCTACACAATGGTACTAGTTTCATCCGATTCCGAGAACTTTGAAATTTTGTCCTTCCTGGATCCATTTTGGATCAGTAGACCCAATCCTCTCTAGGATTTCAAATGGACCATAATAACGAGTTGCCAACTTTGAACAATTTCCCAACTTCAGGGAAATTTTGTTGGCTTTTAATTTCAAGAAATCATGGTCACCCACTTTAAATTCTCTATCAGTTCTTCCCTTATCAACATAGATTTTTTTCCTGTCTTGAGCAACCTTTAAATTCTGCTTTATTTTCAACATTTTCTCTTCCATTTTTCTGAGTAATTTTGGCCCAACCACTTCTCTATCTACTAGGCTGTCCCAGCTTACCGGTGTGTTGCACCTTCTCCCATAAATTGCCTCAAACAGGCTCATATTTAGATATGCTTGGTACCCATTGTTATAAGCAAACTCTACTAAGTGTAGGTAGTCTTCCCACTTTTATGTTTTATCCATCACATACATCTGCAACATATCCTCAATCACTTAATTCACTCTCTTTGTTTTTCCATTTGATTCTAGATGATAAGCTGTGATAAAATTCAAATTTGTTCCAAATCCCTTAAATAATCCTTTCCAAAAATTTGATGTAAATTTTGGATCTATGTCAGACACAATTGTTTTGGGTATACCATGCAGTCAAGCAATTTCTCTCATATAAATATCAACAATATTGTCTTCCTTGTGAGTGAGATTTACTAGAATAAAATGGGCAGCTTTAGTAAGCTTATCCACCACTACCACGATAGAATCATGCTACTTTTTTGTTTTGGGAAGTTTGGTGATGAAATCCAGTGTTACAATTTCCCATTTCCACTCAGGAATGGGTAATGGTTGTAGCCAACTAGCTGGGTGTCTATGATCAACCTTGACCTTTTGACACTCCAAACATTTGGCAATAAAATCAACAACTTCTTTCTTCATTCATGGCTAATAATATTGGCTCTTGACAACTGCAATAGTTTTTTGATAACCTTGGTGCCCAGCATAAGGTACATTATGCATTTCTCTCAATATCATATTTTTCAATTTATGGGAATTTGGTACATAAATTCTTCCCCTGTACATGAGAATTTTATCATTTTCTATCTTATAGTCTTCAATTTTCTATTGCAAAATACCTTGTTGTAATTTTGTTATTATTTCCATTTATTGCAAATATGATTTTGTAGCCTCTAAGGTTCTATCTTTCAAATATGATCGGTACATGCTAATGGTTGTAGCATGTAGCTCATGTACCCTTCTACTAAGTGCATCAACCACCTTGTTCTCTTTCCCTTTGATATGCTTTATATCAAAGTCATATTCATTGAGAAATTCTAACCACCTATGTTGTAAGATAAATCGGTAAATGCAGACATAAACTAATCTCCCTAGATCCACCTGGATCTAGAACAAAACAATACAGGACATGACGCTTTCCCTAAGTTACAATCATTGAATTTACTACCAAAGAAGGAATGGATGAGATGCCTTTAGATATCACTTCCTTATATCTTTGTTGTCCCTGCTTCGCTCCGGTGCTCTTGTGAAATCAAATCTGCAATAACACAAACCAACCAAAGTGAAAGCAACAATACTATATTCAATGAAAACCTAAACATGTGATCAAGGAGTCATGTAATAAAATGTTAATGATTTTATGAGAAAGAAACATGTCACTGTATTATATTAAGTAAAAGTGGAAGAAATACACAACTAGATGCCTTGATGTCGTCAAGTTCCTTCCAACAGTTCCTTTCGTCCCACACACTTCTTGCTCCAAGGATTTTGAGACCATAGATATGATAGCTACTCACAATCTATCTTGACAAATAAAAGATCAAAGTCAATATACAAGCTCCAAAAACTTCAAGCTACAAAACTCAATAACAAGCCAATCTCAAAAGCTAACTTTCTCCATGAGAGCTCCTCTCCTTTTATAAGCTAAAGAGGATAAGGTGAGGAGTTTAGGATGATCCCACTAAATCATGAAAGTGAGTAAGATCCAAACTATTCGGAGGCCACCTCACCATAGAATCTTCTCCTTCTAGAAGCATCGAGAAGACGCTTGTTTTTCCCACGTACAGGAATTTTTGCACCCTAGCTATAGTGCAGCCTGCAGAAACTAGGAATTTCCTCACCCTTGCTATAGTGCAGCCTGTGAAAACTAGGAATTTCCTCACCCTGGTTATAGTGTAGCCTGCGTAAACCAGGAATTTCCTCACCTTGGCTATAGTGCAGCCTGCGGAAACTAGGAATTTCCGCACCCTGTGTATAGAGCAACCTGCGGAAATCCTCCAAAATAGGGTTTTTACAAAGGAAAATACAACTTCTTCTCTCAGGGAAAGTTCTTCTCCCTTATTTCTTTAGGAATTTAGGCTATTGATCCTTCTAAATACAAAGGATAGGTTTGCATCATTAACGGTCATAGGGATGACGAAAATAATGTGTAACAGAGAGCCCCCCAAAGTATGAAGTTAGAACAGAGTGATAGTTGAAATACTTTGTCTAGTGTCTGTAGGGAACAAGGAACACATCAGTCGGAAACTTGCCAACAAACAAGGAAATACAGTACCATAATATATCATCACTAAGGTAGGCATTCCCATACTCAGAATACAAATGACTCAAAGCATAAATGTCGACATGCGAAGATCCATGTCAAGTAATACAGGTCATGGCCACCAAACATACACTGTGGATCCATGCCATTGTGACTCAATTTTGAACATAGCCACCAAAAATACACTGTGGATCTATGTGTTAAAGACTCAAATTTGAAGATAGCCACGAGACATACAATGTGGATCTATGCAACAGTACAAATTGAATATACTCCAACGCAATCTGAATCTGTGAGAAAAGATTCAGGGTCTTCATATCCACCACTCTATAGTACAAATCTAACCATGCGAATACATGTGTTGAAGTTGAACATGGTAGAAACCACTTGATTACCGGTCATTAGTGAATACCGTTAACAAGTGCAATGGAAATCACCATTAATGTCAATGACTCCCTAGGTACACTAGTACAATCCAACGAATGTGAATCAATGAGTTGAAGTCAAACACTCGGTGGAATCTCTGGATTAGGGGTCAATAATGAAATCCCACTGTTGAAAGCGAGGAAACCTACCATTGAGGCATGCAAGTTCCAAGGTACCAATTAGTTTCTAAGTCTAATTCCTGCATAATGAGTTGAAGTCGACAAGAAAAGGCTCGTCATAGGAGGTCCTTAATGTATCCCCCATCAATGACACGAAATGGGTAACAAGATTTGATGTAGTTCAGAGTAACAAGTGATTCAGGACTAACTCAGGGATGGTCGACGCAATAGAAGGCTTAAGGACTGCAGAAATGGCCGATGCAATAGAAGAATTTCCGGGTTGAAATTCTCTTTGAACATATTGACGGTACGAAAACTATATTGGAAACATTGACTCAACAAAAGGGATCACAATCCAATTTGTAATATTACAAAGGAGTATGATCAAGAGACAAGAAAATTTTCCAACCCAGACACAAAGCAAGTGAAATGGTGTCATATTAAAAAGCGACTCTTCCATGGAATACAGGTTTAGACAGATTTCTTTCCTTTTCCCCCCACCATTACTAGTGAGTACCTCTTTATTTTTACACAAGCTTGAGGAGGATAACATATTCTTGTAAATGTAAGCTCATCCTTGAGATGAGTCCCCCAAAGTATGTTTAACGAACCCTAAGAAGGAGTGGTTCAGTCCCATATGGGTCTTTCGATGTTTGTTTAACGAGTCCAAAGATAGAAAACTCAGAGGTTTTTCATGTTTAGAGAGTCTGAAAAACATTTAAAGAGAAATCTTAGTTCCTTTTTCTTAAAGTAGTATGATGAGACTGAAAAAGAGAGAAACTATCACTCAAAAGACGTTTTCTTCAAATACTTTAATGAGCGTGAAAAGAACAAGGTCGCTCGACAATATTTTCATGTTTAGAGAGTCTAAAAGGAGCTTAAAGGGAACTCTAGGTGGTTCCTTTTTCGTGTAACCTTTATGAGTCCAAAAAGGTGATAAAATTATGCTCGGCTACATTCTCACATATTTACAATCACGAGAAAGAACAAAGACTAAGCTCGGTAACTTATTCTCATGTATTTATGAGCATGAGAAAGAAAAAAGACTAATCTCGGGATTGTTTTCTTTTTTACGCAAGCTTTAAAACAAAACAAAACTATGCTTGGGATAGATTTTATTTTTACAAAAGATTAAAAACTAAACAAAACTATGCTTGGACCTGGTTTCAATTTTACACAAGCTCGAACCAAAGGAAACTATGCTTGAGGTAGGTGGTTTCATTTTTACACAAGCTTGAACCATAGAAAACTATGATTGCGACTTCCCAACGCATGATTCACGAATTCACATGGTTGGTACTTAGCCCCCAGCTTAAAAATCTAGCAGAACAATTTCAACATGAATTTTAGAGGCTGAAATCATATGCCCCCTAAGCTTCATCTCATCCAACATCACAGGCGGATGAAATGAAGCCTCAAATACTAGAATTGACTCAAATGGAGAGGGGGAAGTTGTTTCATTTTTTAATGAGCTTGACACAGGATAAGAACTATGCTCAAGACTCTAGGTGTAATCCCTAGACCACTGTTTCATTTTAAAATGAGCTTGACACAGAAACAAGAACTATGCTCGTAACCTCTATTTCAATTTTTAACGAGGTTTCCATAGAGAAGAAAAACTATCCTCGTAACTGGTTTCATTTTTTAGTGAGATTGAAATCAGAAAACCATGCTCAAAGACTCGCTTCTTGATCATGGATTCCAAAAGGACAATTCTCTAGAAAGACACCATGTCAAGGGACAAAAATCAGTCATGGCTTCCAAGATATCTTCATTTGATGAAAGAAACACACTCTAGAAGGAACACATGTCGAGGGTCGCGATAGGAGTAAGGAGGTCAGGCTCCAATAGCCCTACCGAAGAGATCACCATGTCAACTATCGGATCTAAGTCATAAGAGATAGAGCTTACAAAGAGAGGCTCATCGTCATGGGTAGGTAAATACATGGGAGACAACTCCACATAATTGATTTGTGGCGGGGTTGATACCATCTATATATACGAACCGTTTAGGGAGGTAATCCAGTCAGGACTGATGAATGAAAGTTGATAGATAGTCACAATTCTTCCATCATGAGGGAAATATATCACATGAAAAAGAGTGGAAACAATATCTTTCATGGCATATACATAATCCCGCCCAAGGAGTAAAGAGAAATATACGGGGTCTTGGACTACCATAACATCAATAAAGATAGTTTTTCCTCCCAAAGTTACAGGAAACTGAGGAAGGGTCCCTAAAGGTTGACTGGTTCTTTTGTTAAAAGCTAACAGATTCTACATATCCGGCACAAGCTGAGGACAACCCAAATCCTTCCAAGCAAGAGAAGAACAAATATTAATGGACGCACCTTCATTTATCAGCATATGAGGGACGTCCCGACCAAAAAATTGTACTATAATCTGGAAAGGAACGTGAGAGGGAAGATGAGGTCCAGTTAGCACACCCCAATTAAAAAGGGTGGCCTCATTACTTGGAGGGGGTTCCACGGAAGAAAGAGGAATACCCCCCGAAACGATAGAGTCTATATCAATGAGAAAAACGTGGGTAGTATTAGGTTTACTCTCGAGCAAGAGAGTAGGATCGACTGATAACGAAATCAAATCAACCACTTGGGTCTCATTCTCCAAGGGGAGAATGGGATTGATAAGTGGAGATGAATTGACCGTTTGGTTTCACTCTCTAACAGGAGAGTGGGATCGACCAAGGAGGAAATCAGATCAACCACTTGGTTTTCACTCTCTGGGGGGAGAGTGGGATTGATCGAGGATGGGATGGGATCAATCACTTGGTCAACTAGTTCAACTAAGTACATGACCATATTGACTACCTCATCAATCGGACTGACCGACAGGGGAACCAGATTGATCATTCCATCAACTGCAGGTGGGTTGAGAGAAAGCTTGCGATAAGCAGCTGGAAGTTGAGGTGGTGATACAGTCATGTCTTCCAGTAATTTCAAGGCTTCATCCATATGAGGGAAAAGGTGGGTTAGATGACTCCCTTTTCATAACATACATGGAAACTTGACTCTACTTTTCTTCCTCCCAAGGGTATTGTGACTAGTCGATGGGAGGTCATCAACATGTTGTTCAGAGGCTGACGACATGGGTTGGCGAGGGTGTGTATACCATGCTTCTATAACCTTGGATCGACAAGGGAAATAATTACGAAGATGGTTACCCTTACAAATCTTGCAAGGGTACTTGGTCTTAGGAGTTGTTTGGGTGATCTTGGCATCATAAACACTCTCAACACGATCAACAGTAACTAGTTTCTTTCCAACATGTCTAGTAGTGGTTGGGATTTTAGACCCTTGTTTATTTTTCTTCTTATTCTTCCTTTTCTTCTTCTTCTTATCCACTGAGTTGCTAGCTTCAGAGCTTTCACTCAATGAAGAAGATGAAATGGAAGAAGACCTTGCAAGTGGAGAAGGTGAAGAAGATCTTATTGGTGAAGAAGGTGAAGGATCAACATGAGGTTGATGTACTTGGGGGCAAGTACTTACGACTGAAGCACTTACTGCATTCGGAATTACCTGAGTGGAAAACAATCATACCAGTAATCCAATTGTGAGACCTAGAAGGCTCAAAGTAGTGATGTGAGGAGGACCAATGTTTCTGTAAGAAGGAAAAACAAAAGGTTCCCCTGGAAAAGGGGTTCCTTCATTGGTCGTTTTGGGAACTGACGCCATTAAATAAAAATCCAACCTAGAGTCCACTAGGGAAAACAAACAGCACACGCTAAAAATATAGTAAGCAAGCAAGAAAACAAAACCTTCTCACAATGAACGCACTAGTTGGTGATGAAATCCAACTTTGAGGGAACAGAGTAAGAAGGGGATGAGATAGAGTGGGTGGAAAAGTTATGTTGATGACCTGCTTAATGGACTTACACCTTGGTGCAAGATCCCACACATAAACATGGATATACCCTCTAAGGAGCCTGAGTGAGTTTGTCCAACGTCGATTCCAGGTACTGTGAAGACTTTCCCCTCCACAATCACCTCGTGTAAAGAACCTAGAGAGATAGGACACTAAGGTTACCAATTACTACAGTGATGCCTGGGGAAATAGTCGATAGTTTGATCCACACGCAAAGGTAGGGTATCTAGCCCAAAATCAGCTTGAAAGGCTTCCACTCATCATTGTGGGTATACCTTCAAGAAACCCCCATAATACGCGCAATCTCTACACCAAGACCAACAAAGCAGAGTGAGTAAATATGCCTATCTCAATGCGACCTCGTGATTGACCCTTGTGTTGGAAAGGCTTCCTAGAAAAAAATGTAATAAGTGGATTTCACCGCTCCTTAACGCAAGATTCTATGTTTATTTGCAGCTTTGGAAATTTATCTTTCACACCTATTCCAAAGCCCTACAACTAATCTAATGTAGGTTTGCTACCAGAAAGTATAAAAATGTCTAATCAATTTTTATAAGCGATTTATTTTAAGGTTGTTGTTACTCAAAAGGAATATGGCATTGACAATATGGTGTTTTGACTGAATCGAAGGTTATGCAAAGAGATGAAGGTGCAATATTTTCATTTTGATGAAAGCTATGCTATGAGAAGGAGAAAAAAATTATCATTCCCATATGCACAATGTCCCAAAATATATTAAACTCATCAATATCAATATCTTCAAGAAATCAAATGCAAGGATACCCCTAATCTAATATAAGGCAAGAAATTACAATTTATTGTTTCAAAGAGACACTAAAACAAATAGAAAATCACTTCAAAAAAAAAAAAACTAAGTTTCTCTTTTAACACGATTTATTTAGAAAAAGAAGTATTCTTTCACTAAACAATTCTAAAGAAAAACAATTCTTTGTAACTAAAAGACACTCAAAGAAAGAGACCAAATCTTTCAAAAGAAAACAAATCAAAGATGACTAAAATCAGTTTCAAAGATGTCAAGCAGACTGTAAACAGATCATAATCAAACCCAAAAATTTACCCCAAAACCAAATCCACCAAAAACAATTTTTTTCACAATCTTCGTAGGCTGGAAGACTAGGACAATGCAGAAATCCTTGATCATCACAGGCCATAAATGGGTAGGGTGCGGAGTTTCCACACCATCCCTCAAAGCAGGGTGCGGAAATAAAACAAAAATGGAAAAAATTAAAAAATTAAGAAGGTTTTCTAGTGAAGTTTAAAAATCAGAGAGTTAAGTTGGATCTCCCAGTGACTTAGAAAAAAGAAAACAAGGAAAACATTATGTTCCCCAGTGGAATCACCAATTTTGTTGTAGGATAAATTGGTAAATGCGGACATAAACTAATCTCCCTATATCCACCTAGATCTAGAACAAAACAAGACAAGTCATGACGTTGTCCCTAAGTTACAATCATTGAATTTATTACCAAAGAAGGAATGGATGACATACCTTTAGATATTGCTTCCTTATATCTTTGTTGTCCCTGCTTTGCTCCGGTGCTCTTGTGAGATCAAATCTGCAATAACACAAACCAACCAAAGTGAAAGCAACAATAGTAGATTCAATGAAAACCTAAACATGTGATCAAGGAGTCAAGTAATAAAATTTTAATGACTTTATGAGAAATAGACATGTCACTGTATTATATTAAGAAAAAGTGGAAGAAATATGCAACTAGATGCCTTGATGTCATCAGGTTCCTTCCAACAGTTCCTTGCTTCCCACACACTTCTTTCTCCGAGGATTCTTAGACCATAGATCTGATAGCTACTCACAATCTATCTTGACAAAGAAAAGCTCAAAGCCAATATACAAGCTCCAAAAACTCCAAGCTACAAAACTCAATAACAAGCCAATCTCAAATGCTAACTTTCTCCATGAGAGCTCCTCTCCTTCTATAATCTAAAGAGGATAAGGTGAGGAGGTTAGGAGGTTAGGATGATCCCACTAAATCATGAAAGCGAGTAATATCCAAATTGTTTGGAGTCCACCTCACCATAGAAGCTTCTCCTTTTAGAAGCATCGAGAAGACGCTCGTTTTTCCCATGTACAGTAATTTCCACACCCTAGCTATAGTGCAGTCGGCAGAAACCAGGAATTTCCTCACCTTGGCTATAGTGCAGCCTACGGAAACTAGGAATTTCCTCACCCTAGCTATAGTGAAGCGTGCGGAAACCAGAAATTTCCTCACCCTAGCTATAGTGCAGCATGTGGAAACCAGGAATTTCCACACCCTGTGTATAGAGCAACTTGCAGAAATCCTCCAAAATAGGGTTTTTACAATGGAAAATACAACTTCTTTTCTCAGGGAAAGTTCTTCTCCCTTATTTCTTCAGGAATGCAGGCTATTGATCCTTCTAAAGACAAAGGATAGGTTTACATAATTAACGGCCATAGGGATGACGAAAATAATGTGTAACAACCTGCTTTGTCTGGCATTTATAGTTGGTTGTCCAAATAAATGTTTTAGACCATTATGGTCTATCCTCAACTCAAACATTTTCCCCATGTTGTATTTCCTCCACATCTTCAAGGTGTGCACTATGGGTGCCAAATTTAAATCATGAGTAACATAGTGTATTCCATGCTCCTTCAACTTCCTTGATTCATAGCATACAACATACCCATTTTGACCGAGGACTCCACCAAGCCCTTATTTACATGCATCAGTGCATACAATGAAGTCTTCATTTGGATCATCAATCCTTAGTATTGGAGCACTTGTTAATAATTCGTTCAAGTGTTGGAAGCTCTTTTCAGAATCCAATATCCACTGAAAGTTCACCCCCTTCTTTTGCAAGGAAGTGATCGGGTGTGCAATATTTGAGAATCATTCAATAAATCTTCTATAGTAGCCTGCAAGGCCCATGAATGATCTGACCTCTATCACATTCTTTGGTGTTGACCATCCTCTAATGGCCTCAATATTTTCAGGATCCATTGTTATCCCTTCCTCTGAAATGATGTGTCCCAAATAATGAATTTGCTTCTGATAAAATGAGCACTTTTTCATTTTGACATACAATTGATTCTCCCTTAATACCTGCAATACCATCCTCAAGTATTGTTCATTCTCTTCATGTGACTTAGAGTATATAATAATGTCATCTAAAAATGCAATGACAAACTTATCTAAGTATTCTCTGAAAATACCATTCATTAAACACATGAAGACAACTAGTGCATTTGAGAACCCAAATGGCACCATTGTGAACTCATAATTCCCATACCTCGTTCTGAAAGCAGTCTTTTTGATGTCTTATTCTTTAATTCTTACCTGATGATAACTTGACCTGAGATCAATCTTGGAGAATATCTTTGCATCTTTCAATTGATCAAAGAGTTCATCGATCCTTGGCAAAGGATACTTATTCTTCATCGTTACCTTGTTCAATTTCCTGAAGTCAATGCAAAGTCTCAATGTTCCATCTTTTTTATTCACAAATAATATTGGGGCACCCCAAGGTGATACACTTGGGCATATATACCCCTTCTTCAAAAACTCTTCAAGTTGCATTTGAAATTCCTTCAATTCTAGTGTACTCATCCTGTAAGGGGTCTTGGATATTGGGGTTGCTCCAGGCATCAAATTGATGGAGAAATCAATGTCTCTTTTAGGGGGTAATATTGGTATTTCTTTAAATAAATCCTCAAAATATTTTAGTACTACATAATCTTCAATATTTGACACCTTATCTTTATGTGTCTCTTCCATATGTGTTGCAAATAATTGACACCCTTTTTTGTAACTTTTCTTCAGCTGCAATGTTGAAATTTCTTTGACTGTTACTACCCTGGGAATTCCCTATACTATCCTTAGGGTCCCTTCCTCATTCAATCAAGTAAATGTCTTATTATAATAGTCTAAGATAGCGTGGTATTGTTCCAACCAATCCATACCAATTATACAATCATAGGAACCTAAAGGTATGATGTTCAAATCTTCCATGATGCTCTTTCCATTCATGTCTATTAGACATTCCTTAACTATCTCATTATTTTTTCTTTTAGCTTCGATAGCCAGTTTTACCAACCAAGATTTTCCAAGCTTGTTTCTTGGCAAATGCAATCTTTCCACCATCTTAGGATCTATATAACTATGAATAGCTCCTAAATCAATTAAAATAACAATGGTTTGATTGTTGATCTTACCTTCTACTTCAATCATATGTGATTGAAACTCATATTGTTTGTTGTCCAGGGATACATAGATCCTAGGTACATTTATGCCCATGTCCTCCATTGTATCAGCTTGTTTTACATTGTGAGAAATCCTCACTTTTTCACTTCTGTGAGGACAATCTCTATACATATTATCTCCCCCACAACCCCAACATTGAATAGGTGGTTTCCTTGGTCCTTACCCCCCTGTCTCAATCATTCTGGGTCCTCTAGAAGTTGGTTGTTCTTGAGGATTATTTCTGAAGAATGGTGGATTAGTCCCCTCTTTCCTTTGATCCATATTGTTTTTCTTCTTGTCTTCCCAAGATTTTTGGAAAGTTATCCTTCCTTTATGTTCATCATAAAGGCATTTAGCTCGCCTTATGGTGTCCTCCAATGTTTTGGGATCATCATATTGTATCTTGTCACTGATAAATTATAGAAGCCCACTCAAATACCTCTGGATCTCAACTGACTCTTCCTTGATTAAAGAAACATACTTTAGTTGTTCTAAAAACCTTCTTTCATATTCATATATGGTCATACTCCCAAACTTGAGTTCGAAGAACTCCTTCATTTTCTTGTCATATTATCTCTTAGTCAAGTATTTCTTTTGAAAATACCTCTTCAATTCCCTCTAAGTAACATTTTTATCATCAATGTGTTGCACCTGCACAAATTGGTCCCATCGCATGGATTCCTTTCCCTTGAACTAAATATTGATGGATGGAAATTCTTCCTTCTGTGTGTGAAGAGTAATATGAAATTGAAAATACTTCTTCATGCCTAGCAGCCATGTATCTGCATCTTCATCCTTCTTGTGCTCACCATCAAATGTAGGAGGATTTTCTTTGTTCAGTTCTCCTTGTAGCTCATCCACCCCAGGCCTCCTCTTATGCTTCCTGACAGGGGATGGACTTGAACTAATGTGTGCTCTCCTAGTGTAATTCCTTGGGGAGTGATGGTGTTGTCTGCCAACACTTCTTGTTCTTCCCCTCATTAGGAGACCTGTGACTTCCTTATTTTCTTGAGTCATTCTCCTTATCCAACTTCTTTTCTATTCTATCCAAGCTCTACATTAAATTTATGTTGAATCCCTCGTGCTGCTCCTTGGATTTCATAAGCCTCTCATTATCATATTTATAACATTGGATCTCCTTTTGAAAAATTTTAATTACTTTGGGAGTGATGGTGATGTCTGCCAACACTTCTTGTTCTTCTCCTCTCATTAGGAGACATGTGACTTCCTGATTTTCTTGAGTCATTCTCCTTATCCATATTCTTTTATATTCTATCCAAGCTCTACATTAACTTTATGTTGAATCCCTCGTGCTACTCCTTGGATTTCATAAGCCTCTCATTATCATATTTATAACATTGGACCTCCTTTTGAAAACTTTTAATGGTATCTACCAAGTTCATGAATTCTTCCTTTCCTTCTCCATGTCCATTTGAGTGTGTACCTTCATTACCCATATTGACATACATACCTATGATATCATCTTCCTGGATGTAATCCCCATGTGTATCTTCCATGATTATGAGCTCTGTGTCGATCCTATTATAAACTAATTTTCGTTAACTCTACAAAATTTGTATCCAACAAAACTTGTTAGGATAATTGATTTAACAAATTCATGAAATTATGAACAATTCTAGTTCAATAATGCATCATAATTATTTCTTCTGATTTCTTGAAAAATTGATTTCCCAGATCAATTTCTTGGGTGAATAGTTATATTATACTATCCAAAACCTTTCCAACGCCTGCTTACATGCTCAATTTTGAGTCCTGAGCATAAAGTTATGGTTATTTGAAAATTGTCCTTTCTATGAGGGCCATCCTTGTACAAGTGATCTTCTTCTGGAGCGAAATTAGCCCTCAGGCCCATGATGGATCCTCTTATAATGTACAAAGGCCCTTTTTGTTTCTTTATGTAGGTCCAAAAAAAACTTGTGGGTGCTTTACTCTAAGCCCCTTTCACCTAGAATCAAAACCACGGGCGCTAGCCCCTTTTCTTCGATGAAAATCTCACGTGATCATGAACTAGAACCAAGCGCTCAAATAAAAGGCACTATACATAGCATCAGGACTTCGATGCTTCATGAAAATTCACATTTTCAACCCTCCAATCTCCCAGATTTGTTACCAGTTGAATTTGGTCATAAAGTGACTTTGACCGACAGGTGTAGGTCTTCTTCCTAGCTTCGAGACTTTGGTACATCGTGAAAATTCAAGTTTTCAACACTCCAATCTCCCAGAGTGGTTACCGGTTGAATTCGGTCATAAAGTGACTTTGACCGACAGGTGTAGGTCTTCTCTCTATCCTTCCTCTCTCCAAACTCTTATGGCCAGATTTGGCGGCTAGCAGAGATTCTCTTCCCTCCTCTATGATCTATGGTGGAGATTCACTTCAGGACTCCAGGCTTCAGAAGTTTCCAAGACTCCAACCCAAAACTCTCTCGAACTTTCGAACTGGTGAACTCTCAGATTTCAAGGATCAATGGTCCACACCTTGCTCCTCGATCTATGGCTGAGATTCAATACAAGACTTTGGGAATCCAGGATTCGGGAGTTTCCACGACTTCAACTCGCAAATCTCTCAGATTGTTGAATGTCGAACTGAGATCGATGGCTCACACCCATCCCACAACCAATGGTTGTGATTAACTCCAGGCTTCGGGCTTCAGGGCTTCTCACTCCATACGACCACTACACTATCGAACAATCAACGGAGATCGACGACTCACAAATGACTATTAACTTTGGGCTTTGGGCTTTGGGCTTCAGGGATACTCGCTCCAAACGACCACCACACTCCTCAACTGTCGAATGTCAAATTGGTGAAGGACGGAGATCTATGGTTGAGACTCTCCTTTGATCAACGACTAGGATTAACTCTAGAATTTGAGATGTCAAGGTTTCTCTCTCCAAATGACCACTACACTCCCAAACTTCTGAATGTCGAAATGAGATCGACAACTCACACTCATCCCATAGCCAATGAATTTGATTAACTTTGGTTTGCGTGCTTCAGGGTTTCTTTCTCTAGAAGACCACCACACTCTTGAACTATCGAACAAAAAACTGGTGAACTCCTAAATGGACATTATTAGGAGATTCATTAGTCTAGCAATATGGAACTTCAAGCTTCAGAAGATTTACAGTACGCCCCAAATTTCTCGAACGTTGAACTGACGAACTCCCAGAGAGTTCAGGGATCGACGGTCCATGCTTATTTCCAATATCTACGATTGAGAGGAACTCCGAGACTCCAGGATTTCAGGATTTGGAAGTTTCCTAACTCCAACACATGATGCCTCCCAAATGGTCGAACGCTAAACTGAAATCAATGGCTCACACTCCTCCCACATCCAACAATTGGAATCCACTTCGGAACTCTAGGATTCGAGATTTCATGCTCCAAATCACCACCACACCCCTGAATATATGAATGTCAAAATTACGAAGGGAAAATATCAATGGTTGATACTTCCTAGCTGATTAACGATGGGGATTGACTCCAATACTTCGAAGCTTCAGGGCTTTGACCACTTTCCAATGGCTACCTCTGAAATCTCCCAGATAGCTGAACGTTGAAGGTCTACCAATCAACAACCCCTACTTCACTCTGAGATCTATGAATGAGATCTGTTTCAGGACTCTTGGATTCGGGGATTTATCCTCCTAGCAACACAAAAACTAAAATCTCATGTAGTGATGAATCGTTGAACCATGAGATCTACGGCTCAGATACCATGATCAGATCTACGGTTGAGATCCACTCTTCTTTGGCCAAGACTTATGGACTGAGAACCTTGATCGAAGGCTCTCATTCTCCCATGCTCAGATCCAATGGCTAGTATCTAATCTCCTTCACTGTGCGCTTCTCCTCTTGTCTGGGTTTGATCCAACGACCCAGATCTGGATCGCGGTTCCTCTCCTCTACAGTTTTTCTTCCCTCCAACAAAGGATTTCTCAATATTTCAAAGGCTTGACCTTTGATCTCTCCACTCCAGGGTATATTCCTTGGCCTTTGCCTTCTTTTGCGAACCGCTACACCTGTACTTGGCCAAATTTCTCAAATTTTCCATGAATTTAACAACATAAATTGGGGTTTTTCCCCAATTCCACACAATTACTTCTAATTTTTACTATGGATGCACTGTAACTTGAAATTTGGCCACTTCAAAATTAATTCTCCATGAAATTTATCTTATATTCAACTTTCTCAGCCCATCCAAGCTCAGTGTTGAAAATTGGGGCTCTGATACCATATTGTAGCATCCCCAACCACCTGTTGGGCTATGCCACATGAAAATTTTTCAAATTGTATATAGAATTAAAACATACAGAAACTCTGCAAATGCAGAGATTCATACAGAATAATAATAAAACTACACATAGACTTCTCATACAGAATAATAATAAAAATACACATAAAAATACACTGAGACTTCTCCAGACTTTCTTCCATCCTATTTTCTTCTAGGATTTGGTTTTTCAAGTTTCTCGTGAGTTTCTCCATATCTTTTTATTTATGTTCATGTTTTTCATTTTATTCAACTACAAGACTTTTGAGTTGTCTATATCTGGTTTTGTATTTTCTTAATTCATCCAAGGCATTGAGAAGTTCTTCTTCCATTTTAACCTCTACTTCATCTTCTGACTCTTCCTCATGCTCAATTTCTTATATCTCATTAGTTTCTTCAATACCTAGAAAAAGGAATTCATCATCATCATTGTCACTGGATTATGATGAACTGTTGTTTTCTTCTTTTGAGTAAAAAATATTTTTTCTCTTTGTAAAACCCCTTTTTGTAGTTGGTTTTTTCCTTCTTCTTGTATTGTCTATTTTTTTCTTCTTCATATTCAGGGTCCTCCTTGGGATAGGGAAATTTGGCTACAAAGTGGCCAACCTTGCCACAATTAAAACATTTGAAAGATAGTTTGCCTTTGTACTTCCCTGATCCTTTCTGAAGTTTTTAAATAAAATTGGCTTCTTCTACATCAGATTCATCATGATGGTTGGGTTGAGGTTTTTTCTTCTGATTTTTTATTTTCTTGAGCACCTTGAATGTTGCCTCTCCTTTTGGAAGGTTATCATGTCCTAATCTTAACTCATAGGCTGTGAGGATTCCATATAATTCATCCATGGTGATTTTGTCTAGATTTTCTCGATCTTCAAGAGTAGACACTTTAGGATTGTATATAATAGGTAGTGTTCTTAGTATTTTTTCAAATAGATCATTATCTTACACTTCTACTCCCAAACCTCTAATTGCATTAACAATATTATCAACTTTTTCGAAGTAATTTGATATATTTTCTTCATCCTTCATTTTTAGACCCTCATATTGTACTTTGAGAGTCTGAAGTTTGGCCCTTTTTAACTTGGAATCTCCTGCATATATAGTTTCCAATTTATCCCAAATTTGTTTTGCATTATTACAGTTTAGTACTGTAGCAAGGATTTTCTTACTTAGTCCAGCTTGTAGTGTGTTTAAAGCCTTTTCATGTTCCCAAAAAAAATTCTTGTCTTCTGCTTCTATGGGAGTGGTTTTTGAAACATCATATCCCTTTTCAACTAATGTCCATACTTTTAGTCCAATGGACATCAGATAGATTTTCATTATAACACTCTAGAAGACATAGTATTCACCATCAAATAGGGGGATTTTTTATGACATCTTCGACTACTGATCCATTCTGATGTATATTTCTCTTCAAGTGATTTAAACCTTTAGTGAAGAGACCTGCTCTGATACCAATTGAAGGATCAGATCCTATCACTAAGCGGGGGGAGGGGGGGTGAATCAGTGACTCAATAATTTGTTAATTTTTCTTTTGTTAATGCAATCAAAAATTTTAACAAAATATTTATTGTGGAACCCAATTGGGAAAACCACAAACACTTTTCTATTAACTGCAAAATTTCGTTTTACATGTTACATATACAAATTATGTTCTTCCTTTTAGATCAACACCAATTCATCAGGATGCAACCACACCCTTGTTCACCAACACCAACTAGTAGGAGGTTTCGACCCCTTGTTTAGTCAGCTACAACTGACAAAGAAGCACCAACTCCCCTGTAGGAACAAACCTGCCCTTGCACCACCCAACCACCCTTATTTTATGAATCTAGAAAACTTTTGTATCATGTATTCACTACATTTCTCTCTACTTCTGTGATTTAATATATCTTTTGATTCAGACTACAGAGACACATTCTTCTCACCACTCTTTCTTGTTTATATAATCTTCAAAATGACATGAGTTATAATGCATTGTGTCCTTTCATTTGGACCATCTCACCTCTTCATTTAACTTAACCATAATATCTGCAACTACTTCAAATATAGAGTTCTTCTGAGGCACTTCCTTCAAACCATTACATTTGACCAACAACGCAAAACCACGGGCTTATCGACTTAAGAGATGTGTAATATTTTGCCTTTAATTCTCTTATTCTATATGACCACAGGCGATGACTAGCCTCTAGGCCAAGCTAGTGCTTGGTCACTTATCATAATCAACGGTCATGTTTTAATCTCTCGATTAGATGGATAGTTCTCATTTACTTTGGGACTTCGGGGGTTTGGATAATCGCTACTCCATTTTCCTCCGGAGTGATCACCTACTGAATAAGTCATAAAATGGTGGATATTGATTTCTTTCAGTTAACACTTCCACTTACACTATCCTTCCACTATACTTGATCAACAGTTGAGAATGCTCTCGATGTGTTCTTCAGATCGGATGACTCATGTCCACTTCGGGATTTCATCTTTCGGGACATCGGGACTTAGGTCATTTGCTGGTGGTGAAACGCCCAAAGTAAAACTCCCAGAGTGATGTAACTTGCTGATGCCACTTGTTGACATGGCAAGGGTTGAGTGGCTACCACGTGTCACTCAGATTCATGATTTACACGTACCTAAAATGTCGATTTCATCTTGACACTTGTCATTATATGACCGTGCCACGTGTCCTTGCTGACGTGGTCTACTGATGTAGATATCTCGATGTGGCACATATTATTCTCCTTGATCTAATGGTCAGGATACCTTCTAAAATGTATCTCAGATTGATGACTGAGAGTGACTTCAGAACTTTGGCCTTTGGGATTTCAGGTAACTCGATTTCTCCACATCACAATTATTCTGAAGTGAGATTCCCCGAAGCGTAACCTCCTCACAAATTTTAACCCATCATGAATGTTGTTCATTGATCATGATCTTAAATCGACGACTCGATCTGTCTACGATGTTGCTTTGCCTTGGTTTAAATCCAATGACTCTTCTTATTTGCTTATCCTATCCTTCCACTTTAAAGTGATCCAACAACTATCGAGAATTCAAGTATTTGAGATCTCAACCCTTTTTCTTATCCTATCCTTCCACTTAAAGTGATCCAACAACTATCGGGAATTTGGGTATTCAATATCTCAACCCTTTTTCCTTGCTTATCCTATTCTTCTACTTAAAGTGATCCAACGAATATCGGGAATTTGGATATTCAATATCTCAACCCTTTTGTCTTTCTTATCCTATCCTTCCACTCAACTTGATCCATTGATCGAGAATGGTCCCAGAGTAGATCAATGATCAGGGATGAGTGTGGGGTCTGAACTAGCACGATGTTTAAAACTATTGTCGAGTTCTGCAATGGAAAATTGCTCGTTGGTAGTGGAACTGATGCCAACCGTAGATATATTTGGTCGGTGACGACCGACAGTCTAGACTAATTGTGAGATTGGAATTAATGCATTGTTTAATTATTCCTTCGCACTCTGCAATCAATCCCTGCCCTTGATATGCACTTGCATATCTGACGGTCACGACTTAATCTGATCATTTGGTGGATCAACCATAGTCGTCGATCTTTGAATCTATAAGATATGACGATCTAGATTAATTGAGGGATTAGAAATAACACATTTTTTAATTCTCCTTTCGTTCTTCACAATCTATCCCTATCGTTGATCTGGCGCTTGTGTATCAACGGTCCTTATTTGATCTGATCATTGACTAGTCCTCCAACGATCCTTCTCTTGTACTTTAATGGTCTAGAATGATTGTAGGATTGGGAATTATACAATTCGTAATTCTCATTTTTCTCTCCACAATCCATCCCTGTCGTTGATCTGGTGCTTGCGTATTCAATGGTCCTGACTTGAGCTGATCATGTTTCTACAATGCGCTTTCCCTTCTGAGTTTCATCGCATCATCTCTTCTAAGCTTTGATCTTCATTCGCTAACCCTCCTGAGCTTTAATCTCTACATACTGTCCTACTGATTGACATCAATGAAAACATATTAATGACACAATGTCCAACAATCTCCCACTTCATCATTGATGGCAGCACATCAAATTCATACGCAATCTCCCCATGTGATGATGCTTCTCTCCTCTGAAGTTACTCTCCCCATTTGACATCAATGGAAAATGGTTTCTACCCCTATGGTAAATCTTTGTTTGTCTGTATACTTATGACTAGAATCTGAACTCAGGTATCTCCTCCTGCAATCATATTTTCCTGCCATAATTGAATGACTCCTTCTAACTTTGATTTTTGTCTCCCCCTAAATTGGTGCCAATTGATGTATTATTTTCTTGAGAGATTAGATTGGAAGAGGGATTATGTAACATCCCGGTTCTAACCCTTATAAACTATAATGTATTATGTAAATATGACTTAGGTTGGTGAGTTGGTAAAGTTGAAAAGGGGCCAGAGTGCCTAGGAAATGTAACACTTCCTATACATTAATAAAATACACCGTTGGCTACAAGACTGACAAGGACAAAAGAGATAGGGGGCTATGATTCCACGAGAGAGGAGGATTGAGGGGCTAAGTCTTTTTATTATTATTTTATTTACCCATAATTGATTGTATGGAGAAGAGGGGGTTACATGAGCTTCTTGGGAGAGAGGCCATGTGGCTGTTGTCTTCATGTAATTATTTAAACATCCCTTGGGGGATGTTTTGGGTTCATTCTTCCCTTGGTTCATCCTCTTCTCACTGGTTCACTCGTTCTTCTTCCTCTTCACTCAATACTTCTAATTCATGTGCTATTGGGATGAGCATGGAAATGAATGGCAGGGAGAGGAGAGCCATCATTGACTGGCTGTAATGATTTACTGATCATTCCCGGAGGGAATGGATGTTTGTGTGCATGAACTTGATGGCAATTCGAATGGAAATGTCCACAATTGAGAATCCTTGGAATTTCCAGTAGGGAGATTTCCTGACCAGTAGCACTGGAGCCCTGGAGAGAAATGGAACAACCTTAGAGACTGCATGGCAAAGAAAGGTGTTCATTTCTTGGGGTTGTGCAGGCTGAGAGGGAAAGAGAGATGAAAATTAGGATTTTTTTGAGGTTGGGAAACCTGAGAGCTACTTAGCCAAATACTGTGTATTTAGACTTGGCCTAGGACCCATCCTTGTGGATTCATAGCCCTGGCCCAGGGGTGACCTGTTGTTGAGAGTAAATGAACAACATCATCTATGGTTGGGAGGAACGTCCTTGGTATCCATCCAGTTGGTGAACGTTTACTTGAAAACATAAGTGTTCTCTATGTTTTCTGTTTAATGTATTCCGTTGTGTATTTTATTATCTCTGAGATATGTATTCTAATGTGCCTGTCTACTGGTTATTTGTTGTGCATGGCATGTTGTTTATCTCTTTTATTCTATGACATGGATCATGTCTTATGCATGTGGTGTGCATTCTTCTAACATTGTTGAGAAACCCTTTTCCTTCGAATTAGAGATCAGAGAACTGAGTCTTGGGACAGTAGTGTACCTAGCTTGCGGGTGGTTGGGTGTGTTGCAACCTGTTTAAGGTAATGTAGCATGGCCTCTGGGTGGTCGGGTATGTTACATATTGGTATCAGAGATTTTGGTTGAAACATCGAACCGGCATGGGTCGGGTCTGTTGGTCAGAGTCTTATGGTTGAGATCAAATTCTGACCGTGAATTTGAAAAGCTCAGGAGGAATGGAGTTGTAGAATCTATGCAGGATTTAGATCATCGGATATTAGTTGTAAGGGGTTCGAAGGATTGTGATCATCACCCTTCGAATTCAGGAGCGATCGCCACTATAGGATTAGGAGAGATCTAGGATCATTGGATCGGAGGATAGGTGAAAAAAGATCGTCTGATGTAAAGGAAGCAAGGGTTAAGGTCACAATCGTTGGATCTCATGGGAGAGAGAGATCAATGGACAGGAGGCATTGCGGGGAACCAAGTTGCATGGGAGATAATTTCCCAAGGTGGTCCCACAATCCAAAACATGGTTTCACCAAGGGGTTACGTGTCAACATCAAGAGAATTGGGGGCAAAAAGAAGGTTACTCCAAACCGCTGATGCGTGCCCCCACAAATTGAAAGGCATGCAATGATATGACATGTTACTACTCGAGCGACGAACCTCCGAAGAGAAGAAGTAGTCGGGGACTGTCCATCTATAGGAGGAACGCGTCAACCGATCATGTGCACCAGATGAAACCACTCTGGGAAAAGGTGAGCAAGGAGAAGTTGAGAATTGAGATTTCTGGACCCCGAAGATCCGAAGTGAATCACAGTCATCCAATCTAGGAGGACATGCGGCAGAAATTTTTGCGCTTCAGGGAAAAGAGAAGGTTGAGAGTTGAGTTCTCTGAAGTCCAAAGACCCAAAGAAATCATATTCGTCGATCCATAGGAAACACGCGTCAGTAGATTGCGAGCTTCGGATAAAAACTTTTTGGAAAAAAGTTGAAGTTTGAGTTTTCTGAAGTCCGAAGGCCCAAAGGAATTGCATTTGTTGATCCTTGCAGTAGTAACTTCCGAAATCCTGAATTCCAAGGTTAATATGGGTCGTCTGATAAGGGAGACACATGGCCAAAGTTTGGTTGGTTCAGGAAATCAGATTTCAGGAGAATTGGAAGTGTGCTAGTGTGGAAACTCTAGAAGTCCCGAAGCCCGAAGAGCTAAAGTGGTGGGGCACGATGACATCACCAGCAGGTGATGTGGACCCTGGAATTTTTGAACTGACGTGGCTTACAGACGTCACCAGGGATGATTTGGACACATGGGATGTGTGCCACATGTCAGTAAGTTTTGAGCACGTGGATGATTGAAATGCTATATAGGACGTGACATGTGTCACCCGCCTGATTGGACCACGTGTCCGCTTATAATATTTCGCTACGTGGCAACAGATCGTAGAATCCAGAGAAATTACTCCGAGTGTTTTCAGTTGAGAGTTCAAACTCCTGAATCCCAGAGATCCGGAGACCTGAAGTAAACATCGACTATCAGATCATCTGAAGTAGACTTGAACCATCAAATCAGGAGAACAGGTGGCGTGAAGTTGTGGATTTTGGGTAAGGACCCGAAGTAAACGTTGACTATCGGATCGTCCAAAGTAGACCTGAACCATTAGATTATGATAACAGGTGGCATGAAGCTGTGGATTCTGGGTAAGGATCTGAAGTAAATGTCGATCGTCGAATCATCTGAAGTAATTCCCCATCATCCAATTCAAAAGGACATGTGGCAGAATCCTGTGTATCTCGAGGGAAGTAAAGTTTGATATTTGAGAATTTCGAAGTTTGAAATTATGAAATGACCACAACCGTATATTTGGGAGAGGTAAATCTGAACTATTGGTTCCCAAGAGCTAGATCTTGTTCATCCATTTAGAAGCACCGTCAAGATCGTGAGTTCAATGGTCACCTCACATTGTGGGGACGAGAGGTGCTTGGGATTTACGAAGTCGAGGGAGGGCCACAATAGAGACCACGATTTTTGCAAAAGAAAACTTGGTGGCTCAAGGTGAATTGCGGGGTGAAAAGTAGTTTGTTTCTAAACCACCTTTGAGCATGGCCACAATCGCACGTTTGTGTGAGGTCACTGCCTAAGGTCACATCTAAGGAGGGGCCAAGAGAAAAAGGAGCTAGCACCAACTCTGATATTTTTCGCAAGGGAAAAGGAGAAGGTCACAGGGGTCATCGAACATGTGCCAAAAATCTGGAAGGGCTCGTTTTTAGATACAGAACGAAACCATCAAGGTTTCGGAGAGCCAATTCAGCTCGGGATTGAAGATCCTTTACCGGGAGGTCACACAGCCTTAGGAGAAGGGGGTCTGCATTAAGAAACAAAGGGCAAAGAAGAGGCAACACTCAAATCAATAATGTTGTGGTTTTGCGCATCTGGTCATATGTAAATGGTTTGAAGGAAGCACCTCATAAATATTTAATTCGACAGAGAGTTAACACTAGAATAATACAGGGAATTGATAAAGGGTCAAAATATGATCTGTTTGTGAAATGAGAACACAACAGAAGCATGAGTATGATATAATGAGTCGATCCATGTATATGATCAACTCATGAAGACAAAATAACTGACACGCAGTCATGATTAAAAGAGAGTTAATTCATGAGCATTACGAATAAAGGATAAAAAGGAAAAATTATATTAATTAAAGAATAATATTATCATTTTAATGAAAAGGTACCTGTAAATTTAATTGACAATTTTTGTATGATATGTATAGTTCTAACAAGATGCCTGCTTGCAGGTTTATCAGGATTAGAGGTATAACCAGATCAATTCAAGAATAGGACCAGATGTTAGGGTCATGGAGGCATGACTTTTCTTACAAAAGTTGGATGAGGTACTACAAAATAAAGAATCCTCACATGGGACATGAAGCTAGTAAGTGAATAATGTCATTAATGGGCATAGAAAGGAAAAGTAAGGCTCCATAACCTTGAAGGTAGAGATGTGTAGACAGTTGCAAGATTGATGTGGAAGGAAACAAAGAGCTTAAGAGGTGGTGTGTGAATAATCTCTATGTGCTAAGCATAGGAGTTCCAGGGAAGGATTTGTTAGATATGACTTATCTATTGTCTAAAATATTAAATCAAAGTTCACAGTGGAAGCAAGATGTCAATGCAGAGGAATTGGAATGCTCTCTCACTTCAAAAGTGGCACTAAATGAAAATGGATTTCCATTGGGGAATGGTACTAAGTGGGAATGAATGGCCAAGTGGAACGTGGCTGGAAAAGCGTTCAAACCCAGGGAACCATAGTGCAGATGATAATAATGGGAGCACGCAAGGCATCAAGGATCTAAAGGAATTCAAGGACAACCAACCACAACAAAAATAGATAAATAAATAAGTGAATTGAAACAGAAATGCACTAGAGTGCATGAAGCATACAATGAAGTTAAATTGCATATGCATTAGTAGGCATGTTGATAGTAAATGCTTGGTGCATATAGATGTGTAATTTTGCATATGTACATGCTTGGATATGCATATAACATGCTGGTGAACTTAGAATACTCTGTTATTATGGAATAATGTTTGAGTATGACTAAGGATGGATTATGTATTCAAGAAAAATGATACAGCAGGGTTAAATATGTGGATGTTGTTGTTGCTTATAATTTCCATTGAGGTGAAGATCCATGAGGATGGAAGGAATGGTGATCAAAATGATGAAGGGGGAATTCTGTGAACTTATACAAATATTAGTTGGTCAGACAACAACAAGTAGGTTGGTAACAACTAGGCAGGTATGCATTTAGTTTCTATTGATGCATACATGTTGAAGGGGATTGAGGTAAAGATTCCCTCAGTTAATTTTCATTATTTAAATTGATATGTAATGGTTGAAGGCCCAGAGTGTGTAAGTGTTGTTGATGCTAGAATGCACTTAGATAAAATGTCAGTTTCATATTATGTTATGATTGGTTATGGGATCATAACCAGGTAATTCAGGAGACATACTCCTTATATAACAATGAATATCCATAGAACTAGTCATGTGTGAGACCATAATATGGTTGGATATGGAAGGGCTATAGTGCTATGTGAGTGTTGAATAGTATCTACTGTATATTTGATGTTTGTATTGCAACCTCTTTGCCAACACTGAAGAGCACTTAAGTATTATATTATTGGTGTTGTGTTTGGGTGGAAAAGGAAGGTAACCAAATAGTTAGGCAAGCAGTAGGAAGTGTTTGGATGAAGTGTTGAATCGTTGGCCAGACCTTCTAACTCATCATGGTGGAATACATGACATAGTTATGTGGTATTATGTAGTCAATGCATGGATGCATTGTGTATATGTGACCATGGGTATTGGCACATTGATTGTTATCTTATTAACTTTTGCATTGTGAAAAGTCCGCGTGAATGATAATACATGTGTATGTAATGATGAGTTCATTCCAATTGATGGTTGGATTAATAGAAGTAATTGAATTATAGTTGTAAACAATTCTGAGATCACTTTGGGATTTTGTTTTGAATCATTGCCATGAAAATATATATCTTGTACATGAGATATTGACAATTTGTTTGGCCGAGGAATGTTGAAATTGCAGGAGGAAAGGGGTCTAGGATATGGCAGTGTTGTAAGCCCATAAATAAGACCAATGCCTATTACTGCAAGAGTCAAATTGTTATGAGAAGAAGCTCATGTCTAGAAGTTTTATTTTTCCTATATAAAATAGTTTTGGGAATTATGATTTGATAATTACTGACGAATTGTTTTGGCCAAGTGTAAATTGAAGAAATTGCAGGTAGAGTGGTCTTGGATATGGCAGGGATGTAAGCCCATAAGGAATATTGATATATACAGCTGCCGAGCCAACCATTATGAGCAGAAAGATCATGCTTGGAAAATTTTATTTTCCTGTATAAAATAGAGTTGACGTTTATGTTTGAAATGGTTATAATGATATCTCATTATCACTGTATGTGTATACAAATGAGTTGTTGGATATGCAAGCTAGAAAGCATGGAAAAGGATATTGTTGTGACATGAGAACCCTGTGTCCCTAGAAAAATTCTTGTGCAAGAGAACCTTGGTTAGGAAAGATGGATCGCCTAAGGGACTGCATAGCAGAAAAGGGGATCCCTGTGCCTAGGCTTGGAAAGTGAGTGACCACAAGGAAGAGGAGACTTTGATAGCTCTTAATTGGGGTCATGCACACAATGGGTACGTCAAGGAAAACAGTGAGACAATTTAACGAGACAACCATATGGATGCAGTTCCATGAACCCCACATATAAGTATTGTATTGGATTATGAAAATGTACTCTTTCAATATGAGAAAGAATGAGAATTTTATGCACAAATTTTGAACTGACATGCTCGCTAATTTGAAATATTGTAGGAAAATGATGAATGTTGAAGATCTAGAAAAGTACCAGACTATGAGATAAAATAAGGTGATGTTGGAGCAACTAAATGACAAAGGCATGGAAGGAAGGAAGTCCAATGGACTTGCTACAACTAGAGTTATGGAACCCACAACTCTGAAACTTCCTGGCCAAGTGCACTGAATCTGTGGAGAAGTGGAACAGCCCGAGGGACTGCATGGCAGAGAAAGCGTTTCATTTCTTTTGGTTGTGTAGGGATGAGAGGGAAGGAGATCTTTTTTTTTGGAATTGTTGCCAGAAATATAAATTATGAAGATCATCATACATGTTTTGGGTTGGAATGCCTATGAATACATGTTTTAGGCCTGAGTGCCTATGTATATAAGATTGGGTTGGATTTCCTGTGTGAATTAAGGCTAGAGGGCCTGAAATTGTAATGTTAATAACATTGGAATGGTGTTGTGCACTGAGGATTGTTCCAAAATAAGGGGAGGGGGATGTAACATCCCAGTTCTAACCATTATAAACTATAATGTCTTATGTAAATATGACTTAGGATGGTGAGCCGGTAAGTTGAAAAGGGGCCAGAGTGCTTAGGAAATGTAACACTTCCTATACATTAATAAAATACACCGATAGTTACAAGACCAAAAAGGACAAAAGAGATAGGGGGATATGATTTCACGAGAGAGGGGGCTTGAGGAGATAACTCTTATTATTATTATTTTATTTACCCATAATTTATTTTATGGAGAAGAGGGGGTTACATGAGCTTCTTGGGAGGGAGGTCATGTGGCTCTTGTCTTCATGTAATTATTTAAACATCCCTTGGGGGTTTTTTTGGGGGCATTCTTCCCTGGGTTCATCCTCTTCTCACTGGTTCACTCGTTCTTCTTCCTCTTCACTCACTACTACTAGTTTGTGTGCTCTTGGAATGATCATGGAAATGAATGGCAAGAAGAGGAGAACCATCATTGAATGGTTGTAATGATTTACTGATCATTCCCGGAGGGAATGGATGCATGTGTGATTGAACTTGATGGCAGTTTAGATGGGACTGTCCACAACTGAGATTCCTTGGAATTTCCAGTAGGGAGATTTCCTGACCAGTAGCACTAGAGCCCTGGAGAGAAATGGAACAGCCTCAGGGACTGCATGGAAGAGAAAGGTGTTCATTTATTGGGGTTGTGCAGGTTGAGGGGGAAAGAGAGCTGGAAATTAGGATTGTTGTGAGGTTGGGAAACCTGAGAGATACTTAGCCAAATACTATGTATTTAGACTTGGCCTAGGACCTGTCCTTGGATTCATAGCCCTGTCTTGGGGGTGACTTATTGTTGAGAGTAAATGAAAAACAACATCTATGCTTGGGAGGAACATCCTTGGTCTTCATCCAGTTGGTGAACGTTTAATTGAAAAGTTAAGTGCTCTCTGTGTTTTCTGTTAAATGTATTCCACTGTGTATTTAACTATCTCTGAGATATGTATTCTAATGTCCAATTATTCATTCATATCATTGACCCAATTCTCATATTTACATGCCTCTTTGATTGAGCTGGGCTCAATATGTGACAAAAGTGTTATTTCTTTCTGATACAACAATTGTCTTCTTGTGTGCACTCCATTGCTTTTATTTCCAATAATCAATTCTCCAGGATGATTCTTTTGAGTCATTCTTGAGGGTGTCTTTATGTCTCTTCTTGGGGTTTCTTATCTTAAATATTCTTCGTGAATATCTTCCTCATATTCACTAGTATCCATATCATTCTCTTCCCTTTCTTCTTTATTCTCTTCTACTTCTTCTTCTTGTGTACCAACTGACTCATCATCATCTTCATCTTCACTGTTAAGCATAGTCTCTTGATGTTTTATCCTTATCGTTTTTAAATCATCCACCTTGACATCCACACTCTCAACAATCTTATGTAATCTAATATTGTAGCATATGTATGTGTTCTTGGTAGAAGCATATCCAATAAATATACCTTCATCAGATCTAGCATCAAATTTTTTGAGATTCTCATCAAGCCTTTTGATGTAGCACTTACTTCCAAATACCTTGAAGTATTTTATTGAAGGAGATCTTCCAAACCATAGTTCATAAGGAGTGTTATTACTATTAATCCTGAGATGACCTATGTTCAATATGTATACTGTTGTGCTTATATCTTTCCTCCAATATCCATCAGATAATTTTTCTTCATTGAGCATAGTCCTTGCAGCCTCTTGAACTATTCTATTCCTTCTCTCAACAATCCCATTTTGTTGAGGTGTTCTCGCAACAGAGAACTTTTTTTTTATTCCATGGGTTTCACAGAAGAGATCAAATTGTTTTGAGGTGAACTCACCACCATTGTCTGATCTAAGACATTTGATTTTTGCCTCTTTTTCATTTTCAACAAGGGTATTAAAAGATTTGAATTTGTTAAGTGCTTATGATTTTTCCTTGAGAAAACATACCCAACCCATTCTAGTAAAATCATCAATGAACAGCATAAAGTAGGACTCTCCTTGCAAACTCTTGGTCCTTGTAGGTCCATAGAGGTCAGTGTGAACAAGCTCTAAAGGTTTTGAGGTTGAGTATTCTTTTGTTTTGAACCTTATTCTAGTTTTCTTCCCTAGTTGACAGTGTCTACACATAGGATTTGAGGGATTTATGATCTTTGGCAAGTTTCTTACTGCCCCAAGATTGTTGAATTTCACTAGATTGTCAAACTTAATGTGCCCCAACCTTCTATGCCATATCCAAATTTCATCTACTAAATTTATATGACACTCCTCATTAAATTTTGGATTTAGTTCATATACATTCTTGGGATTTTTAGGAGCAGTACCAACCAATTTTCCTGAGTCCTCTCTCCTAGTATCACATTTCTGGGAATCAAATATGCAAAAGTTCCCATGATCATAGGTTTGTCTGACACTTAATAGGCTAGGTTTTATTTTTTCAACAAACAACACAATCTTGGCTTTGTCTTTTCCTAAACTCACAGTTCCTTTCCCAAGTATGTTACCTGATGCATTGTCACCAAATGTAACTTTATCCTTTTGTTTTTTTAAGTTCAAAAACTTGTCCTTGTTTCCTGTCATATGTTTTGAGAACCCACTGTAAACATACCATAGATCTTCTTTATCTTGGGATTTTAAGGCAATAATACATTCTGCCTTGGATTTTTTTTCTTTCCAAAGCTTCTTTTGCTCTCTAATGAACATTGGTTTTTCTTAGACTTCCATAAATCTGCAATTACTGGCTTTATGTCCATAATTATGACATCTGAAGCATTTCGGGTTCCTTTCTTGTAAATGTGCAAAGGAGTTATAATTTCTTCTTTTAACTTGATTTACTCTTTGGTTATTTTTAAGGTTATAGTTCTTAACCCACAAGTTTTTCCTTCCATATGCTCTACAATTCGTAGCTTTGTGTCCAAAATTAGAGCATGAAAAGAAATAACCAACAAAAATGTGAGGATACTTGTTTTGATAAACCTTCTTTGGAGTTGTCTTATATTCCTTCTTGATGGATGGAAGTAGTCCTCTGAATTTCTGATCATTACTTGTCTTTTCTTCATCTTTCTTCTTGAATGTATTGAGGAGAGCAGTTGCATAAGATTTTGTGTTAACTTGGTTTTCTTCTAGAGAATAACCTACTCCATTTTTGTTACCTGAATCCCTTTGTGTGGGAATAATATTATCTAATATTTTAGAGTTGTTTCATATCTTGTTTGAATAAATTTTGTATCAAGTTTTTTTCTTAGGTGAACTAATTTTGCCTCCATTCTTTCATAGGTTATTTGTTTCTCTTTAAGAGACTTCTCCAGACTTTCTTCCATCCTATTTTCTTCTAGGATCTGGTTTTTAAGATTTCTCATGAGTTTCTCCATCTCTTTTTCTTTTTGTTCATGTTTTTCCTTTTGTTCAAATACAAGACTTTTCAGTTGTCTATATCTAGTTTTGTATTTTCTTAATTCATCCAAGGCACTGAGAATTTATTCTTCCATACTAACCTCTGCTTCATCTTATGACTCTTCCTCATCCTCAATTTCTTCTATCTCATTAGGTTCTTCAATACCTATAAAAAGGACTTCATCATCATCACTGTCACTAGATTCTGATGAACTGTTGTTTTCTTCTTTTGAGTAAAAAATATTTTTTCGTTTGTAAAACCCCTTTTTGTAGTTAGGTTTTACCTTCTTCTTGTATTGTTTATTTTTGTCTTCTTCATCTTCAGGGTCCTCCTTGGGATAGGGACACTTGGCTTCAAATTGGCCAACCTTGCCACAATTAAAACATTTGAAAGACAACTTGCCTTTGTACTTCCCTGATCCTTTCTGAAGTTTTTTAATAAAATTGGGTTCTTCTACATCAGATTCCTCAAGATGGCTGGGTTGAGGTTTTTGCTTCTTATTTTTGTTTTTTTGAGCACCTTGAATGTTGCCTCTCCTTTTGGAAGATTCTCATATCCTAATCTTAACTCATAGGCTGTGAGGATTCCATACAATTCATCCATGGTAAGTTGATATAAATTTTCTCGATCTTCAAGAGTGGACACTTTAGGATTGTATAGAATAGGTAGTATTCTTAGTATTTTTTCAACTAGCTCATTATCTGACACTTCTACTCCCAAACCTATGATTGCATTAAAAATATTATAAACTCTTTCGAAGTACTCTGATATATTTTATTCATCCTTCATTTTTAGTCCTTCATATTGTACTTTGAGAGTCTAAAGTTTGGCCATTTTTACCTTGGAATCTCCTACATATATAGTTTCCAATTTATCCCAGAGTTGTTTTGCATTATTACAGTTTAGTACTTTAGCAAGGATTTTCTTACTTAGTCCAGCTTGTATTATGTTTAAAGCCTTTGCATGTTCCCAAAATTGTTTTTTGTCTTCTGCTTCTATGGGAGTGGTTTTTGGAACATCATATCCCTTTTCAACTAATCTCCATACTTCTAGTCCAATGGACATCAGATATATTTTCATTCTAACACTCCAGATGACATAGTCTTCAACACCAAATAGGGGGATTTTCTATGACATCTTTGACTACTGATCCATTCTGATGTATATTTCTCTTCAAGTGATTTAAAACTTTAGTGAAGAGACCTGCTCTGATACCAATTGAAGGATCAGATCCTGTCACTTAGAGGGGGGGGTGAATCAGTGACTCAATAATTTGTTAATTTTTCTTTTGTTATTGCAAAAAAAACTTTTAACAAAATATTTATCATGGAACCCAATTGGGAAAACCACAAACACTTTTCTATTAACTGCAAAATTTTGTTTTACATGTTACATAGACAGAATATGTTCTTCCTTTTAGATTAGCACCAACTGATTAGGATTCACCCACACCCTTGTTCACCAAAACCAACTGGTAGGAGGCTTCGACCCCCTGTTTAGTCAACTACAACTAACAAGGAAGCACCAACTCCCCTTCAGGAACCAACCTGCCCTTGCACCATCCAACCACCCTTATATTCTGAATCTGGAAAAATTTTGTGTCATGACATCACTACATCTCTCTCTGCTTCTACGATTTAATATATCTTTTGATTCAGAATGAAGAGACACATTCTTCTCACCACTCTTTCTTGTTTATATAATCTTCGAAACAACGTGATTTATAACACATTCTATCCTTTCATTTGTACTGTTATCGCACGGTTTGTAGGAAAGGCTAAATAGCTTGAGTCAAGGGTAGAAACCGGCGTAACAGGAGCTTCCCCACCCACTGTCACCTCGATGGGGAGCTCTTTCTATTTAGGAGGGCAAGTCCAAGGGAGACGTCCCT
>ML784183.1:101869-131333 GCA_009831015.1 Picea engelmannii
TGGGTTAGTGTAAAATCCAAGCAGTTATCTGAAATGAAAGAGATCTAATGCATACATAAGAGTGTTATAATGATCAAATATGACACATACCATGATACCTTGGACCAATTACCTCATGGAGCAAGAGCCCTCTTTGATGCAAGGCCACGCCGGTAGTGATGGAGGCTGGTACTACTGGCAGGACAAATCTGGCTGAGAAAAAGAAGAAGGGTCCTCCAGGACCATGCTCAGGTAGCTCCTGCTCTCGATACTCCATGTCTAGGACCATGTGGGCCTCGAGACATGATCTCCTAGTTATCCCTGGATATCGGGGATAACATGTACCATCACACCTCTTCATTTAACTTAACCATAATCTATGCAACTACTGCAAAAATTGAGTTCTGCTTAGGCACTTCCTTCAAACCGTTACATATGACCGACAATGCAAAACCACAGGATTATCGACTTAAGCGATGTATAATATTTTTCCTTTAATTCTCTTATTCCATATGACCAATGTACTTGATCAACGGTTGAGAATTCTCTCGAAGTATTCTTCAGATTGGATGACTCATGTCCACTTCAGGACATCAGATTTCGGGACTTTGGGACTTAGGTCATTTGCTGGTGGTGAAACTCATGAAGTAAAACTATCGGAGTGACGTAACTTGCTTACGTCATGTGTTGACATGGAACGAGTCGAGCGGCTGCCACGTGTCACTCAGATTCATGATTTACATGTACTTGAAATTTTGATTTCATCTTGACACTTGTCATTATCTGACTGTGCCACGTGTCCTTGCTGACGTGGTCTTCTGACATAGATCTCTCTATTTGGCACATATTCTTCTCCTTGATCTAACAGTCAAGATACCTTCCGAACTGTATCTCAGATCGACGACTGAGAGGTACTTTGGAACTTCGGCCTTCGAGATTTCGGGTAATTTGATTTATCCACTTCACAATTTTTTCGAAGAGATATTCCTCGAAGTGTAACCTCCTCATAAATTTTAACCCGTAATGAATGTTTTGCGTTGATCGTGATCTTATATCGACGACTCGATCTTTCTGCGATTGTACTTTACCTTGGTTTAAATCCAACGACTCTTCTTCTTTGCTTATCATATCCTTCCACTTTAAAGTGATCCAACGACTATCGAGAATTTAGGTATTCGAGATCTCAACCCTTTTTCTTATCATATCCTTCCACCTAAAGTAATCCAACGACTATCGAGAATTCGGGTATTCGATATTGCAACCCTTTTTCCTTGCTTATCATATCCTTCCACTTAAAGTGATCCAACGACTATCAGGAATTTGGATATTCGAGATCTCAATCCTTTTGTCTTTCTTATCCTATCCTTCCACTCAACTTGATCCATCGATCAAGAATGGTCCTAGAGTAGATAAACGATCAGGGATGATTGCAGGGTCCCAACTAGCATAATGTTTAAAACTATCGTTGAGTTATGCAATGGAAAATTGCTCATTGGTAGTGGAACTGATGCCAACCATAGATCTATTTGGCGGGTGACAATCTACGATCTAGAATAATTGAGGGATTGGAATTAGCACGTTGTTTAATTATTCCTTCACACTCCACAATCAATCCCTACCCTTGATCTGTGCTTGCATATCTGACGGTCACAACTTAATATGATCGTTTGGTGGATCAACCATAGTCGTAGATCTTTGAATCTATAAGATCTGATGGTCTAGAATAATTGCGGGATTGGAAATAACATGTTGTTTAATTCTCCTTTCGCTCTCTGCAATTTACCTCTGTCGTTGATATGGTGCTTGTGTATCAATGGCAATTATTTGATCTGATCGTTGACTAGTCCTCCAACGATCCTTCTTTTGTAATCTGATGGTCTAGACTAATTGCAGGATTGGGAATAACACGCTTTTTAATTATCCTTTTTCTCTCCGTAATCCATCCCTGTCGTTGATTTGGCACTTGCATATTCAATGATCCTGACTTGATCTAATCATGTTTCTACAATGTGCTTTCCCTTCTGAGTTTCATCGCATCATCTCTTATGATCTTTGATATTCATTCGCTAACCCTTCTGAGATTTAATCTCTGCATACCATCCTACTGATTGACATTAATGACACTATGTCCAACAATCTCCCCCTTTGTCATTGATGGCAACACACCAAATTCATACACAATCTCCCCCTGTGATGATGCTTCTCTCCTCTGAAGTTACTCTCCTCCTTTGACATCAATGGCAAATGGTTTCTCCCCCTATGGTGAATCTATGTCTATCTATATACTTTTGACTAGAATATGAACTTAGGTAACTCTTCCCACAATCATACTTTTCATGCCATAACTGAATGACTCATTCTGAATTTGATTGTTGTCTCCCCCTGAATTGGTGCCAATTGATGCATTATTTTCTTGAGAGATTAGATTGGAAGAGGGATTACTCCAAATATTTGCCTGAGATGTTCAAATACATCTTTGATTAATGGTTTTGTGAAAATATCTACCACATGTTCTTGTGTTGGGACATATTCCAATTTAATGTTCTTATTTTCAACCTAATCTCTTAGATAGTGGTATTTTATGGGAATGTGTTTTGATTTGGAGTGTTAGACAGGGTTCTTTGAGAGATTGATAGCAATTGTATTATCACAGTATATAGTAGTAGGTTCTTCAAATACCATTTTTATGTCTTGTAAGGTTTTTTTCATCCAGTCCACTTGTGTGCAACATTCTGCTATTGCAATATACTCAACTTTAGTGATAGACAAATAAATTGAGGATTCTTTCTTGCTTATCCAAGCTACCAATGATTATGCCAAAATGAATTCTCCTCCACTTGTACTTTTTCTAGCATCTACACAACCTGCCCAATCTCCATCTGAATAGGCTTTTAAAGTGAATGAATCCTTGCTAGGGTACCACAAACCAAGATCTATGGATCCTTTAAAATACCTAAAGATTATTTTCACATCTTGAACATGGATCTCTTTTGGTGTTGCTTGGAATCTAGCCATGATCCCAACAACTTGCTTGACATTAGGTCTAGAAGCAGTTACATAGATTAAACTCCCAATCATTGATCTGTAGTGTTTTGGATCTACATCTTTGGACTCATCTTCCTTTCTTAGTTTGCATCCAATTTTCATAGGTGTAATAATAGGTTTGCAATCCTCTAACTGGAATCTCTTAAGCATATCTTTAACATACTTAGACTGATGGAGAAAGAATCCTCTTTTGGATTGTATTATTTGTAATCCAAGAAATAAATTCAGTTCACCAAGAAAGGACATTTTAAATTATTGTTGCATCCATCTAGGAAATTCCTTAGCCATTTTTTCATCAACACTGCCAAATATAATATCATCAACATATACTTCCACAATAATCATGTTATTACCAACAATTTTACAATAAATATTGTTGTTTGTTGATTGTTTGACAACACAGGTATTCCAACAGAGGATGAACACCTTCAGTAACCACTCACATAACCAGATCAAAGATCAACACACCGATGTTTTCACGTGGTAAAACCCCTACGGAGAAACATCCATGGCCCCAACCAATGCGGCCACTTGGAGCAGTTTATAAATGCAAAGAAAAAAATTACAGAGATAATTTACGAGATTTTCTCACAATCGATCATCGGCAAATGACCCTCTGTGCTCTTTAAATAGAGATCATGGACCAATCAGGTGTTAAGCCACGGATCAATGGTCATTAAGATCAAGGAGAGTATGAACCATCGGATCACTCTATGTCGAGAACATATCGTGAGCATCGGATTTCCTAACTACAAATGCATACTAAAGAAACACACTAGAAAACACACTTTTACCTAATGACACAATAGACCAAGTAGATCTTAAATAACTCCTAAGTGTCTAAATATACTAACATTGATCCTCTTTTGAGGCCTTGTTTTTGTAAATAATAATCTAGCCTTGCATACCATGCTCCGGGTGCTTGTTTTAGCCCATAGAGTGATTTCTTTAGTTTACAGACATAGTCTCATTTGTTAGTTAATTGAAATCCTTCTAGTTGCTCCATATAGAATTCCTATTCTAATTTTCCAGTGAGAAATGTTAACTTTACATCCATTTGGTATACTTTAAATTTCTTGTAGCTAGAGAAAGCTAAGAACATCCTAATTGCCTCTAATCTGGCCACATGTGAAAATGTTTCTTCATAGTCTACTCCTTCAACTTGAGCATACCCTTTACATACCAATCTAGCTTTGTTCCTGATTACTTGCCCATTCTTATTCATTTTTTTTAATACACCCATTTAGTTCCAATGACGTTTTTATTTTTTGGTCTTGGAACTAGTTCCCACGTTTGATTTTTTTAAATCTGGTCCAATTATTCATTCATAGCATTGACCCAATTCTCATATTTACATGCCTCTTTGATTGAGTTGGGCTCAATATGTGACAAAAGTGTTATTTATTTCTGATACAACAATTGTCTTCTTATGTGCACTCCATCACTTTTCTTTCCAATAATCAGTTCTTCGGGATGATTCTTTTGAGTCATTCTTGAGGGTGTCTTTGTGTCTCTTCTTGGGGATTCTTCTCTTAACTCTTCTTCCCAAATATCTTCTTCATATTCACTAGTATCCATATCATCCTCTTCCCTTTCTTCTTTCTTCTCTTCTACTACTTCTACTTGTGTACCAACTGACTCATCATCATCTTCATCTTCATTGTCAAGTATAGTCTCTTGATGTTTGATCCTTATCATTTTTAAATCATCCACCTTGACATCCACACTCTCAACAATATTATGTAATATAATATTGTAGCATCTGTATGCTTTTTTGGTAGAATAATATCCAAGAAAGATACCTTCATCAGATCTAGCATCAAATTTTCTGAGATTCTCATCAAGCCTTTTGATATAGCACTTACTTCCAAATAGCTTGAAGTATTTTACCGAAGGAGCTCTTCCAAACCATAGTTTATAAGAAGTCTTATTACTATTAATACTAAGACAACCTCTATTCAATATGTATATTATTGTGCTTATAGCTTCCCTCCTATATCCATCAGATAATTTTTCTTCATTGAGCATAGTCCTTGAAGCCTCTTGAACTGTTCTATTCCTTCTCTCAACAATCCCATTTTGATGAGGTGTTCTGGCAACAGAGAATTGTCTTTTTATTCCATGGGCTTCACAGAAGAGATCAAACTCTTTTGAGGTGAACTCACCACCGTTGTCTGATCTAAGACATTTGATTTTTGACTCTTTTTCATTTTCAACAAGGGTCTTAAAAGATTTGAATTTGCTAAGTGCTTATGATTTTTCCTTGAGAAAACATACCCAACCCATTCTAGTAAAATCATCAATGAACAACATAAAGTAGGACTCTCCTTGCAAACTATTGGTCCTTGTAGGTTCACAGAGGTCGGTGTGAACAAGCTCTAAAGGTTTTGAGGTTAATTATTCTTTCGTTTTGAACCTTATTCTAGTTTTCTTCCCTAGTTGACAGTGTCTACACATAGGATTTGAGGGCTTTATGATCTTTGGAAAGTTTCTTACTTCCCCAAGATTGGTGACTTTCACTATATTGTCAAAGTTAATGTGCTCCAACCTTCTATGCCATAGCCAACATTCATATACTAAATTTATATGACACTCCTCATTCAATTTTTGTATTTATTATATATACATTCTCAGGAATTCTAGGAGCAATACCAACCAATTTTCCCGAGTCCTCTCTCCTAATCTCACATTTCTGGGAATCAAAGATGCAAAAGTTCCCCTGATCACAGGTTTGGATTATACTTAATAGGCTAGGTTTTAGTTTTTCAACATGCAACACATTATTGGCTTTGTCGTTTCCCAAACTCACAGTGCCTTTCCCAAGTATGTTACATGAAGCATTGTCACCAAATGTAACTTTACCCTTTTGTCTTTTTAAGTTCAAAAACTTGTCCTTGCTTCTTGTCATATGTTTTGAGAACCCACTATCAACATACCATAGATCTTGTTTATCTTGGGCTTTTAAGGAAATAAGACATTCCTCCTTTGATGTTTTTTCTTTCCAAAGCTTCTCTTTTTGTCTAATGAACTTTGTTTTTTCTGAGACTTCCATTCATCTACTATTATTGGCTTTATGTCCATAATTATGTCATTTGAATCATTTTGGGTTCCCTTCTTGTAGAGGGGCAAAGGAGTTATAATTTATGCTTTTAACTTGATTTACTATTTCGTTATTTTTAAGGTTATAGTTCTTAACCCACAAGTTTTTCCTTCTATATGCTCTACAATTCATAACTTTGTGTCCAAAATTAGAGCATGCAAAGAAATAAACAACAAAAATGTGAGGATACATGTTTTGATAAACTATATTTGGAGTTGTCTTATATTCCTTCTTGATACAAGGAAGTAGTACTCTGGAGTTTTTATCATTACTTGTCTTTTCTTCATCTTTCTTATTGAATGTAATGAGGAGCGAAGTTGCATAAGATTTTGAGTTAACTTGGTTTTATTCTTGAGAATAACCTACTCCATTTTTGTTGCCTAAATCCCTTTGTGTGGTAATAATCTTATCTAATATTTTAGAGTTGTTTTCATATCTTGTTTGAATAAGTTTCATATCAAGTTTTTTTCTTAGGTGAACTAATTTTGCCTCCATTCTTTCACAGGTTATTTGTTTCTTTTTAAGAGACTTCTCCGGACTTTCTTCCATCCTATTTTCTTCTAGGATTTGGTTTTTCAGGTTTCTCATGAGTTTCTCCATCTCTTTTTCTTTATGTTTGTGTTTTTCCTTTTGTTCAACTAGAAGACTTTTCAGCTATCTATATTTGGTTTTGTATTTTCTTAATTTATCCAAGGCACTGAGAATTTCGTCTTCCATATTACCCTCTGCTTCATCTTCTGACTCTTCCTCGTTCTCAATTTCTCCTATCTCATTAGGTCCTTCAATACCTAGAAAAAGGACTTCATCATCATCACTGTCACTAGATTCCGATGAACTGTTGTTTTCTTCTTTTGAGTAAAAAATATTTTTCCCTTTGTAAAACCCCTTTTTGTAGTTGGGTTTTTCCTTCTTCTTGTATTATTTATTTTTGTCTTCTTCATATTCAGGGTCCTCCTTGGGATAGGGACACTTGGCTGCAAAGTGGCCAACCTTTCCATAATTAAAACATTTAAAAGATACTTTGCCTTTGTACTTCCCTGATCCTTTCTGAAGTTTTGTAATAAAATTGGCTTCTTCTACATCAGATTCTTCATGATGGTTGGGCTAAGGTTTTTGCTTCTGATTTTTTGTTTTCTTGAGCACCTTGAATGTTGCCTCTCCTTTTGGAAGGTTCTCATGTCCTAATATTAACTCATAGGCTGTGAGGATTCCATACAGTTCATCCATGGTGAGTTTATCTATATTTTCTTGATCTTCAAGAGTGGACACTTTAGGATTGTATAGAATAAGTAGTGTTCTTAGTATTTTTTCTACTAGCTCATTATTTGACACTTCTACTCCCAAACCTTTGATTGCATTAAAAATATTATCAACTCTTTCGAAGTACTCTGATATATTTTCTTCATCCTTCATTTTTAGACCTTCATATTGTACTTTGACAATCTGAAGTTTGGCCCTTTTTACCTTAGAATCCCCTACATATATAGTTTCTAATTTATCCCAGATTTGTTTTTCATTATTACAGTTTAGTACTTTAGCAAGGATTTTCTTACTTAGTCCATATTGTAGTGTGTTTAAAGCTTTTGCATGTTCCCAAAAAAAATTCTTGTCTTATGCTTCTATGGGAGTGGTTTTTGGAACATCATATCCATTTTCAACTAATGTCCATACTTCTAGTCCAATGGACATCATATAGCTTTTCATTCTAAAACTCGAGAAGACATAGTCTTCACCATCAAATAGGGGGATTTTTTATGAAATCTTTGACTGTTGATCCATTATGATGTATATTTCTCTTCAAGTGATTTAAACCTTTAGTGAAGAGACCCACTCTGATACCAATTGAAGGATCAAATCCTGTCATTGAGAGGGGGGGTGAATTAGTGACTCAATAATTTGTTAATTTTTCTTTTGTTAATGGAAACAAAAATTTTAACACAATATTTATCGTGGAACCCAATTGGGAAAACCACAAACACTTTTCTATTAACTACAAAATTTTGTTTTACATGTTACATAAACGAAATATGTTCTTCCTTTTTTATCAGCACCAACTGATTAGGATGCACCCACTCCCTTGTTCACCAGCACCAACTGGTGGGAGGTTTTGAACCCCTGCTTAGTCAGCTACAACTAAAAAGAAAGCACCATCTCCCTTGTAGGCACCAACCTGCCCTTGCACCACCCAACCACCCCTATTTTTTGAATATGGAAAACTTTTGTATCATGTCTTCACTGCATCTCTCTCTGCTTCTGTGATTTAATATATCTTTTGATTAAGACTGCAGAGATACATTATTCTCACCACTCTTTCTTGTGTATATAATATTCAAAATGGCATGAGTTATAACGCATTGTGTCCTTTCGTTTGGACCATCACACCTCTTCATTTAATTTAACCATAATCTCTACAACTACTACAAAAATTGAGTTTTGTTGAGGCACTTCCTTCAAACCATTACATATGACCAACAATGCAAAACCACAGGATTATCGACTTAAGTGATGTATAATATTTTTCCTTTAATTCTCTTATTCCATATGACCACAGGCGGTGACCAGGCGCTAGGTCAAGCGAGTGCTTGATCACTTATCAGAATCAACGATGATGTTTTAACCTCCTGATTAGATGGGCGGTTCTCATTTACTTCAGGACTTCAAGGGTTCGGATAATCACTGCTCCATTTTCCTCCTGAGTGATCACCTTTTGAATAAGTCATAAAACGGTGGATATCATTTTTTTTTTGTTATCACTTCCACTTACACTATCCTTCAATTGTACTTGATCAATAGTTGAGAATGCTCTCGAAGTGTTCTTCAGATCAGATGACTCATGTCCACTTCCAGTTTTTGGCTTTCAAGACTTCGGAACTTAGGTCATTTTCCGGTGGTGAAACTAACGAAGTAAAAATATCGTAGTAACATAACGTGTTGATGTCACTTGTTGACATGGCATGGGTAGAGTGGCTACCACATGTCACTTAGATTCATGATTTACACATACCTGAAATTTCTATTTCATCTTGAAACTTGTCATTATCTGACTGTGCCACGTGTTCTTTCTAACGTAGATATCCTGATGTGGCACATGTTATTCTCCTTGATCTAACGGTTGGGATACCTTCCGAAATGTATCTCAGATCGATGACTAAGAGTGACTTTAGAACTTCAGCCTTCAAGATTTTGGGTAATTCGATTTCTCCACTTCACAATTATTTTGAAGTGAGATTCCTTGAAGCGTAACCTCCTCACAACTTTTAACTCGTAATGAATGTTGTTCGTTAATCATGATATTAGATCGACGACTCGATTTGTCTTCGATGTTTCTTTGCCTTGGTTCAAATCTAATGGATCTTCTTCTTTGCTTATCCTATCCTTCCAATTTAAAGTGATCCAACGACTATCGAGAATTCAAGTATTCGAGATATCAACAATTTTTCTTATCCTATCCTTCCACTTAAAGTGATCCAATAACTATCGGCAATTCAGGTATTCAAGATCTCAACCCTTTTTCCTTGCTTATCCTATCCTTCCACTTAAAGTGATCCAATGACTATCGAGAATTCGGATATTCAATATCTCAACCCTTTTGTCTTTCTTATCCTATCCTTCCACTCAACTTGATCCATCGGTCGAGAATGGTCCTAGAGTAGATCAGCGAGCAGGGATGATTGTGGGATCCCAAATAGCATGATGTTTAAAACTATCATCGAGTTCTGCAATGGAAAACTACTCGTTGGTAGTGGAACTAATGCCAACTGTAGATCTATTTGGCGGGTGACGATCAATGGTATAGAATTATTGCGGTATTGGAATTAGCACTTTGTTTAATTCTTCTTTCGTGCTTCGCAAACAATCCCTGCCCTTTGTTGTCACAGGGTTAGACCTAGGGTTCAACGCTCAAGAGCCCACCAACAAAGCCCTAACTACCAGCCCTTTCGGAAACACCTGCGAAGCAGATGAAGTCTCACCCGACGTAGAGGCAGGGGTGGTTGCAAGACTCAGGTGTCTGTAACCTTAGCTAGGACACAGATCTATGATTATCTTTCTTACAGCACACTTAGCAGCTGTTATTCCTTAGCATACATTCATTTATATACTTCGCAGAAGGCACAGAGAATCACAGTGAATACTTATACTAAGAATGATTCAGTACTTACCCACAGAAATATAGGTTAGATTCAACAGATCAAGCACTAAGCATCTCATATATCAAATCTAATGTTCATTCATTCATCAACAGCACAAAGCATAACTAGATACACTTAATCACATCAAGCACTTAGCCAAGAAAGAGATAAATACATAAGAGAGAAGCACAAAGCACTATACACACAGTTACCGTGGTTCACCCCCACCCTGGGGCTACATCCACAAAGTATGCTTTATATTATCACGGTCAAGAAGTTATAGCACAGAGCTTTAATGGCCCTTACTTTGCATAGGACATAAGATCTGCACAGCTCACTAGATCCTTATTCCTTTCTCTTCAGCATCAGACTATAACAACCTGCACTTAGCTCTCCGATCTCATGCATAGAGAACTCTAAGATACATCGGATGACACAGATCCAATGACTAACACTAAGCTTTCATTCATGCATCAAATAGATGTACTACAATACTATCTCCTCTTTATCTTACTATATATGATGCAGGAGCATCCCTCACGACAAGCAAAACCAACGTGGAAGTAGAAGACAGCTGGAAGATGTCCAGCGCAATTTTTTGAATTTTTAAATTTTCTCCTGAAGTTGATGCGCTGAATATAAATGAGATCATTTAATTTAGGCCCCTTGGTAAAAATGTAATCAGACCTCGAGCCATACGCTCTCGTCTCAGATAGACGGAGGCATTTATAGTAGTAGTTGCAGGTAGATAGAATTGAATTCTTAGATTAGACAGTTCTAGAAGAAGGAGGGAAACTGGATATAGACACCCTCATTTGTATCATTGTAACATTATCCAGCTAGCATAACTCAGAGCAAAGAAGAGAATAGGAGAATAGTTGAGGGCTGTAGAAGAACACCCATGTATAGATCTTGAATTAATAAAAGAAGTTGATTCAGATTCATGGTTGTTGTGTTATTCTCTATGTATGTGTGTTGAATGATCTGTTTATGAATATTATTCCTGTTATGCATTTTTTGTTATGCTATGCATATGATTTCATGTGTGAAGATTGAAATCTAAGAGGAAGTGAAGTGAGTTACAATTGTTTTCTCCTTTGAGCAAGGATTCCTGCAAGGAGTGCAGTTGAGTCGTCTGCAAGGAGTGCATTGATAGAAGCCTCGGGAGCTAAACTCTTGTTCTCAAACACTCAGAAGTGAAAGTGGGTTGTTGAAGCCGTGCAAGGAGTGTGCAGGCTAAGGGAGAAAGTCTCAGTCGTGAAACTGAGTAGAAGTGTTGAAGGACTACTGCTACGGGTATACGCAGAGTCAAAGAAGCTCGAACAGTTGAAGTGTTCACAGGTTTTCCGCAAGGAGTGTGTGCAAAGAACCTCATTGAGGTTGAAGTGATTTAGCAAATCTCAGGAAGGATAGGCCTCTAAGTCACTGAAGATTAGCGTAGATCAGTGTGACGTGAAGTCAGAAAGAAGCGTCGCAGGTTGGCGAAGCGGCGAAAGAATCTCGTGAGGAGATACTTCTTTCATTTCATGGATTACACAAAGAAGAACGAACGGTCGAAATCCTCTGAGGAGATTTCGCGAAGTTCCAAGGATCGTTAGATCTTGTAGAGGTGAAAGGAGGTTACGGAGAGAAGATTCCGAAGAATTTGAAGCTCAGGAGAGGCAGAGCCATCGATTCAGAGTCACAGGAGCCATCAGATCTACACGTGGTATCGTGTATCGGGGACTTGGGAGTCGAAGCCCCAAAAGTTGTGGAGCAAGAGCAGCGATATCGCGAGACACGATATCCCGACAAGATCAGAGTCATTCGTTGAGGAGGACGTGTGTAAGGAGATTCTCATCTCACAGACTCGGACATTGGAGGACCGAAAGTGAAGCCCTTTAGCTTCGTGAGTGGCGAAGTGGCGAGAAGGCTAAGAACCGTCCATCTGAGGGGACAGGTGGAAAGAGATCAAAATATCTCACGAACTCGGGAGTTCGCAGGGTAAAGGCCCAAGTATTGGGTGTGTAAAGTCATGAGGCGGGAGGACGCGAAGTGGCAAAGTGGCGAGGATATTTTAGCCATCCATCTAAGAGGACAGGTGGCGAGAGATCGAGAGATCTCGTGAACTCGGAAGTTCATAGGGTGAGATCCCAACCATTGGGTACCCCAAGTCACGAGGTCGCGAGTAGCGAGAGAAGGACAGCAGTTGGATCCGGATCACAGGAGGACCGTTGGATCCGCACGAGAGATCGTGTATCGGGACCTCGCCAGAAAAGGTTCGAGAATTTGGTCATGGGGATCGCGAGGTTGCGAGAAAGCGATATCCCGACAGCTGGAGATAGTGTGGGCCATAGCAGAGTCGGCGAGTGGAATACAGGTGGCACAAAGCCCTCGAAATATCGCCGCGAGAAGTCCCAAAATATTGGTGTTCGGATTCACGAGTAGCGAAGTGCCGAGGAGCCGAGGTTCGTGTGGACACGTGGCAGAGCATAAGGTGGGACCACGTAGCCGATGGGTGGAAACACGTCACGTGGAGATAGAAGTCAACACTCCATTGAATTCTCGCATCTCGGGAACTCACGAAATAGAAGGATGAAAGTTCGACGGTTCAACCGGCGAAGTCTTGAGGTCGCGAGGTTACGAAGGGCGCTAACATTTAAGCCTAGCTCATGGTTGCATGTGGAGAGGGCGCTAACAAGGAAGGAGCTATACCCATATCGCCATATTAGGTATCGCAATATTTGAAAGGAAGAGTTGGAGGCTTTGAGTTACGAACTCGCGAGATAGCGAGATTTGGATGACCGCGGAGAAAGATTGTTGTGGGTGCAGATTTCCCGATAGGGAAATAGAAGAACCTTCGAGTTCTTCGGGCCGAGAAGAGGAAGGTCCTGTGAGAGCGGACGTGCCTGGGTGCCGCATCTGCATCAATATACATTTCCTATTTATATATTACAAAATGGGCCTAAATGTGGGTAAACCCATGGGACAACATCCCTTTCCCATTACGTCAACCCAAAACCCTAAAATGGTCCCCAAAATAGGTCTTGCTTCCTTATTGTCTACTTCGCATTGCACTCCTTCCTTGGCAAGTTGTTGCAGTCCCAAAAGTGGTCAAGTATGACCAAGTAATCTTAAACTTGGTCAAGGGCCAATAGGCCCCCAACACTCACTTGTGACTCGTCCCGAGTCACTCATGTCTGACCAATTCTACTTGGAATGCCTCGAGCTTGGCTCGAGTGGCTTCGACCTGCTATAGTGCGACAGACTCTTGTTCAGTAAATTCCTGGATTATTGTGTCATCGAGCGGTTCTTCCAGGCATTGTTCTGCAGTGAAGACACCCTGTTTGAGTTCATCTCCCTGGCTTTCAAGTTTGGTGAATAGTTGGCATGCCTTCTCTTGCAGTGGTTGCAGTCGTTGAGAGACATCCATTACTTTACTTTGCAGTGTGTGTACTTGTTGTCGGGCGATGCGTTTCTCTGCGAACCTCTTCATTCTTTCGACTGGGGTCACGGACTTCAGTTGCGCTTGTAGCACATCTGCATGCTAATTTTCTTCGTGGAGTTGTGCCTCCAATGTCTGCAATTCTGGATTCTCTGCGAGGGTTTCATAGGTTTTGGCGCTTCTGGTGCTTAGCTGCCTACATTCTGAAGCCAAAGTTTTTAATCGGTCGACTGTGCTTCGAGCAGTGGCATCTCTTAGATATCTTATCTCTTGGGGTGTCTCAGGCACGGTGTGGAGCTCCAGATCCATAATGCGTTGTTGAAGTTGCTAGATTACTACTTCCAGTTGGGTCACCTGTTGTGGAAGACGAGCTTCCATCTTCACTTCTATGATCATCACAGAGCACAGTGCCTTGTGAACTCTTTCTTGTGTTTCAAGTTTCTCTGCTAGCAATTGGTCCTTGCTCTGTTGTAACTGGGATTTTTCCTCCTCCCATTTCGCTTGTAAGTCAAGTTGCTCTTGTTCTACCTTTCTCCATTGCTCTTCATGTGCACTTTGTTCTTGCGCCAAAGCCTGGGTGGCTTTCATTATGTCTTCTTGATCTCATTGAAGGCGAGCTTCGAATTTCTTGGCAATCTGGCGTAACTATGTGGGCTCATCACTTGTTCCTGATATTTCCATTGTTAACGATGCCGTAGAAACTACTTGGCTAGACTGAAGTTCTTTCTGTGCTTATTTGAATTTGCCCGTGATCCGGCGAAATAGTTCCTGCTGCTTTGCTTCTTTCTTTTCCGAGAGCTCTAATGAAACATCATTCAGCACAGCAATTATGAAGTCAAAATCATCTGGGGTAAGTGTAGTCTTAAGCATGGTCCGGGTGGCCTTAGTTTTCTTTCTGGATGAGGGCCTCGATGGGGTGATCTTCCTTTTCTTGAAGGGATCTACCTCATCCCTAGGTGGGGTAACCTCGCCTTTGCTTTGTCCAACTTCTATGCCCCCTAGTTCTTCATCATCACCTCCCTTCACAGGTGAGAGCGAAGAAGTCTTCATGGATGTGTTGTGGATATCTTGAACTTCCACATCCTTCTTAGTCTTGCACGGTCCTGGTGTATCCGACATAGCTTCAGGGCTATCTACGTCGGACATCTCTGCGGGGTATGCTGCAACAAGGAGGTTTGCCAACCATTCCTTGATAATATCCTCTAGGTCATCTTCTGTCAACTTGTAATATGACTAGAGTTGTTGTTTGTGCTCATTTGCACGTGTTGTGATGTAGGTGAAGTGACGATCTACGCTGAATTTCATCAAAGGTTGAAACCTATGAAGAGTGTTGGGTGTAATGCACGGTGCAGACTGAATGGAATTCCTCAACTGAGTGTAGTACGCATGGAAGATGACATTGGACTGCCACTATTTGTTCATGTCACTGGAGTACCACAACGTACATAACTTCGCAGCCAGGGGTTCGAAGGGTTTGATCTACAGAAATGTGGCTCCCTCGGGCAGTTCCCATGTGATGAAGGCGATGAGTATGAGCAACCAAATAAAGTGGAACTCATACCCTTGGTCCTGTTCTTGTCTACAGTCAAGATCTAGCTGATTTATAAGGTATTTCTCCTAGTTCATTTGTAGTCCCTCCGTGCACTTCCCTGCGAGGTCAAATACAAATCCGGTCACCTGTGTAGGTCTATTTTTTTGGACTAAATTGTCTACAATCAACTGGAAACCAAAGCGTATTGTTTCACTCTCAATGGAGGCTACCTTGTAACCTCACGTGCCTTTCTCTAGATCGCCATATGTGTCTTTTATTCATTGAGCGAGATCGCGATTTGCGGTCTTTCTAGGGTAAAAGTCTTGTGGGTCAGGGCCTTGCATGCTTAGCCTAGTGATCTGATTGATCAGAATCAGATCCACTGTGATGCGTCGGTCCAACCATAGGTATCCTCCGTGGTAGCAGGACAACAACAGTCGAACACATGCATTTACTTCCTAATGCCTACCAAAATGTGGAATCTTCATTACGTTGAGGGTTGACTGCACAAGGTTATGGGTCCATTATTGCAGTACAATATTGGGGTTCTTTCCTTTTTTAATAGTCAAATACTTGTGCGGGGATAGAAAACTGTATACCTTGCAATATCCAAGGTTAAAATCATGGAATTTCAGCGTGGTGAGCTTCTCCTAGTCAACATGAACTATGCGCACCCCTTTCGAGAGGTATGCAGTGACTACAGCATAGTCGAAGTCTCTGGGTACAGAGTCTTAATTCACTAGTATGCTTAGTGGTGGGATATATTTAGGCAAGATGCTTGGGATCATCTTCACAATGGTGAAGTCATTTCCTAGCTTAGATCATCTTTCTGAAGGCGGTCGGGATGGTCCTACTCGAGCAGTGGAGGGGGAAGTTGGTAGTATGCCCGAGGATGATGCATGTACACCTGTAGACATTCTATGTTCTGACATGACTCTCTCAACCATTAAATCAATTAGAACTTCTTCAACAATTTTCTCAGCAGTGTTGACCTCGTTCGACATACAAACTTGGGTCAGCTGGCTCGGGTGAAAAAGGAATTCAAAGACGACAGCGAATAGTAAGACAATGATCTCAGGGTAAGTAAATCTCAGGTTTCACACTCAGATTCTCAGTTAGAAAAAAGTATTCTCGGTGCGTGGTGTGACAGGTTAAGTAGGCAATCTCAACAACGGTCTACTTGCAATGGACATGGGGCCTTCATTAACTCTGTTCTATCCATTTTTGTGTTATCCAATGGTCTAGTGGTAACCCATAATTTCTTTTTAATCTGTTTGGAGTGGCAGTCGAATGGGTATATCGGTTCCAATGGCTATATTTCTTCGTCATGTTAAAGTATTCTATGTCGTTGTTAAGATATCTCGGTGAAGCTCCCATTCTGCAATTCTTCTTGCTACAAAGTGTCCTCTAGAACCTCTTGTAACCTTACAATATTATCCCTTTTCTTTCTTAACTTCCTAGCCTTCTTCCTAGTGAGTTTCATCTCAGTAATGCTTTTACCATTCTTATGTTTATCTTTTGTGGTCATAGTTACTTCACTTTGTGGAAAATCTTTCTTAGGGTTCCTTGATAATACTTGTTCTGTATCAAAAATAGGTAACTCGATCTTCTGTGGATCCTCAAGTGTTCTCTTAGCTTAGACATCGGAGGTACTAATATTAAATATCTGCAATCTTCTCTTATGTTCTTTAATCAAGTGTGTGATCCTTCTGGTCATAAAGTCTTTTAACTCTTGCTTCTTCTGTTCCAAAACTTTCTCTTCTTCTCTTCATCTAGCCTGTTCTCTATCAATCCAGGGTTTTCCTATGAGCATGGTAAATAGGGCGTTGTCTTCAACAAATTTAATGATCTCAAAGTCTTCCTTTGTCGAAGTTCCATTGACAGTCATAGGTATCCGGGCGAGCCTTCCACATAGGTTTACTAGCTTTTTGTCCTAGGGAAGGGATCATGGCAGGCTTCCCTATAGCTTCCCAAGTTATTTCTAGAATAATGTTCACTTGCACTTCTTCATCAAGAGTACAGTCAATGTCAAAGTCCCCTATTCTTTCTTCAATTTGCTCCTTTTCTTTGAAGATCTTTGATAGCCTAACATGTCGGTGGTCATTCAAGGTATCTTTCATCTGTAGCAATATCTTTTATGATTCTTTCTGGGTTTCTGCTATAATCTTGGTGTCTTGATCTCCCTTAGGGTTTTCTTGTTCCATATTCAGCTTCTCAAGCCTAGCAATCATTCTAGGGAAATCTAATACTTCATGGTCCATAGCCTTACAACAGAGGCAACTAGGTCTTCTCCCAGGGAATTCTTTAGAAAGATGTCCTAGTAGTCTACAACTATAATAGAGGGTTAATCTTCTTGTCTGTTTAGATGTTCCCCAACTCCTTTTGTACTGTGCACCAGGATCATGGTGGCTAGCCTGCAAAAAACTTTTTCTAGTATCCTGCATCTACTTGTTAGTCCAGACATTCTTTCAATGCATAGGTATAACATATCTATCACTATACTTATCAGATCTATTCATATCAAGATTTCTTTCATCTATTAATGCCCTAGTTTTGAAGCTAGGACAAAATCTATCAAACATACCTAGATCCATCCTTTAGAAACAAAACATTTCACTTATCTTACTTCTGCAGAGCACAAAGCTTCCAGATCTAAGACTTTTAACTATTCTTACCTTTATCAAGGAATAGAGCTTACAGATCTTACCTTTTTCTTCATAGATCTAACTTCTTTTCTTCAGATCTGACCTCTCTTTCTTCAGATCTGGCCTCTTTTCTTGGCACAAACCTTCACAGGTCAAACATAACACTGCACACTAGAGAAACAAATCTACGCACAGAGCTTATTTCACACAAAGATTCTTCTTCTTTAGTTCCCAACAATCACAGTTCCAGTCCCAGCAACAGAACCATTTGTTGGAACAGGGGCAGACCCAGGGTTCAACGCTCAAGAGTGAACCAAAAAATCCCTAACTACTGGCCCTTTCGGCAACACCTGTGAAGTAGATGAAGTCTCACCTGAGGTAGAGGCAAGGGTGGTTTCAAGACTCAAGTGTATGCAACCTTAGCTGGGACACATATATGTGATTAACTTTCTTACAATGCACTTAGCAAGAGTTATTCCTTAGCATACATTCATTAATGTACTTCGCAGAAGGAACATAGAATCGCAGTGAATACTTATACTAAGAATGATTCAGTACTTATCCACATAAATATAGGTTAGATTCAACAGATCAAGCACTAAGCATCTCATATATCAGATCTAATGTTCATTCATTCATCAACAACACAGAGCATAACTAGATCTACTTAATCACATCAAGCACTTAGCCAAGAAAGAGATAAATACATAAGAGCGAAGCACAAAGCACTATACACACAGTTACCGTGGTTCACCCCCACCCTGGGGCTACGTCCACAAAGTCTTATTTATATTATCGGTCAAGTAGTTACAAGACATAGCTTTAATGACCCTTACTTTGCACAGGACATAAGATCTGCGCAGCTCACTAGATCCTTCTTCCTTTCTCTTCAACATCAGACTATAAAAACCTGCACTTAGCTCTCCGATCTCATGCATAGAGCACTCTAAGATACATCTGATCACACTGATCCAATTACTAGCACTAAGATTTCATTCATACATCACATAGATGTACTACATTACTATCTCCTCTTTATATTTCTATCTACATTGCCTATTTATAGATTACAAATTGGGCCTAAATGTGGGTAAACCCACGGGCCGACATCCCTTTCATATTACATCAACCCAAAACCCTAAAATGGACCCCAAAATATGTCTTGCTTCCTTATTTCCTGCTTCGGATTGCGCTCCTTCCTTGGCAAGTTGTCACAATCCCAAAAGTGGTCAAGTATGACCAAGTACTCTTAAACTTGGTCAAGGGCCAACACCCTTGATCTGCACTTGCATATCCAATGGTCATGACTTAATCTGATTGTTTGGTGGATCAACCATAGTCAACGATCTTTGAATCTATAATATCTAATGAGCTAGAATAATTGTAGGATTGGAAATAACACGTTGTTTAATTCTCCTTTCTCTCTCCGCAATCTATCACTGTCGTTGATCTGGCACTTGCATATCAACGATCCTGGTTTGATCAGATCATTGACTAGTCCTACAATGATTCTTCTCTTGTAATCTGACGGTCTAGAATGGTTGCGGGATTGGGAATAAAATGCTTTTTAATTCTCATTTTTGTCTCCACAATCCATCCATGTTGTTGATATAGCGCTTGTGTATTCAACGATCCTGACTTGATCTAATCATGTTTCTACAATGCGCTTTCCCTTATGAGTTTCATCACATCATCTCTTCTTATCTTTGATCTTCATTCACTAACCCTCCTGAGCTTTAATCTCTACATCCTACTGATTGACATCAATGAAAACATATTAATGACACTATGTCCAACAATCTCCCCCTTTTTCATTGATGGAAAAACACCAACTTCATACACGATCTCCCCCTGTGATGATGCTTATCTCCTTTGAAGTTACTCTCCCCCTTTGACATCAATGGAAAATGGTTGATCCCCCTATGGTAAATCTTTGTTTGTCTGTATACTTCTGACCAGAATATGAACTCGGGTAACTCCTCCTGCTATCATACTTTTCCTGTCATGATTGAATGACTCCTTCTGACTTTGATTGTTGTTTCCCCCTGAATTGGTGCCAATTGATGCATTATTTTCTTGAGAGATTATATTGGAAGAGGGATTACTCCCAATCTTTTCCTGAGATATTCAAATACATCTCTGCTTAAGGGTTTTGTGAAAATATCTGCCACATGTTCTTGTGTTGGGACATATTCCAATTTAATGTTCTTATTTTCATCTTGATCTCTTAGATAGTGGTATTTTATGGGAATGTGTTTTGATTTGGAGTGTTGGACAGGGTTCTTGGAGAGACTTATAGTGCTTGTAATTTAATAGTAGATAGTAGTAGGTTCTTCAAATACCATTTTGATGTCTTGTAAGTTTTGTTTCATCCATTCCACTTGTGTGCAACATTCTTCTATTGCAATATACTCAGCTTCAGTGCTAGACAAAGAAATTGAGGATTGTTTCTTTCTTATCCAAGGTACTAATGATTCTCCCAAAAAGAATGATCCTCCACTTGTAATTTTTCTGTTATCTACACAACTTGCCCAATCTGCATCTGAATAGGCTTTTAAAGTGAATGAATCCTTGCTAGGGTGCCACAAACCAAGATCTATGGTTCCTTTCAAATACCTAAAGATTATTTTCAAAGATTGAACATGGCTCTCTTTTGGTGTTTCTTGGAATCTATCCACCATCCCAACAACTTGCTTGACATTAGGTTTGGAAGCTGTTACATAGAGTAAACTCCCAATCATTGATCTATAGTGTTTTGGATCTACATCTTTGGACTCATATTCCTTGCTTAGTTTGCATCCAATTGTCATAGGTGTATTAACAGGTTTTCAATCCTCTAACTGGAATCTCTTAAGAATATCTTTAACATACTTATACTGATGGAGAAAGAATCCTCTTTTGGACTCAATTATTTGTAATCCAAGAAATAAATTCAGTTCACCAAGCAAGGACATTTCAAATTCTTTTTGCATCCTTCTAGAAATGTCCTTACTCATTTTTTCATCATCACTGCCAAATATAATATCATCAACATATACTTCCATAATAATCATGTTATTACCAACAATTTTAAAATAAAGATTGGTGTTTGTCGATCCTCTTTTGAGGCCTTGTTTTTGTAAATAAGAATCTAGCCTTGCATACCATGCTCTGGGTGCTTGTTTTAGCCCATAGAATGTTTTCTTTAGTTTATAGACATAGTCTCCTTTGTTAGTTAATTGAAATCCTTCTAGTTACTCAATATATAATTCCTATTCTAATTTTCCATTTAGAAATGATGACCTGACATCCATTTGGTATACTTTAAATTTTTTGTAGCTAGAGAAAGCTAAGAACATCCTAATTGCCTCTAATTTGGCCACAGGTGCAAATGTTTCTTCATAGTCTACTCCTTCAACCTGAGCATACCCTTTACATACCAATTTGGATTTCTTCCTGATTACTTGCCCATTCTCATTCATTTTGTTTTTATACACCCATTTAGTTCCAATGACATTTTTATATTTTGGTCTTGGAACTAGTTCCCAAGTTTGATTTTTTTCAATCTCGTCCAATTCTTCATTCATAGCATTGACCCAATTCTCATATTTACATGAATATTTGATTGATTTGGGCTCAATATGTGACAAAAGTGTTATTTATGTTTGATACAACATTTGTCTTCTTGTGTGCACTCCATGGCTTTTATTTCCAATCATCAGTTCTTCAGGATGATTCTTTTGAGTCATTCTTGAGGGTGTCTTTGCGTCTGTTCTTGGGGATTCTTCTCTTAACTCTTATTCTCAAATATCTTCCTCGTCTTCACTAGTATCCATATCATCCTCTTCCCTTTCTTATTTATTCTCTTCTACTACTTCTGCTTCTGTACCAACTGACTCATCATCATCTTCATCTTCACTGTCAAGTATAGTCTCTTGATGTTTGATCCTTATCATTTTTAAATCATCCACCTTGACATCCACACTCTTAATAATATTATGTAATCTAATATTGTATCATCTATATTCTTTCTTGGTAGAAGCATATCCAAGAAATATACCTTCATCAAATCTAGCATCATATTTTTCAAGATTCTCATCAAGCCTTTTGATGTAGCACTTACTTGCAAATACCTTGAAGTATTTTACCAAAGGAGCTCTTCCAAACCATAGCTCATAAGGAGTCTTATTACTATCAATCTTAAGATAACCTCTGTTCAATATGTATATTGTTGTGCTTACATCTTCCCTCCAATATCCATTAGATATTTTTGCTTCATTGAGCATAGTCCTTGTGGCCTCCTGAACTGTTCTATTCCTTCTCTCAGCAATCCCATTTTGCTGAGATGTTCTGGCAACAGAGAATTTTCTTTTTATTCCATGGGTTTCATAGAAGAGATCAAACTCTTTTGAGGTGAACTCACCACCATTATCTGATCTAAGACATTTGATTTTTGTCTCTTTTTCATTTTCAACAAGGGTCTTAAAAGATTTGAATTTGTTAAGTGCTTCTGATTTTTTCTCTAGAAAACATACCCAACACATTCTAGTAAAATCATCAATGAACATCATAAAGTAGGACTCTCCTTGCAAACTCTTGGTACTTGTAGGTCCACAGAGGTCGGTGTGAACAAGATATAAAGGTTTTGAGGTTGAATATTCTTTTAATTTGAACCTTATTCTACTTTGCTTCCCTAGTTGACAGTGTCTACACATAGGATTTGAGGGCTTTATGATCCTTGGAAATTTTCTTACTACCCCAAGATTGTCGACTTTCACTAGATTGTCAAAGTTAATGTGCCCTGACCTTCTATCCCATATCCAACTTTCATCTACTAAATTTATATGACACTCCTCATTCAATTTTGTATTTAGTATATATACATTATCGAGAGTTCTAGGAGCAGTACCAACCAATTTTCCTGAGTCCTCTCTCCTAATATCACATTTCTGGGAATCAAAGATGCAAAAGTGCCCCTGATCATAGGTTTGGTTGACACTTAATAGGCTAGGTTTCAGTTTTTCAACAAACAACACATTCTTGGCTTTGTCTTTTCCCAAACTCACAATGCCTTTCCCAAGTATGTTACCTGAAGCATTGCCACCAAATGTAACTTTACCCATTTATTTTTTTAAGTTCAAAAAATTGTCCTTGTTTCCTGTCATATGTTTTGAGCACCCACTGTCAACATACCATATATCTTCTTGTTGATTAAGGTTGGTTTTCATTGATGTCAACTCTTGAAGAAAACCCTGTAGCACAAAGGTTGGGTAATGGACCCAAGATTATTTGATGTAAATATGACTCGTTATTGTCTTGTCATGGTTGACAATAAGTAGAAATGGATGAAATCCAAAGTGGTGCCCTTATGGTTAGAAACCTCATGGGAAGATGCTTTGCATATTGAGTTATCCTAGAAGTATGGTTAGAGAACCCATGATTATTTGTGGAATAATGAGATGAAGGTCATTGAATTTGTCAGTGAAACTATCCTAGATGTATAGTTCTTTTCATGCCATTTTTTGTGGTATGTGGAATGTCACATAACTCCTCACGGTTAGAGAGTTATGGCCATGAGAAGTTGGAGAACCCAGGTTTGGGTAATGGACCCAAGTTTGCTTGATGGATAATGGTATGAGTTTTGATATATTTGTAGGAAATACTATTATATATGGATATTACATGTCATTCCATTTTTGGTGGTATGTTTAATGTCACATAACTCCTCACGGTTTGAGATTTATGGCCTTATGAATTTGGAGGGCCCTCATATGTCATCTAGAATCCCCAAAAGGTCAAAGTAGTCAAAGTGGTTTAAGAGATTTTAAAATGTAAATAATAAAGTTAAGTGATGAGTGTACTATAATTCAAATTGAATACAAAATAAATTATTTCAATAATAAATTTAATGGAGAAATTAGAAGTGGGTTAACCCTAAAATAAGGAAAGTGGGCAAAGCGACCTAGAAGATGTTTTTAAGGAAGCTACTTGGAGAGTATAAATAAGAGGCAAGGTTCTCTCATTTAAGACACACTTGAGCATATTGAATACCTATAGGTGTATGAGGTAACCAAAGTATATCTAAGCCTAATTTCTGAGGGAAGGTGAAGAAAAGAAGGTTGGAATTCAAGGAAGGGTAAATTCTTTTGATGATGCTTTCTAAGGTATGTTATTTACAGGTCATCTCACTATTTTCGCAATAACTTTTCTTATAGAATGATTCAGACTGTGAAATTTCTATGCCATTTAGGAAACATATCCAAGTATCTGTGGTAAAAAATGTAGCTTGTGGGTCATTTTATTTTAGTTACACTCCGTGGAAAATAGGGTTTGTGGCTAGTCCTGAAACTAGTCAAAAACAAGTGTTTCGGGTAACAACGTCATAAATTCTTCATAAAAGATCAAAATTCAGTAAGACCAAATGTGTTGGTTAGAGTACATTCTTTAGTATGATATGTAACATTTTCATATTGATTTGGAAAATATTATGTGCAGAGCATGCTCTACAAGGTCGCTCTCTAGAATAAGCCAGAATTCAACAAGGTATGCCATTTTTTATATAACTACTTTTTTGAGAGGTTCCAAGTAGTGAAACCTGAAGGAATTTCACAAAACACATTGAAGAACATTGTATATCAGTTTCAAATATTTATTCATTACAGGTACAAAGTTATGATTATTTCTAGTTAGGGTTGTTGACTAATCCAAAACTAGTCATGTGAGACTAAAGCAAAGTTCGATGTAAATGCTAGTCTCTTGTTATAATACACCAAGTCTATTACAGAGTTATAAATCATACTTGGATGATGAAATTGATGAGGGATTTTGGTTGAGGTACAATTTGGGTACATGGTTGAGACAAGTAGTTGATGAGTTGGCACATACATGAGGTGTATAGTTGATGATGTTGGTACATATTGATGAGTCATAGTTGATGAGTAGTTGACACATGATTGACACATGCTTGGTACATGGTTGGTTGCACTTGTTTATGGTACAGGTTGATGCATGGTTTATGCATGTGTTTATGGTACAGGTTGGTGCATGGTTGATGCAATTGTTTACGGTACAGGTTGATTATAGGTTGAGGTACAGGTTGATGCATGGTTGATGCATGGTTTAGGTTTATTGGTACAGGTTTACAACGGTATATCTCACAGTGATATTGTAACAGTGGTTCCATCATTCTACTTCTACTTCAAGGTGGTTGGACGGCGCAAGGATAGGTGGTTGTAGCCACCTTCCGGTTGTAGCCGGAGAACATAGGGGGTTGTAGCCTCCTTCTGGTTGTAGCCAAAGAATTGGGGATTTGGAGCTTCCCTCAAGTTGTATCATGAGAAACTAAGGGGTTGGAGCCTCCTTCTAGTTGTAGCTGAAAAACAAAGGAAGTTGGTGCTTCCAATGAATGTAATTCCTCAATACATATAAGAAAAAACATTTTGTGGTTTTCTCCCGATTAGGGTTTCCACGTAAAACACTGGTGTACTGTGTCTGTGTGTGATTGTTCATTTCTTATTGCTCATTATTGGAGAATAATTCTACATTGATATAACACTTGTATTATTTGAAGAAAAAGGATTATAATTACGCTATTACTAATTCACCCCCCCTCTCAGTAATCCAACAATTGGTATTAGAGCAAGTTCTTTCAGAAATCAGTTTAACCACTAAAAGGTAGATCATGGAGAGTACCAACTTGTATAAAAATGGAATACCATAGTTTGATGGACAAAAATATGTTTTTTGGAGCATAAGGATGAAGACACATACACAGGCACAGGGATTTCAAGTTTGGAAATCAATTGTAGATGGATACACAGCACCAACAGTTCCACCAAAAAATGACAAAGCAGTGAAACTCGGTGAAAATAATTCCAAAGCCAAAAATTCACTTTTGAATGGTCTCAGTGATACGATATTCACCAAAGTTGTACACTGTAAATCCGCTAAAGAGATTTGGGACAAGCTTCGAAATATTTATGAAGGAGATACAAAAGTCAAAGTAGCAAAGCTTCAAGCTTACAGAGGTCAGTTCGAACAACTAAAAATGAAGGAAGATGAGAATATTGTAGCCTACTTCCTATGAGTCGATGAAATAGTGAATGCAATCATAGGATTAGGAGAAGAAATTGAAGAATCTGTAATTGTTCAAAAGGTACTAAGATCTCTTCCTATGAGATTTAACCCTAAGATATCAGCACTAGAAGAAAGATCGGATCTAAACTCAATAAGCATGGAATCTTCATAGCATATGAAATGAGAGCTGAACAGGAAAATCCAGATGTAAAAGAAGCATCCTTCAAAGAATCCAAAAGATCAAAGAAAAAGAAAAAGAAACAATAAGAATATAGCAGCAGCAGTGACGTCTCGGAAGATGATGATGAAGTGGCCAACTTCATCAAAATACTGAACAAGGGAACCAATAGTAGGTATAGAGGTAAGCTTCATTTAATTTGTTTTAATTGTGATGGTATTGGTCATTTTTCTAACAAATGTCCTCATAAGAAAAAGAGAAATGATGAAGGTTACTCAAAAAGAAAACACACATAAAGGCAAAAAAACTACAAAGAAAAATTTCAAGAAAAACTTATGCACCAAAGAAGACATCTCATTATCAGATGAAGATGAAGTCAGTGACAGTGAGACATGAAGAGTTCTATTCATGGTAGTAAAAGACTCTGACAAGGAATACTTTGAAGAATAATATGAAGAAGTCGAAGAAGAAATTGAAGAGGCAGAAATTGACTACCGATAAGAAATAATGTGTGCCATAGAAGTTATTAGAAGACAAAAGAAGAAAAACAAGAGACTACAAGCAAAACTAGACAAGAAAAAGGACACTCGAGAACTAGAACAAATGATCACAAAATTGAAGGTTCAAAGAGAAGAAGATAAAAGAATTAAAGAATCACTCAAAGAAAAGCTAGAAGAAAAGGACCGAATCATTGGAAACTTGGAAGTAGAGATTGTCACACTAAGAAAGGATATTCAAAAGAAAAATATGTAGAATAGCTCAAAAGTTTTGGATGACATTATCAATAGTCAAAAATATCATCTTGACAAGACCGGACTTGGATACAATCAGACACAAAGGGGATCAAGCTCCAAAACAATAGAGCAAGAAACATATCAAAAAATCTATGCAAAAACAATCAAAGGGGATAGAAGGATATACAACAAAGATTACAGGGATACTCCTCCACCGAGAAGAGTCAGCTTTCAGAATAAAAAACAGACAGATAGGCCTCAAGAAGAAGAAGGATTCATAAGATCACCTCCTTTCAGAAGATCTTCAACTCCCAGGTATCAAACTATATTTTTTGGTTTATGTTATGCATGTAATAATTTTGGACATAAAGATGTGAATTGCAGAGATAAAAATAGGAACAATAACAACTTTGAGAGTCATACACAAAGGGGTTATTCAAGAAGACCTAGTGAAACACAAAGAAGAAGTTACAATGGGTTTGAATCTTTGAGCACTGAAGTGGAATGTTACAAATCTAACAATTTTGGACATGTGGCCAAATATTGCAGAATGAAAGTCCCTCCTAAAGAACCTCAACAGAATAGCAACAACCACAGAAAGGAACCTCAGAAAATGACATGGATAAGAAAGCAAGATCAGTATAGAAATGAAGAATGCAAAATCTCTCTACAAGATAAGCAGAAGAAACATGGTTGGTATGTTGACAGTGGGTGTTCAAAACACATGTTAGGTGATAGAGACAAGTTTCTTACATTACGAAAGGAAAGAGATGGATCAATCTCCTTCGGAAATGATGATTCAACCAAAATCATCTGAACAGGCATAGTCCGAATTGGGAACAAGAATGAAAAGGCACAAAATGTTCTACTAGTAGAAGACATGAAACATAATCTTCTAAGTGTGAGTCAAATGTGTGACCAAGGTCATAAAATTATTTTTGATTCACAAAACTGTGAGATAAGAAAAGAAGGTTCATGGAAATTGGTCGCTACAACTGCAAGAACTTCAAGCAACATATATGTGTTAAGTGAAATTGGAAATGAAAAGTGTTGTCTAGGAAAGGAAGATGAAAGTCAGCTATGGCACAAAAGAATGAGTCACATATATTTTGATAACCTTGTCAAAGTCAGCAAAAGAGAAGCAGTCGGAGAAATTCCCCAAATCACGAAATCAACCAACACTTTATGCAAGCATTGTCAACAAGGAAATCAAACAAAGACCAGGTTCAAATCAAAGGAATATTCAACGACAAGACCATTGGAAATTGTGCATATCGATCTAGTTGGACCAACTAGAACAAAGGGCTTAAAAGGTGAGAAATACTTTATGTTTTTAGTTGATGATTATACAAGAATGACTGCAGTTTTCTTTCTCAAGAATAATTCATAATCTTTTGAAAACTTCAAGATCTACAAGGAAATGGTTGAAAATGAAATGGATTGAAAAATCAAATGCTTCAGATCTGATAATGGAGGAGAGTTCACCTCAAAGGAATTTATGGACTACTGCAACAATCATGGAATAAAAAGGCAATTCTCCTTTGCTAGGACACCTCAAAAGAATGGAGTTGTTGAAAGAAAGAACAAGATAGTACAGGAAATGGCTCGAACAATGCTAATGGATTCAAAATTGATAGATATTTTTTGGACATAGGTAGTACATACAACAGTTCACATTCAAAAAATAATGATGCTCAGAAACAACACTGACGAAACTCCTTACGAACTATGGAAAGGAAGACCAACAAATGTAAAGCACTTCAGAGTTTTTGGAATCAAATGATATATCAAAAGAGAAGATGGCGGAATGGGAAAGTTTGACTCTCGTGTGGACAAAGGAGTACTTGTTGGTTACTCAAGTACAAGGAAAGCATACAAGTGTCACAATCTAATATTGAACAAAGTTGTGGAAAGCATCAACGTGACAATTGATGAAACAGGCAGACCAAAATCAGAAGAAGAAGAAAATGAATCAATGAAACAACCCTTAGAAGAAGAAGCAGAAGATGAAAAACAAGTAGAAGAGGAAGATGAAGAGAATCTAATAGAAGCAAAAGAGAAAGTTCAGCAAGTGCCTCCAAAGACACCCAGTAAACGAGTACAGAAGAATCATCCTTCAGAACAAATTATCAGAAACAAAGATGCATGAGTTGAGACTAGAAGAAAAATCCACTCATCAGAACAAACACACCTAGCATTCTCATCTACAATTGAACCAAACTGTTTTGAAGAAGCCAACAAGGATGAATTTTGGAAAAAGGCCATGGATGAAGAATTGGATCAAATAGAGAAAAATGACACTTGGGAACTGGTTCCAAGACCAAAGAATAAGAATGTGATCGGCATAAAGTGGGTCTTCAGGAATAAATTGAATGAAGATGGACAGGTTACAAGGAACAAATCTAGATTGGTACGTAAAGGATATGCACAGGTTGAAGGAATCGACTTTGAAGAGACATTTTCCCAAGTTGCTAGAATGGAAGCAATATTTTTTCTTTTAGCTTATGCATGCTCCAAAAATATTAAAATGTATCAAATGGACATAAAATCATCTTTTCTGAATGGGACACTTAAAGAAAAAGTCTACATTGAACAACCAGAAGGATTTCAGTTTTCAAAAAAAGCAGATTATGTGTGTAAATT
>ML784183.1:131383-160457 GCA_009831015.1 Picea engelmannii
CAGGCAGGGTTCAGAAAAGGAAGTGCAGACAACAACCTCTACATCAAGGTAAGTCAAGGTAATATTTTATTAATTGAAGTTTATGTTGATGATATTATTTTTGGTAGTGATGATGACAGGTTAAGCCAGAAATTTGGAAAAGATATGTAGAATGAATTTGAAATGTCGTTACTTGGAGAACTCTCCTTCTGTATAGGACTTTAGATACGCCAAAGAAACCAAGGAATTTTTATTTCTCAAACTAAATATATCAGAGAAATGCTAAAAAGGTTCGGTATGGAAGATTGCAAACCAGTTATCACTCCTATCCAAACCAGTTGCAAGTTGAGCAAAGATGATGATTCGAAGTCTACAGATCAGAGGAAATACAAGTCAATGATTGGCAGCCTACTATATGTGACAGCATCCAGACCAGATGTAATGCATGAAGTTGGACAGGTGGCATGATTTCAAGTAGCACCAAAGGAATCACATGTATTAGCAGTGAAGAGGATTTTCAGATATTTCAAAGGAACAGAAGGGTTTGGATTATGGTATCCAAAAGGAAAGGATATATCACTTATTGCCTACATAGATGCAGATTGGGTAGGTTGTATTGATGATCGACGAAGCACCAATGGAGCAACATTCTACTTGGGTGAGTGTTTAGTATCATGGATAAGCAAGAAAAAATCATCAATATCCTTATCTACAACCTAGGAAGAGTACATTGCAAGAGCATCATGTTGTACACAGGTTCTTTGGATGAAAAAAAATATTAAATATATACAGGTTGAGTATGATGATCCCATTCCAATATATTGTGATAATACAAGCACCATTAGTATCTCAAAGAATCTGGTCATGCACTCCAAGACGAAGCAGATTCCAATCAAGTATCACTTTTTATGGGAACAGGTTGCAGAAAAGAACATCAGAGTTGAGTATGTGGGCACAAAAGAACAAGTGGCAGACATCTTTACAAAACTACTTCCACGGGAAGCCTTTGAGTATCTTCGCCAAAGACTCAGAGTTATTTCTACTCCAAAATGAATTCTTTTGAATTCTTATCTTATATGTCTTAGATGTACACAAGGAAGCACCATAAGAAGACAATTCAGTCAGGGGGAGCATCCCCGGATGGAAATATACCTTTGTCATTGATGACAAAGGGGGAGAGATTTATCATATGCAGAGGAAAGAGGCATGGTTCCAAGGGGATCATGAGTGATATGATTTCAGTATTGCATCAGAGTGTTTCCATCAATGGCAGAGGGGGAGATTGTTGATTAAGGTTGGTTTTCATTGATGTCAACCCTTTAAGAAAGCCTCGTAGCACAAAGGTTGGGTAATGGACCCAAGATTGTTTGATGTGAATATGAATTGTTATTGTCTTTTCATGGTTGATAATAAGTAGAAATGGATGAACTCCAAAGTGTTCCTCTTATGGTGAAATCCCTCACAGGAAGACGCTTTGTAGATTGAGGTATCCTAGAAGTATGGTTAGAGAACCCATGCGTATTTGTGGAATAATGAGATGAGGGTTAGTGAATTTTTCAGGAAAACTATCCTATATGTATATTTCTTTTCATTCCATTTTCATTGGTATGTGGAATGTCACATAACTCCTCACGGTTAGAGATTTATGGCCATGAGAAGTTGGAGAACCCAAGTTTAGGTAATGGACCCAAGTTTGCTTGATGGATAATGGTATGGGTTTTGATATATTTGTAGGAAATACTATTATATATGGATATTAAATGTCATTCCGTTTATTTTGGTATGTGTAATTTCACATAACTCCTCACGGTTTGAAAGTTACGGCCTTACGAAGTTGGAGGACCCTCATATGTCATCTAGAAGCCCCAAAAGGTCAAAGTAGTCAAAGTAGTTTAAGAGATTTTAAAATGTAAATAATAAAGTGAAGAGATGAGTGTACTATAATTAAAAGTGAATACAAAATAAATTATTTCAATAATAAATATAATGGAGAAATTAGAAGTGGGTTAACCCTAAAATAAAGAAAGTGGGCAAAGTGACCTAGAAGATGTTTTTAAGGAAGCTACTTGGAGAGTATAAATAAGAGGAAAGGCTCTCTCATTTAAGAGACACTTGAGAATATTGAATACCTATAGGTGTCTGAGGTAACCAAAGTATATATAAGACAAATTTCTGAGGGAAGGTGAAGAAAAGAACATCGGAATCCAAGGAAGGATAAATTCTTTTGATGATGATTTCTAATGTATGTTATTTACAGGTCATCTCACCATTTTCGCAATAAAAAAATTTCTAGAATGATTTAGACCATGAAATTTATATTCCATTGAGGAAACATATCCAAGTATATGTGGTAAAAAACACATCTTGTGGGTCGTTGTATTTTTGGATTTACACTCTGTGGAAAATAGGGTTTGTGGCTAGTCCTGAAACTAGTCAAAAACAAGTGTTTCGGGTAAAAACGTCATAACTTCTTCATAAAAGATACAAATTCAGTAATACCAAATGTGTTGGCTAGAGTACAGTCTGTAGTATTATTTGTAACACTTTCAAATTGATTTAGAAAATATTCTGTGTGGGGCATGCTCTACAAGGTCACTCTCTAGAATAAGCCAGAATTCAGCAAGGTATGCCATTTTTTATATAGCTACTTTTATTAGAGGTTCCAAGTAGTGAAACCTAGAGGAATTGCATAAAACACACTGAAGAAAATTGTGTATCAGTTTTAGATATTTATTCATTATAGGTACAAACTTATGATTATTTCAAGTTAAGGTTGTTGACTAATCCAAAACTAGTCATGTGAGACTAAAGAAAAGTTTGATGTAAATTCTAGTCTCTTGTTGTTTAAAGTTAAGGAAGGTTTGCAGGTATGTGATCATATACACCAGGTCTATTATATATTTATAAATCATATTTGGATGATGAAATTGATGAGGTCTTTTGGTTGAGGTACAAGTTGGGTACATGGTTGAGACAAGTAGTTGATGAGTTGGCACATACATGAGGTGTATAGTTGATGATGTTGGTACATATTGATGAGTCGTAGTTTATGATTAGTTGACACACGATTGGAACATACTTGGTACATGGTTGGTTGCACTTGTTTATGGTACAGGTTGATTACAGATTGTTTGGTACAGGTTGGTGCATGGTTGATGCAGGTGTTTATGGTACAAGTTGGTGCATGGTTGATGCACATGTTTATGGTACAAGTTGATTACAGGTTGATGCATGGTTCAGGTTTATTGGTACAGGTTTACAATGATATATATCATAGTGATAGTGTGACAATGGTTCCATCATTCTACTTCTACTTTAGGGCAGTTGGACGGGGCAAGGACAGGTGGTTGTAGCCACCTTCCAGTTGTAGGCGGAGAACATAGGGGGTTGTAGCCTCCTTTGGTTATAGCCAGAGAATTGGGGAGTTGGAGCTTCCCTCATATTGTAGCCTGAGAAACTAGGGGGTTGGAGCCTCCTTCCAGTTGAAGCTGGAAAACAAAGGAAGTTGGTGCTTCCATTGAATGCAATTCTTCAAGACATATAAGAAAAATCATTCTGTGGTTTTCTCTTAATTTGGGTTTCCATGTAAAACACTGGTGTACTATGTAGGTGTTTGATTGTTCATTTCTTATTGCTCATTATTGGATAATAATTCTACATTGATATAACACTTGGATTATTTGAAGAAAAAAGATTATAATTACGCTATTACTGATTCACCCCTTCTCTTAGTAATCCAACACTTCTTTATCTTGGCATTTTAAGGCAATAAGACATTCCTCCTTTGATGTTTTTTTCTTTCCAAAGCTTCTTTTTCTCTCTAATGAACTTTGGTTTTTATGAGACTTCCATTTATCTGCAATTATTGGCTTTATGTCCATAATTATGACATCTTAAGCATTATGGGTTCCCTTCTTGTAGAGGTGCAAAGGAGTTATAATTTTTTCTTTTAACTTGATTTACTGTTTGGTTATTTTTAAGGTTATAGTTCTTAACCCACAAGTTTTTCCTTCCATATGCTCTACAATTCATAGCTTTGTGTCTGAAATTAGAGCATGCAAAGCAATAACCAACAAAAATGTGAGGACAGTTGTTTTGATAAGCCTTCTTTGGAGTTGTCTTATATTCCTTCTCGATGGATGGAAGTAGTCCTCTGGAGTTCTGATCATTACTTGTCATTTCTTCATCTTTCTTCTTGAATGTACTGAGGAGAGAAGATGCATAAGATTTTGAGTTAAATTGGTTTTCTTCTTGAGAATAACCTACTCCATTTTTGTTACCTCAATCCCTTTGTGTGGTAATAATCCTATCTAAGATTTTAGAGTTGTTTTCATATCTTGTTTGAATAAGTTTCGTATCAAGTTTTTTTCTTAGGTGAACTAATTATGCCACCATTCTTTCATAGGTTAATTGTTTCTCTTTAAGAGACTTCTCCATACTTTCTTCCATCCCATTTGCTTCTAGGATTTGGTTTTTCATTTTTCTCATGATTTTCTCCATCTCTTTTTATTTTTGTTCATGTTTTTCCTTTTCCTCAACTACAAGGCTTTTCAGTTGTCTATATCTGGTTTTGTATTTTCTTAATTCATCCAACGCACTTAGAAGTTCTTTTCCATATTAACCTTTGCTTCATCTTTTGAATCTTCCTCATGCTCAATTTATTATATATCATTAGGTTCTTCAATACCTATAAAAATGACTTCATCATCATCATTGTCACTGGATTCTGATGAACTGTTGTTTTCTTCTTTTGAGTAAAAATTATTTTTCCCTTTGAAAACCCCTTTTTGTAGTTGGATTTTTCATTCTTCTTGTATTGTTTATTTTTGTCTTCTTCATCTTTAGGGTCCTCCTTGGGATAGGGACACTTGGATGAAAGGTGTCCAACCTTGCCACAATTAAAACATTTGAAAGGAAGCTTTCCTTTGTACTTCCTTGATCCTTTCTGAAGTTTTTTGATAAAATTGGCTTCTTCTGCATCAGATTCTTCATGATGGTTGGGTTGAGTTTTTTGCTTCTAATTTTTTGTTTTATTGAGCACCTTGAATGTTGTCTCTCCTTTTGGAAGGTTCTCATGTCCTAATATTAACTCATAGGTTGTGAGGATTCCATACAATTCATACATGCTGAGTTTACCTAGATTTTCTCGATCTTCAAGAGTGGACACTTTAGGATCGTATAGAATAGGTAGTGTTCTTAGTATTTTTTCAAATAGCTTATTATCTAACACTTCTACTCCCAAACCTCTAATTGCATTAACAATATTATCAACTCTTTCTAAGTACTCTGATATATTTTCTTCATCCTTCATTTTTAGACTTTGATATTGTACTTTGAGAGTCTGAAGTTTGACCCTTTTTACCTTGGAATCTCCTACATATATAGTTTCCAATTTATCCTAGAGTTGTTTTTGTATTATTATAGTTTAGTACTTTAGCAAGGATTTCCTTATTTAGTCCAGCTTGTAGTGTGCTTAAAGCCTTTGCATGTTGCCAAATTTTTTTCTTTTCTTTTGCTTCTATGGGAGTGGTTTTTGGAACATCATATCCCTTTCAACTAATGTCCATACTTCTAGTCCAATGGACATTATATATTTTTTCATTCTAACACTCTAGAAGACATAGTATTCACCATCATATAGGGGCATTTTTTATGACATATTCGATTGTTGATCCATTCTAATGTATATTTCTCTTCAAGTGATTTAAACCTTTAGTGAAGAGACCCGCCCTGATACCAATTGAAGGTTCAGATCCTATCACTAAGAGGGGGTATGTGAATCAGTGACTCAATAATTTGTTAAATTTTATTTTGTTAATGAAAACAAAAATTTTAACACAATATTTATCGTGGAGCCCAATTGGGAAAACCACAAACACTTTTCTATTAACTCCAAATTTTGTTTTACATGTTACATAAACGGAAGATGTTCTTCCTTTTAGATCAGCACCAACTAATCAGGATGCACCCACACCCTTGTTCACCAACACCATTTGGTAGGAGGCTTCAACCCCCTGTTTAGTCAGCTACAACTGACAAGGAAGCACCAACTCCCCTGCAGGCACCAACCTGCCCTTGCACCACCCAACCACCCTTATTTTATGAATTTGGAAAAAGTTTGTATCATGTCTTCACTGCATCTCTCTATGCTTCTATGATTTAATATATCTTCTGATTCAGACTACAGAGACACATTATTCTCACCACTCTTTCTTGTTTATATAATCTTCAAAACGACGTGATTTATAACGCATTGTGTCCTTTCATTTGGACCATCGCACCTCTTCATTTAACTTAACCATAATCTCTGCAACTACTGCAAAAAGCAAGTTCTTCTAAGGAACTTCCTTCAAACCATTATATATGATAGACAACGTAAAACCACAGGCTTATAGACTTAAGCGATGTATAATATTTTACCTTTAATTCTCTTATTCCATATGACCACTGGCGATGACTAGGCTCTAGGCCAAGCGAGTGCTTGATCACTTATCAGAATCAACGGTCATGTTTTAATATCTCGATTAGATGGACGATTCTCATTTACTTCAGGACTTTGGGGGTTCAGATAATCGTTGCTCCATTTTCCTCCGAAGTGATCACCTGCTGAATAAGTCAAAAAATGGTGGATATCGCTTGTTGTCGGTTAACACTTCCATTTACACTATCCTTCCACTGTACTTGATCAATGATTGAGAATGCTCCCAAAGTGTTCTTCAGATCGAACGACTCGTGTCCACTTTGGGACTTCAGCTTTTGGGACTTTGAGACTTAGGTCATTTTTTGGTGATGAAACTCCTAGAGCGACATAACTTGCTGACGTCACTTGTTGACATGGAACGGGCTAAGTGGTTTCCACTTGTCACACAAATTCATGATTTAAACGTACATAAAATGTCGATTTCATATTGACACTTGTCATTATCTGACTGTGCCACGTTTCCTTGTTGATTTGGTCTACTGACGTAGATCTCCTGATGTGGCACATATTCTTCTCCTTGATCTAGTGGTCAGGATACCTTCTGAAATGTATCTCAGATCGACGACTGAGAGTGACTTCGGAACTTCGGCCTTTGGGATTTCGGGTAATTCGATTTCTCCAATTTACAATTCTTCTAAAGTGAGGTTCCTCGAAGCGTAACCTCCTTACAACTTTTAACCTGTAATGAATTTTGTTCATTGATCATGATCTTAGATCGACAAATGGATCTGTCTGCGATGTTGCTTTGCCTCGGTTTAAATCCAACGACTCTTCTTCTTTGCTTATCCTATCCTTCCACTTTAAAGTGACTCAACGACTATCGAGAATTTGGGTATTCGATATCTCAACCCTTTTTCTTATCCTATCCTTCCACTTAAAGTTATCCAATGACTATTGTTAATTCATGTATTCGAGATCTCATCCCTTTTTCCTTGCTTGTCTTATCCTTCCACTTAAAGTGATCCAACGACTATCGAGAATTCGGATATTCGAGATCTCAACCCTTTTGTCTTTATTATCCTATATTTCAACTCAACTTGATCCATCGGTTGAGAATGGTCCTGGAGTAGATCAGTGATCAGGAATGGTTGTGGGGTCCCAACTTGATAAGAATCTGGACCAGGGGTCAAATTTTTCTCAAAAAATAAAAGTTCTCAGAATTGCCCCAAAACGAACAGGTGCATAGCCCTCATCGTCACAAACCCAACGCAACTTGAACGAGTTCAAATGAACATCGGATGAGTGAGATATCGCATTCTGTTCGAATCGTCAAACAGACAAAAAAAATGTGTGTTGACTGTACAGTCTGTATGGATGCTGACGTGGCAGAGGCCGTACGATGATGTGGCATGTTCATATGCTGAGATGGTAGTTGATGACATGGAAATTGTTGATTGGAATATTTTGGATGAATGATGTTTCGACACATGGCATCATTGTAGCAAATGGTTTGGTGCCACGTGGCCCAGTCGTGCACTGCCACGTGGCACCATTGTATATGGTGTTGTTTAAAATATTATGGAGTCCATGGGGATCAAACCCCATACCTCCCCCACCATGGAAAAGTCTTGGCAAAGGCCACCAATCGGCACGCCACCACTTGAGTCTTGTTATATATACCATTTTAATTATATTTAAATTTGAACATGTGTTGAGTTAGGGCACGTCTGGGCTGGGGCTTAGCCCTAGCCCCCGGTCGCATAAACCTTTCCATATGACCCAACTCTACATGGTTGCGCATGGGATTTGGTTTTTAAAACGGTTACAACACCACATGCCCGCCACTTGTCACACCTACATTCGCTCTTGGAACCTAGCATTTTTGTGCGGGAAACGAGGTCATATGACCCATATGTCCACGGCTTGGCGGTTAGGGGCTAGGTGCACCCTAACCATCCTACAGTTCACACCATTTTGTAGTTGCACCCGGTGCTAGGATTTATCATGAGATGGAGCGCGTGTGCTAGGCTGGGCACATAGAGGTGCATTTTGGCGAACCGGAGACAACAAGCTTGAAGGAGGAAATGGCAGGAGGCCTATCTTCTTCATTTTTTGGCCAAATGAGGTGCCGAAAAAGCCCAACTAGGGGTTTTTGGATGTTCTGAATCCATTGGAACTATTTTCAAAGGAATTTGAAGACTTATTTTGTAGGTTTTTCACCACTGAAGTTTCAGAGAGCTCTAGGGAGCTTGAAGCCCTCATTGATTGAGGCCATGCTCAGATGAGCCCAAGTCTGTTTTCTATGATTGAATAGTCATTTTTGGCTAACTTTTATTCTCTGAACACATTGGGATAGGTTTTATAGGAATTTGTGGACTTTTGCAGGTGTTTTTCCACAAGGAATCTCAGGGAAGCTCAAGGCCACATGTAGAAGAGGTCATGCCCGGATGAGCCATGATCCGTTTTCAGAGTTCTATTAGTCATTTCTAGGGTTTTTATGTATTTTGAACCCAATGGTATAGTCAGTTAATCCATTAGAGTTGAGTAGTAGCTTGTAAAATAATATTTGACAAACTAATCCCAGAGAGCCTAGTCCATTGAAGGAGGCTCAAGGAGATGTAGCCCAGTTGGGGGTGAACTTCTTTATCATCTTGTTATTGTTGTGAGTTTGATGGTTTATTTTATACAAGTTATGTTTGTTGTGTATTTATTTAAAACACATATTTAACCATTTAAAAGAAAATTTCCTCACACATCAACATTTAAAAGAAGATGCATATACTTGGCACATAATTTATCTTGCATAACTAAGACATTGAGCAAGGTCCTGAAAAGTTTATTTTAATGAAGTAGAGGATGCTTGCATAGAATAACAAGTCAGCCCCCTATTTTCAGATCACAACTAGAATGATGTTTAAAACTATCGTCGAGTTCCGCAATGGAAAACTTCTCGTTTCTAGTGAAACTGATGCCAATCGTAGATCTATTTGGCGGGTGACGATCAACGGTCTAGAATAATTGCAGGATTTGAATTAGTGCGTTGTTTAATTCTTCCTTCACTCTCTACAATCAATCCATGTCCTTGATCTGCGCTTGCATATCTGACGGTCATGACTTAATCTGATCGTTTGGTGGATCAAACATAGTCATCGATCTTTGAATCTATAAGATCTGACGGTCTAGAATAATTGAGGGATTGGAAATAACACATTGTTTAATTATCCTTTCTCTCTCTACAATCTATCCTTGTCGTTGATCTAGTGCTTGTGTATCAATGATACTGATTTGATTTGATCGTTGACTAGTCCTCCAACGATCCTTCTCTTGTAATATGATGGTCTAGACTGATTGCGGGATTGGGAATAACATGCTTTTTAATTCTCCTTTTTCTCTCCGCAATCCATCCATGTTGTTGATCTACCGCTTGCGTATTTAACTATCTTGACTTGATATGATCATGTTTCTACAATGTGCTTTCCCTTCTGAGTTTCATTGTGTCATCTCTTATGAGATTTGATCTTCATTTGCTAACCCTCCTGAGCTTTAATCTCTGCATACTATCCTACTGATTGACATCAATGACAACATACTAATGACACTATGTCCAACATACATTTACGTTTACATTACATATATATTGTCCTTTTTTCATCCTGGTTCACCAACCTAAGTTCATATATATTTACATGTACAGTTTGGGTTCAGTCCAGGGGTATTACATCTGAGCTAAAAGTTATGGCTTCCCGAAAAAGTCACTTTCAACATTTTCTTGAAAACTGGATCTTGTAGAGGCAATGGAATGGTTGTGTGCCAATACTGTCAAATTATTCCACAACCGCTTCAAACTGGTACATAATTTGAATTCTGCACAAGAGCTTCCTTCAATCCACCTTCCTTGTGACCGCGGCTTGAAACCATGGGCTTATCTACTCTGAGTAATGTTCCTTTAGCTCTTTCCTCTTTATTCTCTACAAAGGACCTCATTCAAAAATATCTATGAGATATTTTACTTCTAGGACCTTCGCACCTCTAATCAACCCCTTTACCTTATCATGAGACCATCGCTTGGAACTAATCCCTACAGAATTTGGAATTTGGCTATTCTCCATTTTCGATCTTCCAACCTTCCCAGAGTAAAATTCAGTTATTAGTAGATTGGATGGTTGAGATTTAATCTCCCATTGGATGGACGATCCTGGCTTCTCTGGTGACTTCACTAAAATCAATGATCACGAATTAACTCAGTGTTGAGATGGAAGGTTGATCCATATGGATATTGGTGGCCACCCACCTTTTCCAACTAGCTCAAAACAATTTTCTGACAATTTTGGCAATTTACTATTTTTAGCAGTTTTAACTTCCGGGGCCATTTTGAGGGCCTAAATGAAGGTTTTTCTGGATCGAGATCCTCAATTATATTTGAAGGCATAATTGAGCCCCAAAAATGAATCTCCTTGACGATACCTTTCCAATGGGCTATCACACGCCTAAAACGGAGATCGTATGAAAAAGTTACGACCTCGGGAAGTTGATGTACTAACTTACCCAAACGGGGCCCACGTGACTTTTGGCGCTTCATCTCGTAGGGTTAGGTTTTTTGATGTATATGGTTTTTGGAATTCTTGCTTATTGTAAAAATGCCTTCAGAGCCTCATTGTAACCTTCTTCTTGTGAATGCGTGCTGTCGTCACATCTCTTCTCAGAGATAGGCCACCACCATTCCAGCAAGCTTGTTTCCGTTGCATTTTATAGTTTCAGCTTTATTTCGTTATTGAATAGAAAACCAGTTTTATTGTATCTCTGTTATTTTATGTTAAGAAGCTGTTAATAATCTGTATTCATTTCGTTCTTCTCATAAAATCTGAATCAACGATCCATATTTATTTTGGGACTTCGACACTCTGGGACAATACAACTCTCGATTCATTCAAATTCCCCAGATTTATACCTGTCGCAATGGTCATAAAGTGATAATGACCACTTATAGTCAATTAAAACCTCCCGTTACACTATCCTTCCACCCATTTAATCCAATGGCTATGAATTAACGAGATGGATGGTCCTTATTCACTTTGAGTCTTTAACATTCCGGGGCTCCGGGATATCACAAATCCCAAGTTGTTCAACTCCCTTGGAATTATACATACTGAAGTGGTCATAAAGTGTAGGCGACCAATGGTTTTCGGTTAACATTCCTTCTTACTTTTTCCTCCCACTTCTTGATCGAACAACCAGGAAGGATCCTACCTAATCTTGATCTATGATTTTCGGGACTTAGGCACTCAACGACTCCGGGATATTACAACTCTCCAAATTTCAACTCCCTCGGAGTTATACTTGTCAAAGTACTTACTCCATCCTTCCACTTCTTGATCTAATGGTTGGTAAAAGTCTCGAAGGGATCTTCGATCGATGGTCTATGTGAATTCACTACTTCATCTTTTGACACTTTCTCTAGCAGAGATGTTGGACATTTTGGGAGGAAATAATCCTGGAGATGATATGGGATGCTGATGTCACTTCTGGTGACATGGACCCATGGTATGTGCACCACATGTCACTTAGAAATGGACATTTTTGGGTCCAAAATTCCATGACTTCATGTGACACATGTCCCCATATGGAACCCCTTCCACGTGGCACAAGACACGTCATCCCCCAAATAGATGGTCCACATTCCTCCACTCTAGATCTGACGGACTGCATGATTTCATGACTAAGTCTTTGCACTTCGTGGCTTCGACATTTCACAGCTTCAACACTTTGTGGCTTCGGCACTTCACTGCTTCGACACTTCATGACTTTTCCTTGTCTCGAGGAATCGCCGAAGTGGCGAAGTTTCAAAGTCCCAAAACTTTTTTGTCCTTCAACTCTAGATCTACGAATCACATTACTCCCAAACTTCATATCAGATCGTACGAACAACAAGAATTCACGACTTCGACCTTCGAGATTTCATGCTTCTGCCCTATCTCCAATAATTATCGAAGTGAAGAAGTTCTGTAGTTTTCCATCTCTTGGTTGGCTTTGATCAATGACTGATGATCAATCAATTCGATCTAACGGTTTGGACTTAATATCTCCCATCCTCTAGCTTCACCTTTATATGATAGTCCTCGTTCACCTGACTTATGATCTAATGATCTAGAATTCCCTGATTCAATGATTTTGATCTCTCCCAAATTCAAAAGGGAATAGTCACGATTCCACAATCCTTTAAAAGGATCTCTATCTTCACGACGCTATGGCTTCTACACGATCTCTGCAATGTTATCTCTCGTGAGCTTTAAGATGTCGTAGACATATTATTTCTTAACCATAATACCATGTCCAATAGTTTCAAACCATACTAGTTCGGTGTTTCAACCAGAAGCTCTAGTACTAATCTATAACATACCCAGCCACCCACAAGCTGGACACACTACTTCAAGCTTGTTTGTGAACTAATTTCGAATTATGATAAATTTTTAATTAATTAAGAGGCATGAAATATTGACATGCATAGATCAAGATTCATGCTACAGTATAAAGAATGCTTAAACGTTCCATGCATAGCTATAACCAGCAATCAGGCACATCAAAATGCACATCTCAGAGATATTAATCAATACACAGCGGAAATAAATGTATAAGCAGATAAACACATGGCAGAGAGAACTTATCTTTAATGAAATGAATCACCAACTAGTTGTAGACCAAGGATGTTCCACCCAACTATAGACATTGTTTTCCAAGTCTCAACAACAATGTCACCCCCAAGCTAGGGCTATGAATCCACAAGGATGGTTCATGAGTGTCACTCATCTTCTCAAACCAGTTAGCACTCAAGCTCTCATAGGATTCTCAGCATGCACATCAATCCAAAGTACACCAACTCTCTTCTACCCAATCTACACAACCCAAGAGAATGGATGCCCCTTCTATACCATGCAGTCCCTCAAGATGTCCACCTCCTTCCAGGGCTCCAGTGCATCTGGTCAAAAATCTCCATTCTGGGACTCTCAATATTCGTAGTTGTGGGAAAAACTTAACACATGCCAATGCATCTCAGACATGCATGCATTAATTCATGCCTAGAATACACCAGCAGTCATTACTGCCAACAAAACCATGGCTCATCTCCACAATTTGTTTTTCTTTCCTAAGACAAGATCAAAATGAACAAGGAATGAAGAGTGGGTGAAAGAATGAATGGAGAGAGAACATAATGAACAGTGTGAACAATGAATGAGTGAGTGAATGAGTGACCCTCCAAATATACCAAAGATGGGTTTATATAATTATTGGAATTAGAGAACCACATGGTCTTCCCCCAAGATGCTCATGTAACTGATATTATCCAATAAAACAAAAATGGGTAAATAAAATATATAAATAAATACTTATCCCCTCAATCCCCCTCTCTTGTGGAATGATATCCCCCTATAACTCTTGTCCTTGTCTATCTAGCAACCAATGATGTATTTATTATTAATAATGATCAAAACATTACATTTCATAGGAACATTGGACTATTTTAATTGTCCGGGCACTCTGGCCTTTCATAGATTCATAAAATACATTATTTAATATGGGCTTGAAAATAGGGTATTACATTCCTCTCCTCCTTATTTTGGCATTGTCCTATATGACCATTGGAGGTGCCCCGGCCATTAGAACAATGCTCTGAACGGCTAGAAAACACATTTATGGGCAAATAGATTGTGTTTGGGACATTGATACCGCACCATAACGGATGAATTTGCATTGATGGAAGCAGTCATGCCCATTGGAAGAACCCGTTACGATGTTCACTTATTTAACCCGTCTGACATTGCGCTAGGACCACTTTTTGCTACCCATGATTATCTAAGACAAGAAGAGAATTGATTGCATGTGTCGAGATGTGCTATCAGACCTCACCATATGTTGTTTACCCCGTTATCCATTCACCTACCTCGACCTACTTGTTAACAGTGGGAATGTTGGTCGAGCGCACTGAGATAGAGAATTTCGTCGAAGAAGTTCTGAAGAAGTTTATGGATGATAAACCTACGTCTGAAGGAAAACAGGCGTCATCGACCAGGGGACTGCAGGCCTCCCCTTCGACTAGACATCGGTCGAAGCGTGCCAACCCCGTGACTGAGAAGCGAAGTAAGAATCGCAACAATCTAGCTAATGTGAAGAAGATCTCATTGATATTACCTGATTACATCCTGGCTTTGGCTAGCATGGTTAACCATGATAGAATCCCATGGGACTACAGTACATTTTGATCACCACATACATCTCGAAGGGGATATGCATAGAAGGAAGCCAATTGGAACAGATCCCATCTCTGAAGAACAATGACTTTAACCTTTAAGATAGAAATAACTATGCCATGCTCACGCCTCATGGATACCTGATGAAGACAACTGGGAAGAAGCCTCACATAGTCTCCCAATTGTGGATCATGGAGCTGGCGCAGTCCACGATACTGAATGTAATGAATATTCCTCATTTTGGCCGACATTAGAAGGCTAACATTTGCATTAAAATCCTCTTTTCATTCTATCATGGAGGATATTTGTGGCTCGACAAGTAGATTACTGTGGATCTGACGTTGATCCACTTAATCAAAGGATTGAGCATGCAGGGACCTGAACCGCAATAGTTCTACCCAGGAAATGCGTCGGATCGCTCCCTGGAACAGTGCATAAAGGAAGAATACAATGAAGTAGAAAAGGGAAAGAGAGGATACAAGTTAGACTCTATCCAGGATGGCACAATGCGCCTCTCTTGCCAACTTATAGCTGGCAAGCCGATAAGAAAGAACCGCCCCACGCAGGTCACCGGGTTCATGGTGGACCTCGCATGAAAATGCGTGGAGGGGATGCAGATGAATTGGGTGAGTTACCTTGTCAACAAGTTGGAGAAAGACTATCATGAAGTGCAGGATCAAGGATACATGTTCCACTTCAGTTGGCTACTCGTGATGATTGCATTTATCGCTTGGAAAATGCCCAAGGGATAAGCATTTCCAAAAATTGAACCATCAGAGCCATTGGCATCTATATTCTCTACATTATGGTATACAAATGATATGTCAAAGCAATGGCAGTCGAACGTGGTGTTTTGCGCCTACTATCGGTAATTGAAGGTTTCCATTGAGTCGTTCATGTGGATGACTCTGCACACCTTGCATCAGTACATATCGATCGCTAAGTTCTGTGAAGATCGACATTTCATATATATTACTGCACAAAGAGATGAGAGAAAAGAAGAATTACAGTCCTATTACAAGATGAATGATGAAGACATGGAACAGGTCACCAAGGAATGACCAGCGGAGTTCCTTGTATCGGTTGCAGACGCAGAACTCTCTGATGCTGACATTATAGGAAGCCCCTTGGTCACCCGGGCCAAGCATGTTGGATAGACCAGTGCGAAGAAGAATAATAAAAAGGAGGAAGTCCAAGACATAGAGACTGATGAGGAGGACAACGCCTCAAACGAAAACAGATCTGGTTCACCTGCAGGAGGATGAGGAGACGAAGTAAATCAATAAGTAGGAGGGGAAGAAGGAGAAAAAAAAGGAGAAGGTGAAGCTACATCGCCAAAGGATCCCCCTACCGATATAGAGACACCAAAGAAGAGGAAGGGTTCTTCGCAGAAGCCCTCGAAAAGAAAGAAGACCCACGCCAGTAAACCCTAGCTAGAGGCTACGCTCACGAAAGATGACATTAGTCTAGTCCACGGAGAAATGGAGGATGTGTCTGAGGACCTATTACATAGATATGGAGAAAATCAAGAGGAGATGTATGAATGAGTCGAGAAGGAACTAAAGGATATGCATCAAGCCATTCATTCAGTCAGTGTAGTCCCCACTATGCCCTCTTTGTCACAGGTTGTATAGTTGGGGGATGAGCTAGCCCAACTTTGAAGACTTGCAGATGCAACAGAGGCTCGACTTCAGCGAGTCCAAGAAGAAAAGGAAAAGGTTATAGAAGCCTTGAAGAAAGAAAAAGAAGATATATTAGAGAAACTACGAGTTGTGCAGTATTGTGTAACAACGTATGAGAATGAAAAATATGAGTTACGAGCAATGCTCGAGGAAGACAAATAAAATATACAAAGGGAAAAGGACCAGCTGCTCGTAGAGCGGACTGTAGTCAAGGAAGTGGTGAGAAAAACACTTCGCTATGTGATAGCCTTGGCATAGGAGGAACACAAGGCAGTCAAATTTCAATTAATGAAGCTCGCTCAGGCTATCCAGCAGCTTCAAGCAAGGGTAATGGAGTTGGATATCTAAGCAGCACCAAGCACTCTACAGGAAGTGCATGACTAGAGGGAGGAAGCCGCCAAGAAAATAGTTGGAAGGATCAAGGCCTGTGCCTTAGAATGAAAGAAACTAAGTGATAGGAGTGCGCAGACCTACAAACTCCTCACAGAAGTCCCATAGCTTAGGAAGTTGGAAGCATAGCTACAGGAGGCGCAACAACAAGCACTGACAGTTCAAGCGCAGATGAAGTCACTCACTACAGTCTAGAGAATGAAGAGATCACAAGAATAGTGTGTGGCCCAATAGTGGATTACGATCATCCAGGGTAGAGTAATGGAATTTACACAGAGACTACAACCAGTGTAGGAGGAAGCCTTTGCGGTTTTTGAAGAGATCGAAGGACAAGGTTCGCAACTGGACCAAGTGGTTGCGAAAATGGAACAATGCTTGGAAGGGCCTGTTATAGAGAAAATGATTCAAGAGTTCGTTGAGCAAGAATCTTAGGAGAAGCAATAAGTTGAAGCAACTCGAGCTAAGCTCAAGGCCTTCGAAGCAGCATTGCCCAGATTTGAGTGACTTGGGATGAGTCACGGGTGAGTGTTGGGGGCCTGTTGGCCCTCGGCCAAGTTTTAAGGAAACATTGATCAATCTTGACCACTTTTTGGACTTTGAAAGGCTGGTAGAAGATGGAGTGCCCAGGCAGAGCTGAGATCACGGGATCTCACTTGTTTTGTGGGTTTTCTGGACCCAGCATGGGGTTCTTAGGGTTTTTTAATGGGTTATGGGATGTAGGCCCATGGGTTTACCCATGATTAGGCCTTTTTGTAAATGTATAAGTATAAATAATATTGTAAGGTAGAATTAGCGATGTGAAGTGTGTGATAGGCTAAGTGCAAGAGGAAAGTAGTTCTGAGTTTCTTTGTGCAAAAAATCATGTATCTAAGGCTATGTGCTTGATAGAGAAGTTGGCTCTATGCCTTGACCTAATTTTGGGAAAGTGGATAGGGTATGTAGTGCGCAGATCACATGTCTAGTGTGAAGCTTGGCTCTGTAGCTTAGTGCACAGGAGCAGATGAATGTAAGATATTGAAGACTAATAAAGAAGAAGAAGCAGTTGGTGGACATAGCCCCACACTGGGGTGAACCATGTATATCATGTGTTGATGGTTTTGTTTGTGCTATGATGTTTATGCTCTGAATCTACTTAGTGCATTGATTTTTATGTATGATAGATAGATCTATGAATGCTCAGTGCTTTATGTATGTTGAATGTGCTAGATATAATTGATTCTTCTAAGTGCGATGTGTATTTGTTATTGTTACTGTGTCGACCTGTACTTAGGGTTCGATCTGCGATGTGAGTAAGACTAATAGGTTGATGCATGTTGTTCCTAAGTACTTTGCGATGTGTGGTAATCATAGATCTATGTCCCATATTGGTTACAGACACCTAAGTCATGTAACCCCCCCTGCCTCTACCTCAGGTGAGACTGCATCTGCTTCACAGGTGTTGCCGAAAGGGTCGGTAGTTAGGGTTTTTTTTGTGCATTTTTGAATCGTTGAACCCTGGTTCTGCCCCTGTTCCAACAGTTTTCGAAAGTAAATACACAGCCTCAATGTTTCATCCTTATTTTTGACAAAGACTACTAGTGCTCCCCAAGGTGAAACACTTGGACGTATGTACCCTTTCTTCAACAATTATTACAACTACATTTGTATTTCTTTCAATTCTTGTGTACTCATTATGTAAGGTATTTTTGATACCGGGGCAGCTTCTGGTACTAAATCAATAGATAAATATATCTCCCTCTTTGGTGGAAACCATGGCATTTCTTGGAATACATCTTCAAATTCTTGTAGTACAAAAACTTCTTCAAGGCTTGGCCCCTTTGTCTTTTCTCTCTCCTCCACATTGGCTGCATACAATTGACATCCTTTTCTGAAAAATATCTTAAAATGTGAGGCTGAAATCTCCCTTATAGAAATGGGTCTTGGAACTCCTTTCACAGTGCTCTCCTTTCCTTCTTCATCGAGACATGTAAATGTCTTGTTATGACAATCTAGGACAGCATGATGCTTGTCCAATTAGAATATCGTAAGACCCCAATGGTATAAGTTTAGATCAGCATTAGTATTCACTCCATTCATACTTATGGAGAAACCTCTAACCATCTCATTGATCCTTCTTTTGGTTATAGTGGCTAGTTGAACCAAACTTGATTTTTCAAGCTTACTTTTCTCCAAATGTAATCTATCCACTATTTTAGGATCAATGTAACAATGTCTTTCTCCTGAAACAATCAAATTAACAATAGGTTGATTAATGATCATACCTTCCACCTCGATCATATTGGATTGGTACTCTACGTGTCGATCATCTAAGGCTTCATATATTATTCCCATGTCTTCTATTGTTGTAGGCTCTTGGATGTTGTGTACATTCTTCACTTTGTATTTTATGTGAGGTAAATCCTTGTATATGTGATCCTCTTTGCATCCCCAACATTGGATTGGTGGTATTCCCCTTTTTCCTGAGTATTCTCTCTTAGATTCATCCTTAACAGGTTAGTTTGGCTGATTTTTATTTGGGTTATTTATATTGAAAGGATGTTTGAATCCTTTCTTTCTCTGTTCAAACTTCTCCGTATTCTTATCCTTCTAATATTTATGCAAAGACTCTCTTCCCTTTCCTTGCTCATACAGGTATTTATCCTTCCTAATGGTCTTATTCAAAGTCTTGGGCTCATCATATTGAATCTTCTCTTTATAAAATGAAGGAAGTCAACTTAAAAACCTATGTATTTTCACTTTCTCATATTTTATAAACCCCACATACTTTAGCAATACCAAGAACTTCTTTTCATACTCTACCATGGTCATGCTTCCCAGCCTAAGTTCAAAGAAATCCTGCATTTTATTTTCATAGAAGTGCTCTGAAAGGTACTCCTTCTAAAAATATTTCTTGAACTGCTTCCAAGTGATCATGCTCTCATTAATGTGCTCAACTTGCTTCATATGATCCCACCACATAGCAACTTTCCCATGTAAATGGTATGTGGCAATTTTGGCTTCTAGGTTTGATGAGTAGTTATGCAATTCAAAATACCTCGTGAGTCCAAGAAACCATGATCCATCATCATCATCCCTTTCTCTTTCACCATCAAAGGATGGTGTCTTAAGCTTCCTCGACTCTCCTTGAAAACTATCCAATTCAATCCATATCTTCTTCTTTGGTTCCTAACAGGAGACACTTCTAGGTTGCTTATGGAATATTCCGATGCATAAACTTTCCTTGTTGAGTGAGGTGAGTGATGCATATGACTTCTTCTAGCAATTATTTAATAACTAGCTCTGTTTTAGTTATCTCTTATTTCATGATATCAGCCCTTTTCCTCTCGTCTTGAGTTTGATCCATTCTTTGTTTTCCTCTGCAACTGGTCTAAGCTTTGCATTACTTGAGAATTTATCTGATTTTTTTCTCTCATCAACCTCTCATTTTCTACTTTGTAACTTTGTACTTCTATTTTCAAGCTTCTCATAGTCTCTACTAAGTTTTCTTTCTCCCCTCTACTCCTATACCCATTTGATTATGTCTCTGCATTACGAACAATGATATTTTTCCCTTTGGCCTCTTTATCATGGTTATAAGCTTCCTCTACTTCTTCAATTTCTTGAATATGCATTCTTATACTAAACTGATATGTTTATACCCACTAATTATACAAAATGTGCAAGCAACCATTTTGTTAGAATTATGCATATTATAAAAAAGAATTCAAAATAATGCTATAGGTCCTTTTTCTGCTCAATTCATGAAGAAATGTATGATCATTCTCCAAATTATAAAAATTTAGTTTTATCCTCCTGTGAATCATATTTACAATGACAGTACTCTTGCCCCAATATGATATCTGAGCTGAAAGTTATGGCTTCCGAAAAAAGTCACTTTCACCCTTTTTTAGCAAATAGGATCTTTTAGCAGCAATGGAATGGTTGTGTGCCAATCTTGTCAAATTATTCCATAGCCCCTTCAAACTGGTACAAAATTCGAATTATGCATAGGCACTTCCTTCAATCCACCTTCCTTGTGACAGAAACTTGAAACCATGGGCTTATCTACTCTGAGTGATGTTCCTTTAGCTCTTTCATCTTTATTCTATACACAGGACCTCATTCAAAAAGTTCTATGAGCTTGTTTACTTCTAGGCCCTTCATGCCTCTAATCATCTCCTTTAACTTATCATGGGATTGACGCTTGGAACCAAGCTCTCCATACTTCATCCTTCATCTATTCTCCCTTTTTTATCTTCCAATCTTCCCATAGTAAACTTCGGCTATTAGTAGATTGGTCGGTTGAAATTTAATCTCCCATGGGATGGATGATCCTAGCTTCTCTAGCGACTTCACTAAAATCAATGATCATGACTTAACCCAGTTTTGATATGGACGGTCCATATCTGTTTCAGGACTTTGATGCTCTTGGACTCTAGGTTAATACAACTCTCAAGTCGTTCAACTTCCTGGGAGTTATACCTGTCAAAGTGGTCATAAAGTGATGATGATCGCTTACCATCGGTTAAAACCTCCCCTTACGCTATCCTTCCACCAAGTTAATCCAACGACTATGAATTAATGATATGGATAGTCCTTATTCACTTCAGGTCTTCGACACTCTGGGACTCCAGGATATCACAACTCCCAAGATGTTCAACTCCCTCGAAGTTATACCTGTCGAAGTGGTCATAAAGTGTAGGCATCTAGTGGTTTCTGGTTAACATTCCCACTAACTTTGTCCTCCCACTTCTTAATCAAATGACCAGGAAGGATCTTACCTGATATTGATCTACGATTGTCGGAACTTCGACACTTCGGGACTCCGAGTTATTACAACTCTCCAAATTTTCAACTCCCCTGAGTTATACCTATCAAAGTACTAACGCCATCCTTCCACTACTTGATCTAACGGTTGGGAAAAGTCCAAAAGGGATCTTCAATTGTTGGTTTTCATGAATTCACTACTTTGACCTTCGGCACTTTCACAAGTAGAGATGTCAATCGTTCCTAGAGGCCATAATCATGGAGATGACATGGCATGTTTATGTCACTTGTGGTCACGTGGACCCATGGTATGTGCACCATGTGTCACTCATAAATGTACAAGTTGGGGTCCAAAAGACCCTAAATTCATGTGACATGTGTCCCCATATGGCACCTATGCCACACGGCATAAGACACATCATCCCCCAAACAGACGGCCCACATTCCTCCACTCCAAATCTGACGGACTATGTGATTTCGTGACTGTGGCTTTGCACTTCGTGTCTTTGGCTCTTTGCAGCTTTGAAATTTCACATATTCAACACTTCACGGATTTTCCTAGTCTTCAATAATCATTGAAGTGGAAAATTTCAGGAGTCCCGAAACTTCGCTATCCTTCCAAAATGGATCTACGACTCACATTACTCCTTAACTTCCTATCAAATCGTACAATTGGCAGGACTTCACGACTTCAGCCTTCAAGATTTCATGCTTCTTCCCCATCTCCAATAATTGTCAAAACAGAAAAATGTCGGAGTTTTCCATCTCCTACTTGGCTTCAATCAACGGTTGATGATCGATCAATTCGATCTAACGATTTGGATTTAATCTCTCCCAGCCTCTGGCTTCACCTTTATCTTACGGTCCTCCTTCACCTAACTTCTGATCTAATGATATATAATTACCTAATTCAATGGTTGTGATATATCTCGAATTAAAAATGGAACAATCACGATTCCACGGTCCTTTACAAAGGATATGTATCTGCATGATGCTCTGGATTCTGCATGATCTCTACAATGATATCTCTCCTGAGCTTTAAGATCTAGAAGAAATATTCTTTCTTAACCATAATTCCATGTCCAACAGTTCTGGCCCATACCAGTCTAGTTTTTCAACCAAAAGCTTTGATACCAATCTATAACGTACCCAACCACCCACAAGCTGGGAACACTACTTCAAGCTCATTTCTTAACTAATTTTGAATTATGATAAATTTTTAATTAATTAGGAGGCATGGAATATTCACATGCATAGATCAAGATTCATGCTACAGTATAAAGAATGTTTAAGCATTCCATGAATAGAAATAACTAGCAATCAGGCACATCAAAATGCACATCTAATAGATATTAATCGATACACGACAGAAATAAATGTATAAGAAGAGAAGCACATGGCATAGAGAACTTATCTTTAATGAAATGAATCACCAATTGGCTACAGACCAAGGACGTTCCCCAACCGTATAAATTGTTGTTCCAAGTCTCAAAACAATGTCACCCCCAAGCCCGCGCTATGAATCCACAAGGATAGTTCTAGAGTGTCATTCAATGTCCCAAACCAGTTAACACTCAAGCTCTCACAGGATTCTCAACACGCACATCAATCCAACATACACCCACTCTCTTCTACCTAGCATGCACAACCTAAGAGAATAGACCCCCCTTATTTGCAACACAATCCCTCAGGATGTCCACCTCCTTCCAGGGCTCTAGTGCATATGGTCAAGAATCTCCATGCTGGAACTCTCAGGATTCACAGCTGGGGGAAAAAATTAACACATTCCAATGCATCTCAGACATACATGAATTAATTCATGGATGGAATACAACAACAATCATTATTTCCAACAAAACCATGGCTCCTCTCCACAATTCGTTTATCTTTCCCAAGCAGTCATTATTGCCAACAAAACCATGGCTCCTCTCCACAATTCATTTTTCTTTCCCAAGACAAGATCAAAATGAATGAGGAATGAAGAGTGGGTGAAAGAACGAATGTAAAGAGAACATAATGAACAATGTGAACAATGAAAAATGAACAATGAGTGAGTGAGTGAATGAGTGAACCCCCAAATAGACTAAATATGGCTTTATATAATTCTTGGAATTAGAGAACCACATGGCCTTCCCCTAAGAAGATCATGTAATAGATATTCTCCATTAAAACAAAAATGGGTAAATACGATACAAAATTAAATATGTATCCCCTCAATCCCCCTTTATTGTGGAATCGTAGCCCCCTATAACTCTTTTCCTTGTTTGTCTAGCAGCCATTGATGTATTTATTATCAATAATGATCAAAACATTACATTTCCTAGGTACACTGACCTCTTTTAATTGTTTGGGAACTCTGGCCTTTCATAAATTCACAAAATACATTATTTAATATGGAGCTCAAAACCGGGGTATTACATTACAGAGATTGTGTTCAGGTATTGGGTTGATACAACAAGTTGTAAGGATAGATTGTGATAGTTCGAGTGCAATTTTTTTGGCGAAGAACCCATATTATCATTCAAAGACAAACCATATTGATGTTGAATATCACTTTGTGAGAGACATGGTTGAAGAAACTAAGGTGTTGTTGATGAAGGTGGACACCTTAAAGAATGTTGCATATTCATTAAAAAAATCAGTGAGAACTGAGAAGTTCTCTTGGTGTAGAGGATCTATGGCAATTGTTTCCCTCAATTCTTGACTATGTAACCTTGTAACCCCTGTATGCAAAGAAAAAAACAAGTGGGAGAATATTGGATATGTGTTATGTTATTTGCACGACTAGAAATAGTCTCTATGTTACATTGGGTGTGCAAGGGGGTAAGAGGTGGGGGTTCCTAGTCCCCCCTATGGGGGTTTATAGGGGAGCAGTTTTTCGTCTTAGAGGGGGGTGACTTTTTTTACCAGTTTTTGGGTCCATTTTTGGGTGGTTTTTCGACACATGGTTTTTAGCCGATGGCTTTCTATTTATGGTTAAGGAATTAGGGTTTTTGACTAATCGAGATCATTGGATTAGGGTTTTGGATGTCAATGGCTCCTATATGAATATTGTATTGTAAACAATGTATGATGTGAATGAATATAGAATATGTTGGTTTCCCCAGTTTGGGTTTCCAGGGGAAAAATCTATGTGTAATGTGTGTATTTTCCATTGTATATTTTTTGTTCTTTTATTGAAAATTTGTTTGTAGTAAATTATTGTACAAGGTTAAAATCTACAATTTTCCCTTCTGACCTCACACATTAGGGGGCATTTTTTATACCACAAATTTCCACAACAATTTCATTTGTGAGATGGCCTACCCCTTTTCCCTGGATTGTGAACTTAAATCCCAACCTCCTTCATCAAAATCATCTAAAAAATAACATTTTTGTTTCCATCCATGGTTCACCCATGTGAAAACTGCAAATTTCCTTGCCTTGTTAGTTTGCAACTCGCAGATGCCCTCAAAAAATATGAAAAAATAAAATATTCCACATTTTTGGGCGGTTTTTTCGGTTGGTCTCATTCCCAAATTCCCCTTGGATCATAAACACTGAAATTCAACCACCTAAGCCCCTTCAGGATGGTATAAAGGAACCTTTGAGGGCATGGATGAGGAGGACAACCTAGGTGAAAGATTATGTTAATGAATTTGCAAGCTTCCCTTCTTTCCTTAATCCTCTAAGTAGCATCCCCATGATTTGGAACTTGTTTTACAACATTCCTTCCTCTCCCATATGTGGTTGTAGGGTGTGTTCCTATCCCTTATGAGTCATCCGAGGAATAGCCATCATGTTGATTTGATGCTTGAACGACTTGTGGAGGAACCTTGATGGTTGGCTTCGAGGAAGTGTCGGTGGTTAGAGTCAAGTTGTAACTAACTACTTATATTTTTTTCAATAAAAGAGTTCTCTTTCCCTCCATACATGTGTTAAAATTGATTCGATCTATTTATATATGTTAGTTTACTTCATGTAATTGAATTTTTTCACATTATGTGTATGATTTGAATTCATAACTACCTTGTTGCAGTATAGACTTGGTCTCTTGTTGTAGGTTGATTGATCCAGGTGGATATCGGTGGCCACCCACATTCTCCAACTGGCTCAAAATAGTTTTCTGACAATTTTGGCAATTTACTATTTTTAGTAGTTTTAACTTCCGGGGCCATTTTGAGGGCCTAAATGAAGGGTTTTCTAGATTTATTTTCTCAATGATATCCAAAGGAATTATTGAGCCCCCAAAATGAATCTCCTCGGTGATACCTTTCCAACAGGCTATCATATGCCTAAAACGAAGATCATATGCAAAAGTTACGACCCCGGGAAGTTGATGTACTAACTTACCCAGACGGGGCCCACATGACTTTTGGCGCTTCATCTCCTCGGGTTAGGTTTTTGGATGTCTAGGGTTTTGGGAATTCTTATTTATTTTAAAAATTCCTTCAGAGCCTCATTGTAATCATCTTATTATGAATGAGTGCAGCTGTCACATCTCTTCTCAGAGATAAGCCGCCACCATTCCAGCAAGCTTGTTTCCACTGCATTTTACAGTTTCAAATTTTTTCCTTATTGAATAGAAAACCAATTTGACTGTATCTCTGTTATTTTGTGTTAAGAACCTGTTAATAATCTATACTCATTTCGTTATTCTCATAAAATCTGGATCAGTGGTATCAGAGCGGTTTTCTCCTTGTCGTCTTAATGCATGTCCCCAACGAGGTCCGAGTACAAAGAGTTGGGTCTCGAGCTTGTTTCTCTTAAGGAAAATAGCTCTCGCACGCCCAAGCGACCTCTCATGGAAGGAGAAAATAAAGATGATGGGACAGGATATCCTTTCAAATTGTTGATTGAGGAATCCCTCACGCAACAAAGGAACAAGATGATGGATAGTTTAGCGCAAATCCTTCGGCGACTACCAACAGAAGACGCATCTTCTTCGAGTGGAGGCGCCACCCACTTAAAGGTACAAATAAACTTCGATATTCCTATATTTTAAGGTCAGATATACGTAGATGTTGTAGACAAGTGGTTGAATCTACTAAAAGGGTATTTTTCTGTCCATAACTTTTCGAATAGAAAAAAGATTACTTTTGCACTCCTCAAAGTTGTTCCCCATGTCAAAGATTGGTGGGAAACTTTCTGTGAGAAAAAGGAAATAGAGGAACCCTCATTATTTACAGTCATGGCCACCTAAGAATCCTTCAAGGATGTTATTAGGGAACAATACTACCCTGTCGGAAGTTATGACGACTTGTATACCAAATGGACCACACTGCGGCAAGAAAGAGACCAAGCAGTGCCATATTTCACAAATATATTTCATACCTTGCGCACCAAGTTGGGTATCAAAGATTCAGAGTGACATCTGGTGCTCAAGTATCATGGCACTCTACATAGATACATCCAGACTGAAATGGAACTTTTGGACATCTCATCCTTAGGTGCGGGCTATCGATATGTCGTCAAAATCGAACAGAAGCTAAAACAAAAGACACGGCAATTTGGGCCTGGGAACACCTCACAACAAAATCCAGGAAAGGGCAGACCCAACCCATAGAACAAAGGACAAAGCAAAGATGGAAAGTATCAGGACAACTAGTCCAAGCCACAAGAAAAGAAGGACACCGGAAAGCCAAAGAAATATACCGGGAAGTGGTGCAACTTCCATAAGATCCCTTGGCATAATACTGTTGACTGTCACTCAAAGAAGTCATTGGTGGCCAAAGTGAAAGCCTCTAAATCAGATGCGAGTTCAAACTCTAAGCCAGAACTAGAAAGGGGAAGATGAATCATTGACATGGAACCCAGTGCCACCGTTTCTACCACCAAGCTCTAGCCTGGTGAACCAGATGAGCCAGAAAAAGGAGAACGCCTCTTCCATTCACAGATGTGGGTAAAAGGCACCCTGCTTCACTTCATCATGGATAGTGGTAGCCAGAAGAACCTCATCTCAGTAGAGGTCATCAAGCGGCTGGCCCTGCCGAAAACACCACACCCACAACCCTACACCATTGGATGGCTTCGCCAAGGAAGCGATCTCCGTGTTAGCCAACAGTGTTGACTGTAGCATGGCATCAAGCCCTTCAACGAGGAGGTATTGTGTGATATTGCTCCTCTCGAAGTTTGTGATGTTCTTTTGGGCCAACCTTATTTATACAAATGTCATGTTGTATATGAGTCCATGCCTCATAGTGTTATTATTACTTTGAACAGAAAATTGTACAGGGTACCCAAGGCAGTCCCACCTAGTGATATTTCCTTGATCTCTGCTAAGCAATGCATGAAGGTCATCTCTCAGACGGGGAATTTTTTCTTCTTTGTGATTTTCTCTCAGAATAAGCGAAAGATCACAGCCACATCCATGGTCTCTACATTCGACCTCTCCATAAAACAGAAGCAAGTAGATAAGCTCATGGAAGAATACTCAGATATCTTCTCCTCACCTATCAAGGTACCTCTACACTGTCAGGTCAAGCACCCCATCGATTTGACCCCCAATGCACTGCTGCCCAATGGGTCAGTCTATCGTCACTATATGTTAGAGAATGAGGAGATCAAGTGACAGATCCAAGAACTGCTCCACAAGGGGCACATCCTTCCCATCCCATCACCTTGCGGGAACCCAATCGTGTTGTTACAGAAGAAAGATGGAACTTGGCAACTCTGCATTGATTATCAGGCTCTGAATAAAATCACAGTCAGAAACAGGTACCTGATTCCTTGAATCGACGACCTCCTTGATCAACTCACGGGGGCCAAATACTTCAATAAGATTGATCTGAAGTCTGGCTACCACTAGGTCCCGATAGAACAAACAGATGTATGGAAAACTGCCTTCAAGTCAAAGGAAGGCCTTTTTGAATGGTTGGTCATGCCCTTTGGTTTGACAAATTCTCCAGCCACTTTCATGAGGCTGATGGATGATATCCTGGGACCATTCACGAATACCTTTGTAGTGGTGTATCTGGATGATATTCTCATTTACAACAAGACTTGGTCCAAACACTTGCAGGATATTCAGCAGGTTCTACACACCCTGCGACAACACAAGCTATATGCCAACTTGAAAAAATGCTCCTTTGGAATGGACAAGGTCCATTACCATAATTGATTAGCATGGCATACATGTGGATCCAGCCAATATCTAAGTCATATGTTGTTTGAAATATGGCAATAGCAAAGAGAATGCAGAATGTCAAGGTTGTCATTGATGGCAATCGTCTATGGAAGACGAAGCTAGATAATGACAGAACAATATCCAAGCAGAGTGATGAAGGGTAGTCGACCTGATACGAAGATGGTCGAGGTCGAGCAAAAGAAATAAGTCGCAGTCTAAGGATTCGAGGAGAATAAGCTCAGGAGGAATAGCGTTCTTATACGCGCAAGGAGCACAGGAAAGAGACCGAGAGCCGTCGGATCACATTCGGAAGTCCCGACAGCTGTTGGATCGGGAGAATCTGCGCAGATGTTTAGCGCAGGAGATGGCGTGCAGAAGAAGTGATATGAGCCGTCAGATTGGAAGCAGATACCCGTCAGCCACAGGATCTGCAGAAAGTGCACAGGGGTTAAGTTCTACTATGCAGAGGAGAAATCCCGGACAAGTCATCGGGATATTGGAGAAAGAA
>ML784183.1:179839-203609 GCA_009831015.1 Picea engelmannii
TTTCTGTTCAAGTGCTATTTCTGTTGCTATTTCGTATATCATTTCTGTGTATTGTGAAGATTATGTGGGATATTTCACTGTTACTCTGTTATTTCTAGCATTTCGTTTCTGTTCTGCATATTTTATATATCTGGTATCTTGCAGGCACTCACCAGTAGATGATCCAGCTTTATCGGGTTGTCAAGGCAAGGAAACTCCTACACCAAGGAAAGTGGTTGACCAGGGGGCCAAATCCAACAACATTTTTCTCACCTAATGGGGGAAATCAACGCAATGGATACCATTTCTTCCTAAGGGGGGAGGATTGATCAAGGTGGATATTTCTGGCCACCCACCTATTCCAATTGGCTCCTCTTGTTCGTTTTTGTTCATCACCTTCTTCTGTACTTCTTTGTAATTATGGGTTCTACACTTATGGGGTTTTTTGAAGCCCCACACATCCTCCAGGTGGATACTGATGGCCTTGCACCTAATCCAACCGGCTTATTTTGTATTTTTTCATGTCAGCACATCTTGTTGTACTTCCAGGTCCGTTTTGGGGCCCTAAACATTTTTTTTTGGCTCATCGCAATCAAACTATAAACAGAGTCAGAATTTGATGGCAGAATGTGTAGTTCTTTGAAAAACCTTTCCAACTGGCTATCACACGCCTAAAACAGAGGTTGTATGCTAAAGTTATGACCCTGGGAACTTGAGGTACCAACTTACACCAACTTACCCATAAGGGCCCACATGACTTTTGGTGTTTCACCTTCTAGGGTTAGGTTTTTGGATGTCTAGGGTTTTGGCATTCATGAGTAATATCAAAACCTATGGAGCCTCATTGTAATCTATTCTACCCAGACGGATTCATGTAGTATCCACATCTCTTCTCAGAGATAACTACCACCATTTGAGCAAGTGTTTCAGTTCTGCAGTTTTACAGCATCAGCCTATTTCATTATTCAATAGAATATATTGTTCACTGGATATCTGTGTTATTCTTCATATCTCTGTGTTTATTGTATTCAGTCTGTTAATTAGTTCGTTCTGCTCCTAAATACGGATCAATATTCTTTAATACTAACAGGAAGAAATAAATGTTGTACCAATTGAAAATCAATTTAAAGAAAACATCCTACTTAGAGCCCTGAAATCAATCAAAATAATACGTAGAAAGTAGTATGTAATTTACTAGAAAAATTTAACACAATATTCAGGTACAGTCATAGAGAAAATAGTGAGAAATCTTTTGTAAATAATATTTATTGTTGAAATAAAGTTATACAAGAAGTCACAGTTACTCAGGAAAGAGTAATTTTTCATTAACTGAAGAAGGAATACATAAACAAAGAGAAGAGGAAAGAATTTGTGATGTTAGTGATGAATCCTTCAGATGGTCTTTTAATTTGCTACAATATATATGGCCCCATAAGCTCTGAGCACTTAGCTTCCCTGTTACAATAATTTTCCTACTCTTTTTTTGTATTGAACGTTTCCTTTTATCCTCTTCCAAATGTTGAGTTACTATTCTTTACATAACTACTTTCCAAAAATACAAGAAAAGTAGTCAATGAAGGTTCATGTTTATATTTTTTAATCATATATTAAAAAGACGAATGACTCTTAAATTTATAAAAGGAGTATTATAAATTATACTCAAGACTTATCACAACTTTATCAAATATTAACTTGTAGCCATGAAATACTACATTGTGAGGATCATTTTGACTTAATAGTTAAAACCACAAATAAAGAAATAATAAGCATTTCTTATTCAAACATGCTCATAGTTTTCCCATGCTAAGAGTAGAAAAAGGGACCCAGATACCATAGTATATTTTATATTCATAAATATAATATATGCAATGTTTTGTTCCATCTAGTTAACAAAACCATGTACAACAACAAATCCAAGCATTGATTCTTTGTAACACTCTTGTATCCAACAACTTGACCCTCGCAATGTAATCTTAAGGTTCCAACTTGAACTCTAAATGTAATTGAATTTTTAGAAACCGTACTAAACGTTATTCGACCAATTCTCTTCAAAAAAAATCAAATAACCATTAGTATCCTTGATGAATTCTAAACTCGTATGACGTTCCTCCTCTTGCTAGGGTCCTTCTTATAATCCTCCTTAATTTATGTAAATACTTTTATTTCCAATAACCTAACATTGTAACTTTGTATTAATACCAACGTTTCCTCATTATGAGCATGGAAATTGCAAAGGCTATGAAGAAGTTTGTCTGGTTGTTGGCAAACTGCAATATAGTGTTTTGAGTCCTTGAAGAAAGCAGACTTGTTATTCATTTAACCTTCACGTGATATAACATTTTGACCGGTTAATAGGAAATACCATCTCTTTTAGTACAAAAACAATGGGTATTTTATGACATTGAAATTATTATTTCCTTGCAAACTTGTGAAACCTTTATTTTCTTATCGATAATCATAATCCATCAAATTTTTACATCATCAAGTTTCAAGTTAGAATATACACCGATGTTGTTACAGCCTTTTTAATCTCTAAGCAAATTAGACTCTTTCGTTCGCATAAACACATGTAGGTGCATTTTTATTCGAACTTCAAATGAGAATTAAGTTATAAATTTGTATTCCTCAGTTGACCCACCATCATCACTCACTGCAAATCACAAAGATAACCATTGCCAACCATATTAATTCTAAAGGAGTCTCATGACACATTGTCTAACAGTTTTTCTTGTAGTACAAAATGAGAATTTAGCAAACCCTAAGTTAACCAAACTTCCATTTTTCCTACCATAGAAATATGGAATCAATAAATCACCCTATGTCCTTTTGAATATGACAAAAACAATTATACAAACTTTTAGCCAAATGATTGAATTTAAAGGTTGGGAAGATATGCAACTACTACCACCTGTTGGATTTATCCACCTTCACCTCCCTTCCACTCCAAGTTTCTAGAGCTGTTTCACTCAATATTATTCATTTTATTTATTCATTTGTTGAGATCATTGAAGCACATGAGACCAACTTCATTTAGTGGTGGAAGAGAATGGCTTGGTGGAAGAGAATGGCTTGTAACAATCCAAATAATTAAAGAAAACATGAAATCCATTGAACCATTATTTTGTGATTTTCTCATTGCTTTCCAAGTTCCCTCAACATGAGATCATCATGTTTCTCCCCAACTTTATATTCTTCAAGACCTATCGCATAGGTCTCAAATGTGCAATTGGCATCCACCACCAAAATTAATGATTTTACTAATCGACCACTCATACCATGAAATTCACGAACACATAAGTGATGTCCAACACGTCTTAATCCAAGCCTTCTTGCAAAGAAACAAGTTGCAAGCACAACACATATAGCAAGAAGGAAAATGAAAAAAGTTTCCATTATTGACCATGATGTGTTCTCATATGAAGGTACCAGCCCAAATTCCACATTTTTCTCTACAACATGTTTCAAAATCGTTTCTCCCATAGTTGTTGTCTATATACACAACAACAACCTTTCTCTAACCATAAGAATCCATAAAGTTGTGATTTCTTTCATGTGTTCTTTCAAAAAAAATATTCAAATTGTTTATGTAAGTTAGGGTAACTATTAAACGCATCGCTAATTTGATAACCAAAGTTGTTACAATACCCACATTATAAGATACAATCCTATCATCAGTCAGATTAGAGAAGCAATTTGAAATGATTTATGAGCTTGGTAAATCTCTCTGAAATGTTCTTTAGCAGAGCCAAATGCTAGTGACAAATTTTTTATCAGGATCAGGATAGTTGGTGCTTTGAAAAAGTATTATGAAGCACATCACCATGTGTTGATCATCATCTAACAACCACAACTTGAAACCTCTCCACAAAATAACTCAAAGATTAATTTGGCATTTGTTTGAGTCATTGTGTTGTCAAAATTGACTGCATTAGATGCAAGATCCTCCATTCGGATCAGAGAGATATTGTTTCAAAACATTATCCATACGTCTACTAGATTGGGATTTTATATTATGATTTTGATCGCCCTTTGTAAACAATTTCAATGCCCTAATCATCGTGGGATCGTTCAACCTTTTTCTTTATATTATAATTAGAATAGGTACATTTATAATTGTTGTGAGGGTACTCAATCCCCTTAACCTAATTTTTCCCATAATTGCACCAATTATAGCCATCATCTGAAGGCCTCTCTACAACTAGATGAACTGGTCGTAGAGATATCTAATTGGTGTTCATGGGCCCAAATGGTTTGTCAAGTAGGTAAGGGAGAATGCCCAATGACAACTCCTAATTAGACCTACTCTCATTTGGTGTAGCGTTTATGAACAGTATGTGGACCTGTTTTCCACTAATAATTAAAAGAATAAAAAGCGGAAATACAATGAACAATCCCCCAAAGTTATAAATAATTTTAAATCTACTCTAAAAGAAAAAAAGAAATAACTAATCTAATATAACTACTTATAACCTATCCCGTGCAAGAGCAAAACTAATATATGAATACAGTTTAAAATGATATCTTTGACAACAGAAATATTTCATATCAGTCAAGAATATGTTAAAACAACGATATTGCAGATGTAATCACAACTAATTTCATATAAGACCTGTAACATTGTCCTTGTACTCATTAGAAATCACAACAACATAAGCATTCTAAATACTAATCACACAAATAGTTCAAATGATCAACACTAAAACAAACTCAAATCACAAACACATTTATGGATTAGTCTCAAATGCATTTGATAAAGTTATGACTTCAAAAATAACTTATGTTCTTCACATATCCAACAATAAGAGTATCAATAGTCTACAGAATGGGAAAAATTCCCTTATCACATTCAACCAGTTCTCTTTTATAAGATAAGAGAGACTCATTGGTTCTTGTTACTTTTCACTTCATTTCCCTTTGTTTTTTCATTTTACAACTTCAAATTTCATTTTCATTTTGTAAATGAATATGTGAGAATTATAAACGGAAGTTGAAGACACTCCTGAGTGGTTATTCTCTCCCTAAGGAAATTCATAAATGGTATTCATTTACAAATATTATTAACTCTACCCATTGTTGTCCTCTTTAATTCTTCTCGTTATTATAGACATTTCTCCATCATTATTTTGTCCTGAAATCCCCTTCCAATGTATTATTCTCCTTGATTCCTTTCCAATGAGGTATCCTGGACCTGATTCCAACACATGTAGCTCAAGATATGCCTGTTTGAAATTTGGTGCTCAACAACCCTTGATCTTCTTGTGGGTGAATTAGAGCCATTGATCTTCAACCTAAAAATATTGTACCACATGCATGAGGGAAATAACTAATGAATGGTTAATACAATGTTTATCCCCCTTATTTGATTTGTGTAAGAACCTAGAGGGGACATGGGACTTGGGGCTTGTGTTGTAAAGTTGGTCAATTATTGTAGTGAGAATAGGAAAATAATAAAAATAACTAAAATAACCTACATGAAATCAAAATTAATAAAAATATTAAAATTAAAATAATAAAATCATTCCCCAACCCACATGGAATTAAAAAATAATAAAAATAAATAAAGGTTGAAATATTTCCCCAAAATAAAATATAACACAAGGTCCAAAAAATGAAAATATAACCCAAAGTAAAAATCCCCAAAATTACAAATTGAGGTTTGGATTCCTATCAGACTTTGGATGATCGAGATGGTAATAACTCAACTCACACTTCGATAGGTCCATTGGAATCTGATGGAATAAGCTCACTCTGATGGTAAGAACTCTCGATGGCACATTATTCTCATGGGTATGGATAAGTCGATTATCGAGATGGTAATTTGATTTGTGTAAGAACCTAGAGGGGACATAGGACATAGGACTTGGGTATGGATAAGTCAATTATCGAGATGCAAAACCAAGGGAAAAATACAAATGGAAATAAATAAATTAAAAAATAATAAATTAAAACAAAAATTAAAATTAAAATAAATGAAATTAAAATATAAAATTATGTACAAAAATAAAAATGAAAATTAGGAAAATGAGGCCAAGTTACACATGAGTCAAGGTTCCATGCCATTCATGGTGACATGGTTCCACACCAGTCAAGGTTCTGCACCTAGGGACCAAAAATAAGAGCAAGGTATACCATGTAGATTTTGAGTAACCAAGCATCAAGTTGTGTAGGTACGTTATATGGCGATCGCGATTGCTCAAATTCGGACATGACAAATGGAAATCAACCAAGTGGTAAAGATGAAACATCATACGACAAATAAATATCACAAATAATGACTCATATAATAAAATGAGATCGATGCCATCCAAGTGCACAATACATGTCAATCCAATCAAGATGAACATCTCGAAGGGGTTACCTGATAAGATTGCAAGGAGAGGAAAAATTATCATATCAAGGAGTAGGTTATTACATAAAGCCACAATGCATGAAACTAGTTACGAAAAGTGGCAAGAAAGCATTGGGTTACGATATGATAAGGATCTACATCTAAGAATCTCAATAGGTCCTTGGCTTGGGTTTTAGGAGAGAGGAAAATTTGAAAGAAGAAGCTAATATATATTAATCCGAAGAAGCTCAGGGATAGGCCTATGGGAAAGGTTGATCTGGCAACCTTGGGAGCTTCATACCTCTAGGAAATAGTAAGAAAATATGAATCTACTTCCCAATCAGGGAGAGCCTCGTAAGGATCAATGTTCTTATTTTGGCCTCATAAATGCAATGGTGATAAAAAACAAATCTGGTTGAGGATTGGGAAAGACAAGGCTTAGTTCATAATGTTCATTATTGGCTTAAAATGATAAACAAGATCCACATAGGGAGAAGTCTAGGAAAAAGGAAGAATACCGAAGGATTCCCCCACATGCATTTCAAGGATAGAGTGGTCATGTGAAGAAAGTGACCCTATGAACCTGCTCGTGCAACCACAAAAGATGATATCAGTTGTGTGAGTAAGAAGACATGTGTCATTATACCATAAAAATTACATTCCCGTCTTTCAAAAAACTTATAAATGAATGTTGGGTTTGTTCAAAGATAATCATGGGTGACTGTATATAAGTGTCCTGAAGGATGCATGTACCAAGTCTCAAACTAATCGAAATGATTAGGGATATTATGATTTAAGCTAAGAGTTTGAAACTGAAGAGTATGCTCACCATACAAGAGCATAAAGATGAAGACATTAAGCACAACATACAAGCAAGATGATGTAGAATTTTTGTTATCCATTTAGAAAATCCCCAAAAACAAATGCATTTAAGACAATCATAAATCAATATCAAACCCCCAACTCCCTCAAGGTTAGAATTAGATGCAAGTAGTAGAATATTAGGCATTATGGTTGACATTTTAGTAAGGGGTCAGGGCTCCTTTTCCTTGTAAAATAAAAAGTAAATGGGTGTTGTTGTGGACTCAACAATTGGGTTTAGTAGATGTGAAACTAGTTTGGGATACCCAATTGTTTTATTACTTTTCTCATTGTGCTCTCATCTTCTGTCTATATCATTAAATTTATCATTAATTGATTTGTGTTCATCAAAAGGAAGGGATCCATAAAGTTTTAATGTATATTGAACAATATAAAGGAGCAATTTCCCTGCAACAATAATCACATCAATATAGAATCCTTTCACTAGGTCTCATAATATCAGACAATTTTGGCTTTATATGATATTGGTCATGACTAATGACATTTATATTTTATGAAGGAGAAACCGATAAGCTTGTTCTATTTGACTGGTATCTAATGCAACATAAGCGTGTACTAGCTACGTGATAATATCAAAAGTAGATCCCATCAAGTCTACATTAACTCCTCCAAGGATATTGGGCACTCATGGACCTCATAGCCTTGAGTACGAGCTGCAACAATGAAAAGTTTCCTCATAACTCCATGAGGTATGGTTCCATGCAGTGTGGAGTAGAAACAATTTTATCCTTCACCACAAAAGATGTAACACTCCAAACTAATATTTTTTTGTAAAGGTTCCTCGTTAGCATTGGAGTGGATAGAAAGCCTCTGAGAGTGTAGTTTGACACATTATATATTGTTGTGAGTAACTTATAATTCTTGGGGTCTGTGCATAAATTGTCTTTGTGGTTGGAAAGTAAAATAGGGTAGCCAGCTTTAAAGATCCTAGAAGATCCATATTTTTTAAATGAAATGATGTTGAATTGATAAAGATAGTATCAAGGTTTGAATTATCATAATGGTTTCATATCCAACATTCTATAATACAGATGATGTGTGACAACAATGATAATTGAATTCAAAGCTCATCTGGATTACTATTGAGCCCCATATGAAGAGGCTTCTCAAATGCTCGACCTTGAATTTTTCAATGGACATATGCTTTTACCAAATGACGCGATGGTGCCCAAGATCACAATGATATATACCTCTTCTTTCGCAATGAATTCTGGAGTAATGGACATAGCCACATGAATAAAGACTAGCATACCCCAAAAGAAGGGAAAAGGAAACACCGAAGTGAATTGGGGTGGTTTCTTTGTTTAAAGACGGTGAGATTTTGTTTTTGGGAGGATTGGAAGATGTTACAAAAAAAGTTTGCGTCTAAATCAAATTTCAGACACTTAATGGCCATTTGATTGATCCCCAAATACACTCACATTCCCAACTATAAATATATATTGGGCTTCCAAACCTTTTAAGTTTGAATTACACTCACAACATGCGAGTTAAACCTTGTGTTTAAGTACAGGGCCTGATAGATGTTCTAAAGTATTATTTTGAATGGAGTTGTAATTCATTTTCCTTTGATTCAAAGTATTGCTTCAAATAGCCCAAAAAGTCCCTTTTTATGTAAATTTGATGATTTACCTTCGTATAAATCCAATGGCCTTTTTTTTATTTTTTTGAAGTAAGATGACATCCTTTGATGAGACCTAACTATCGAGGATTGCACCTAATAGCTTATCAATATTTTTAAGACATTGTTGATAAATGGCCTATTATAAATTAAATAAAGGAAAAACAAGGAAATAATATATAATATTGATTGAAAATTTGAAAATGATGCTACCTATCTAAAATGTGCTCTCTAAAATTGGAATTTGTATTTAGAAGTTACATACTCTTGAGTTATTTTGAATTTCTCAAGTGGAAATGCCCTCTTGTAAAAGATAACGTTGAAAAGAAACTTCATAGGTTTTGAAATGAAAAAAGTAAAAACCAATCGCATTTTATTTTTTTCATTTTCATTTTTCCAAATAGAATGGTGATCCTTACCCTTAAATTTTGAAGTGTGTATTTCGCAATACAATTGATATAACATCAAAAAAATATTGATCATTAAACATAAAAATTAATTAATCTAGATGACAGAGTATATAATCATAGTCTTGAACATAGAGCCATATCGCCAAGGGCATAATGCCAAGTAACACAACACTCTAAATAGCATAATTCCAAGTAATAAATGGAATAACGCCAAGTATATAATATGTGTTGGAATAAAGGGAATAACGCCAAGTAACACAACACTCTAAAAACTTCATAAGTTAGGTTATCCACTCCATGAAAGGCATTTAATGCTAAAAAAAACTAACATTGGAGAACCTTTATGAGAATCAGAGACATTGATCAACACGGTCGCCTGTAAACCTTCATGGTGAATTAGAGCCATTGATCAACACCACCACTTGTAAGGAGCCACAACCCATAAGGGGTTTTGGATTTAGTAATAACGACAGATAGAGAAACTACACGAGATGAGGACACATTTATCTGCTCGCTTGTACAAAAAAACTTCAGTACCTTTCGAGGAGGTTAGGAATTTCAAGTAGAAGGTATTTGGCTCTTGGAGGGATAAATCGTTGGATGTAGAAGGCTTTGAAGTAGTGAAGGTGACTCTGGAAGAAGGCTCAACTCCAACCATTGTCCATTCAAATAGGGCCTCGGGTGATCAATTTAATGGAATCATAGAAGAACAAGGCTTGAGGGGAGAGATAGTAGCAATGATGAACCTAAAAAAAACTATAATAGGAGGCGTTGTGAAAATATCAATGTAATGGAGAAGATTTAGTCACACCCATGACCTTTTGTTCCAATAAAACTAATGATTGTTCTTCAGAAACCAAGAATAAATACATAAATAATTTAACATAATTTTGTTTGCTAGAGTCAAGAGTTATGCAGCGTTAGACGGTCTTCGCTGCTCCGAGCTAAAGATCTATGTTAATTGAGGATTGGCGCCTGGAATGGGATTTGTTCCTGGAGGATATCAAATTGGATTAGAAATTCATGTTCAAACCTATTGTATAGGTTGTTCCAAGGTGGATTTTTCATTATCTAAATCACTAAACAATAGTGTTATGTTGTGATGTTGTGGCAGGGACATGACCAGCCTTTTGAGGTTATCATCGTCCTTGTTTCCTTCCGTTATTAGGTAAAACAAATTGACCCACAACTCTCTACTTGCCATTTTTTCAATATTTCATTATTTCTATGGGGAAAACCCCCCCTAATCTGGGTCTACTGACTAGGCAGATCCATGACACCTTAAAAGATAGAATTACTCATATTCTACCCAAATCCAACAAGACCTAATGATAATTAAGGGAAGGGAGAGTGAATAAAATTATCTACCTTAAGTCCTTATGTTTGTAGTAGATCCCTTCCTGTCATTGTTCGTTCATGGATTGAAGGCCTCCTCCCAATGCTGACTTGAAACGACTTCAAAGAAAAAAATATAACAGCATATGCATAGCTACCAAAACCATCCAAAGGTCTAGATATTCACGAAAATCATTTGTAAATATAAACATAAAGAAATATAGATCTAGGACAAGAATATTCTCTTTTATTGATAGCAATATGGTAAGTTACAACTTCAATCTTGTCGGAGCCACTCCACGAACCTCGCCTGGGTTCCTCTATTTTGAATCCAAGTGCACCATTCCCAATGTGACATCCTCACAACCAACATGCCAATATAGGTAAAATGGATGGATTGTATAAGGAGGATGAATGGTTGGGAATGTTGAGGATAAAAACTCAGAACGAAATGCAAAAGGCTTGGAATGCAAGGGAGAATTTTTGGTAGAGTTCACTTGCCTCTTCTTTTATATGGAGAAAATGATGGTTATTTGGTTGTCATAAGGGATACAGGGGATTAGATGGTTGTGCAACCCGACATAGCCCGTAAACTCCGCCAAAAAGAAAGAAACTTTTTTATTTTTTGCAACTTTTTAGAGTATATGTGGGTTGTCAGGTATGCAACTAGTGTATGTACACGTGTTGCATATGTAGCAGGGTGCGTACACCATACAAAAAGGTGTCTTTTAAGAGTAACTTCAACAAATATGGTTGGAAAATGTGTAAATGAGTAGGCCAATGTAATAAATGCATAGTAGTGGCATTTTGAGCTATACCAATTATAGACATTTCGTTCCTCGCAAGAAAATTCAAGCCAAGTTGAGTAAGTCATGGATTGAATAGGGTAGCCATCTGGTATGTTTTCACTTCCAAGATTTCTTCTCTCTGGTGACTCTATTTTATGTTCAGGAAACACGAAGTTTCTTTCCGAAATGAAAAGAAGTGTGTGTGGGATGATCTCGACTCTAACTGATAGTAGATAAGATCAATCATATATATGTTATCCTAATGGATAAGGGGTGATTCTAATCACCATATCGATCTAGTTCAACAAATTATTATATATGGTGGTGGTGAGTGCCTCAATTTGAAGAGCTTTCCCATATACCCATAAGCAACACTCTATACCAGCCCAAGTTTAGAGATTGTTTCTTTTCGCTCCATGTTGAATCCTAGATGCAGGGATTGTAGGGGGTTTGAGGGAAGCTGTGTATGGTTCTCACATCTATCTACATCTATTTTCATCAATTTCTTCTCGGCAGGGACATCGTAGCCTCTATTCTCCCAAAGACATCATAGCCTTTGTTCTCCCCTCCCCTTTCTAGTCGTCGATCCCATTAAATGATAGTGCATAAAACTCCATGGGAGGAAGCTAGAGGAAGCCACAATGTAGATAGAAATGAATAGGAAATGGAATCTATTCTGGAAACAAAGGGTGGACTCAATGGGAGTACATGGATGAAGAAGAAGTGTGGAACCTGCCATGCAAGTCACTGCTTGGATTCGGTGAAGGATAGGACACGTGGAGAGATGTGAATAGTCGATGATGATAACAAATGGAAAGTTTTCATAATATTTGGACAGACGATAAATCCTCGAGACAAACCTCCCCTTTAAAAACACCTTCGGTTTAAATATATCAACAACGTTAATTCCAATGTATATATACTTCAGGGAAAAATGATCTCTTCCAAAACTTGGCTTAAGCTTGCAAACATAAGCCTTTATTATTCTTTTGTCTCCTCTTCCTCTATGAAATATAATTCTTTTCTCTAAATAACAAAGGTGGTTGTGAATGCATCCAACTTATCCATGTGATATATTTCAAGCTTAGAGTTGCAGAGGATTTAACCTCGACCAGTTTTCCCAAACGATCCAAGGGTACAAATAACCATTGGATGGATGATCCTCAACAAATTTGGGTTTTAAAGTACATGAGATTTAAAATTGAAGAATGCATCTGAAAGATCCAATGATCAGTAAGCCTCTTGATCATTGGTAGACAACAAAATTGGGCCTAAACTTGCATGGGTTCTAATCATTTCCCATTTCCGAAATAAATTCACACCTGCCACATGTAAATTTTTATTAGTTATGATAAATATATAGGTTTTGATATATATTTTATTGTATAAGAGTAAATACATGCATGATTGATAAAAATGAAGTTTCTAATTCTTAGTCTCATATGTGAATAAAATGCTTCAAAATAATAGAAATTTGAAATAGCTTTGAAGGTATAAAACAAGTTGCTACAAATTAAAAAAAAATTACAAGCTTTAAGTTGCATTGTAAGCTTAAGACAAAGTCGATAAGAGAATGCTTGGTATTAAGTATATAAAGAAAAAGAGATTAGGTTCATGACTAAAATCCAATCTATTGTTGCAAAATATGACTTTTGATTTATTAAAATAATTTTTATGGAGACCATGATTTAGAAGACACCTATATAAACCTATAATTTGAATTTAGATAAAATGTATTGCTTAAAGGTCAACTTTTATATTATGATTATAAACAAAAATAAATTGAGTTGGTATATTAATGGATAATATTAAAGGCTTAACTGGACCGAGGATGCTTAAACGTAATCAAAGTGAAGATAATTGGCAATAATTTGCGATTTTTTGAAAATTTTTGAAGGGACATTTTGAGCTACAATAGGACGGACGTTCCACCTAACCATCGAATTTTTGTTCCAAACTTCAACAACAACACCCCAAAGTTGGGGCTACCAATTTGAAAAAGAGGGTGGTCTCTCACTGTTCACTCACAGCTCAAAATATCCCACAACCCATTGGCATTCTCCTACATCTATCCTGAATTTCCATTATCTCTCTTCCTCTTGACCTTCCCAACCTAAGGAATGTACCCCTTCACTACTCTCAGTCCATCGGGCATCCCATTCATTTATCAGGGTCTCTCTCACAAAGCTAACCAAGAATCTCACTACTGGGAAACTTAAGGGAGCTCACTGCTAGGAAAACTACCAGGAAACGACATCAACCACTTGCTACTCTAGTGCAACTCTCACAATATTTCACTCTTCAATCCTCACAAATTGGTTCTTCTACAATCTTGACAACTTACTTCTTCAGTAGTCAACTCCACGAATGCTCTATTATTCGCCCTCTATTGTTTATCTCTCTCAAATGCTCTTCTTCCCCATTTTTTCTTTTTGTTCATGCAAGACATGTCATTCATTTTTGGTTGCCAACAGGATCCCTGATTTTAGCAGTTTGTTAGATTTGTTGGTACAGATGTTAAACTTGTATCTTTGGGTGGAGAATCCTAGAATAGAAAGGCCAACTCGCACTCCTAGTTGTTGTATTTTTTTTTATTATAAATACATCTGATGAATTATATTAGAAACAAAGAAGGAGGGGTTCTTCCCAATACCATAGGAAGTTTTGAGAAATGTTTATGACTGTATATTTTAGTTTGTAAGCTGGAGGGGCATGTAGCTGTAAATTGTATGTTATTGAAGATTCATATGATTTGTTTCATCAGATTTGTATTCTATGTTCTGTATTCTATTATTCATCTTGTTTGAACGGATTTTGGACTTTAAGGATTAAAATTTGCCTTTGATTGATAGATTCTTGATGCGGTACAGGATCTGTTGTAAGCTTGTCTATTTATCATTGTTTACTGTTCAGACACATCTAAATTCTCTTTGCAGAAAGGATTTATGCTTAGAAAATATTTGTCTTTATGATATTATCTTATTCTTCTTTTCATCATTATACAAATCTTTTGTCTGATAGGGAGTTGTTGAGTACTCAACACACCCTAAAATTCCTTTATCAATTTTTTTACTTTTTTGCGTACCACTTGATCTTTTGCACTGTCTGATTCGATTTCATTTTGGAAAATGTTTTGTCTTTTCTTATTTTCATGAGTCTCATCACCTATTCATGTTTTATTGAAATTATGAAATCACATGACTAAAAAGACCTTAACACTTGAATAAAGAATCGATAGCCAAACACTTCAACCAACGCGCTCAGGTTCAGCATCGGAAGGATCTCAAAGAAGAAAAAGGAACCACTTGGAAAACCACAGTCGTCGAGCACTGATCTCCATTAGCATCATCAGAAGGAAGTGTTGCTTTACGTTAATTTTTTCTCATAAATAGATTGCCAATAGCTGATTCCCCTTTGGCATCAGTAAAAGACAGGGAGGACAGATGTTAACGAATAACAAAGAGCTATTGTTGATAGCCGATAGTCGATGCCCGATGCACTTTATCAGAATCGGGGAAAACCCATAAGGATCACAACAAACATTTTGACCACAATAAAATTTATCCCCGATCACCAATCCCCAATGTGTTTTTGGCATCGGGAATTTTTCAAGGGAGCCAATCCGAAAGCGCTTTGATAGGTTTATCGTCGATCGTCGATGCTTGATACTTTTTCGGTATCGACAAGCTAAGGTTTCTTTTAGAACGAATAAAATAAGGAAAGTCCCAACTCTGATTAATACAAGCGAATTGAGTCACTGGTCTCCAATGCCATGTGTCTTTACTAGGTAAGAGGGTCATACGGTCTAGTTCTATCCCGAGTCATTCTTGGTTCCCTACGTCCAAGTCACACCTCCGAGTTAGATTCTCCGCATCAGCATTGTATGGTAAGATCAGTCGGTGTCAGAAATTTTGTGGGAGGATATCAATGAAAATTTTTGTAGCACAATCCCTATCCCCGATCCACCCAGTGAAAGAGAGACACGATGGGACATTTTATCATTAGATACGATCAGATTTTGAGCATTTAAGGAGCTAATTAATATCCAATCCTACATTAGTTTCTACCTCATGCGCCAATCAAAAAAAAAAAAAAAATCACTGATAGAACTCATCACCACTTGTGCTTTTGTTGTCAACCCACGATGAATTTAAGTTCTAGAGATTCGATGGCATATTTATTGAAAATTCACTCATAACCCGAATTGAATGGCTGATGCGACACGGTAAGATATTTCCTGTTTAAAATCTCTTGAGTTGTTGTGAACAGATTCATTCTGCACGTAAGATAATTCCAGAGCGTCTGAAGGAGAACGATGAGAAACTCAAAGGCTGTATCGACCCCATGATTATCAAAATAACCAATTTTAGCAAGCTTCAGAGGTATGTATCCAAGTCTGTAAATTCGCTGGCTAAAATTTATATGTGTTTATCCATTTTTTTACACAGTCTCTAAAATTCTGCTTAAGTTGCAGGAACAATTCCGCCAAGAAATCCAACCACCAGACGCTCACCGAGAGCACCAAAGCTAAAATAACCAGAGATAGGTGAAGGATCTTCTCCAGGGATCATGAAGCAATTGGAGTACATCCCTAGGTTTGATTTTATCATCAAGGCAACAACGAAGAAATTTTTCATCCATCCTCTAGCCTTTGGCGATACAGAGGCAAGCACGGGATCCAAAATGGTGCTCCCACAGTGGGGGGATCTCTTTAACACGATCATCCAAGAAGAATACCCAGAATATTTACCATAAAGTGATCTAGACGTAAGGGCGCTCGATGACCAAGTGTTCCCAAACATCTGACGGTCGTATCTACACATGGTGGAAAGTAGAACCCCCATTTTCCCTTGCATAGAGGTCCTGAAGTGGCTCATTGACCACACAGAGACAAAAAATTGTTTAATCAACGATGACAATGGCAAGTGTGTCAGATATTTCTTCCCAGTAGAAGTTTAGAAATATTACAATCTCAGAGACCTAGAGGAGTGGCTAAACATAGACTTCGTGGTGAAGTTCTATGAACACCACGACACCATTCGAGTGATGGACTCATGGTGGAGGGAGGACAAGTAGTTTACCAATCGGAGCACTAGCTGGTATGGGATGGTTAACTTGAGGAAACCATACATTTATTTGATGTCTCTCATCTGTCGGTTATACAAAGAGAAAGTTTGATCCAAGTTTTCATAAGCATGGATGCCTTTGGCATACACAGTTGTGATCATCGGGTGTAGCTTCAAATGGGGAGTAATAATCTACAAGAAAATAAGAACCTATGTGCAGTAGGCTCAGACGCTGAAGGAAGTGGAAGCACCAACGTTTTACATGGATTCATACCTACTCGATGTTATGTCCACTAGGAATGTCTACGTCGGCATGAATCTAATATGGCATGTTGTAGAGCTCTCGGTCAACATCTACATCAGCATGCTATGGGAAAACATGTATAATAAATATTACTCCCTCATCTGCGATGAATTCATCACCTAAATTTATTTCATTCTTTTTAAGAAAGAGTGCCCAAGGCTATCGACGACAGCCAAGAAAATAATATCCAAAGTAGGCCATTGGTATTTAGAGGAGCACACCACCTACATCAGGGTGTTCGGGGCCACTGGAGCACCACATATCCTACTATCTCATGTCCCATATCAGCTCATTGTAGGAGAAATATGTTATCATAACATCTTGCAAGGCTACAATGCCACCCTGGTCAAAGACAAGAAACAAGATTTCATACCCTACGGTTTCCATGTAGGGTTCTATTTGGTAAAGGATACCGCTCAAGCCAAACAAGAAGGGTCGATCCAACTCAAATTCAGGTTCCCAACAAGATGATTCCGCAAGCATGATCCAAAGGGCCTAGTCCTGCAACATGCTTCACATGTGTCCTCATGTTGGTTGTATGCTCACGATAAGTTTGAAGACAAAGTCTTCATAGAGAATGCCCATAACTGGGACGAGGTGGTGCAAAGGATGGTCGACCTGAAAATGACCAGGTTCAAGGCCATGAGCATGGATGAACAGGAAACAACAATAGAGTAGTTGGCTCAAGAGGCTGTCAGAGCTAAGGAAGAAATCAGAGCGGCAGAGGCAACAGAGGTGCATAACAGGGGATTGTCTTTGACACTGGAGATAGGGGCAAGGGGATTTCTCCTAATGGAATAGGAATAGAGAATAATTGATCAACTGCAGAAAGATCCGGACCTCATAGAGATGACCAGGGTTCCTACTGACAACCCAATCGAAAGTCAGGAAGGACCAAGTGACCCATAGCTGATACAAATTGGAGAAACCACGGGGTCAGATATCCCTGAAGTTTCAATGCCACAGGTCGGATTACCAGGGCGTGTTTCGGCCCAACCTGAGATAACAAGGAAATTAGGGAGAGAAAGTGAACCAAACCCCCTACATGACTTAATAACGATCTATGATGATGAGGAGAGTTCAGAGGTTTCCCTGGTGAATCTGGTACAGATCATAGAGGAAAAGGAACCTAAAAAAGCATCTTCCCTAGCTCTCGATGCTCAGATTCAATGCCTTTCATAGAGTGACTAGGAGTTAGAATGTGTCTTAGACACTGAGCTACTCGATGCACCAGAGACCCAAGTGGATAGCTCGAAGTACGAGCTAGGTTCGGGTAAACAAGAAGAAAATTTTCCATAGCAGGAAACTGACATCCCAACAGTCGATTATCAAGTAAGTACTGAGACTACCCATGACATTTCAATTTTGGCTGGTATTTTACCTCCCGATGAGAAACAAACTAAGGTTGTACTTTCAGAACGCACAGAATAAGTTCAAGAACCCAACCTTGAACAAATTTACACTATCGGGAGCTTGGGAAACACGCTTACTTGGGGAGATCAGCAAATCCCTAAACCCATGGATGAGGTCATCGATATACAATCCATCACCTATGACTGAAAGAGGAAATCCATCATGAAGATAACCACCAAAAAGAGGAGGCTTACTCTAGACAGCTCCATCCTCATCACCATAGAAGAGAAATTAATCAGCATGAAGCATACCAAGACGTCCGAGCTTATCAACGCGGGGATGGAAATCATAGACGCCACCCTAGATAGAGAAAGGAAAGATGAAGAGGATTTGGCAGCTGCGCTGAAGGATTTGGAGCATCTGTTCCATTTGGCGAAATATTATCAGGACTCTACGCAAGCCATGGTGTTCTTGAGAAGCGAATTCCAGGATGCCTACTGTAAATACACGAATGAGTAGCACCTTTTCACTGTAGGGATAGTCGATTTCCAAGAAGAAACCCTTCTGGCATTGGTGATGTGAAAAGATATGGAAAGATTGTATGAAAAAGCACACCAAGCGGTGAAAAGGATCGATTACATCAATGCGGTTTAACAGGGCCGAGACATTGAAGAGCACGACATTCGGGTACTAAGGGATAGTAGCATTGACCGCATAAATAAGTCGATCGAATACTGGGTGAAAATGGCCCAAGAACTTCATCAGGAGATCCAAGAGAAATGGGTCAAGTGCAAAAGGAGTTGGACCAATATCAACCAGGCGATGAGAGACATCGGTCTCCCAGAATTCGACACACCCAAGGACTTTGTCGACTTGCATGACATAGTCAAACTACATGTCGAACAAGATGCATCATGGGTTGTGGAGATAGAAAAGGTGTTGAAAATGGCTCCAGGTCAAGTACAATAGTTCATGGAGCACCCGATCAAGGCTCAAACAGTGTTACAATAGTTAAGTGCTAGAGTAGTCAAGTATCGAGCACGGGCAGTGGAAATAAAGGAGATCATTTTGGCTCTGATGGACCAACACAGATTCTCATATGCCAACACATGCGAGGATCTCTTCGTCAAATGGTCGGAGTATGAGAATATTCATCCACTCAAGTGAAACCATTTGATGACTCTTAGAAGACTAAGAGATGAAAGCACCATGTGGCAATGTGTTTTTTTACTTAGCTTTCACTTTTGATAGTTGTTTTTAGTTAATAATATGTTATAAAAAGGAGGATCGACATGTTAGAAATGGTCTATGGTTTTTTCAAAGACCCTCATTTTTGTATTTGTAAAGAACTATTTCGAAGCTACCTTAATTCAGAAGTCATGTTTAGGACCAAAGACAAGTTTATGTTCATTTTTGATCAAAAGTGTGTGTGATTGGATCTGAGCAAGAATTATTTCTGATTTTATCTCATGAATGGATGTTGTAACGAGTAAGAGCCTCTGAATCTATTTATAAGTTATCTGATTCAATATTTTTATAGTTCTTGTCTCTAATGATGAAAAGTAAATCATCTTTTTAATGTGTGATCAATGATTAGAGCTAAGGAAACTATTTTTTTTTCCATCGTTTATTACATGTATGTTTTATTTTGATAATTGTATCTCAATCAATGATTGGAACACCAATAGATTAATGTATTATTATTAGGCTTGTCATAGGTGTAAGAATCATTTTTTGCATGCTTGAGCATGAGGTTTATCCCAAGCTCATCCATCTTCAGTAGTTAAGAATTTCCCCCTTTGTTACCCAGTTGGTTTACACCAGCATTTATCTTGTATCGGTCCCACCTGTTAGCAATAAGAATCACCCTCAGATTTCAAAGAGCATAATCCCAATACCCATCAAATTGATGTGTGAATGTGAATGAGTGTTTAAAGGTCAAATGGACAAGGCTCAAAATAATAATTTTTTAACTCAGAAATCTAGGCTAGCATGCACAAGCAATTGAGGTCTTGATCAACATCAATCAGTGAATGAGAGTAAAAGTGAATAGAAGGAAGACTTAGTGAGGGAAATGTAAATGTATGCAATTAACATCAGGTCTTCAAGCACCCTGAGGAGGAAAAACTCAAAACACAAGATCTTCTTGAATTCAAAGTTTAAAGAACACTGAAGAAAATCACAGCAGTATTATAATCTAACATTCATCATAACACAACTATAACAATCTCATGTGGATCTTCCAATCATGAAAACTTCATCATAAGAGGCAACAAGATGATATAAGAGAAACTGACTTATATTAATAAAAAATTCTCAAGTCAAGTACATAACCAGAGAACCAATCTTTTTAGTCAAAAATATTACAATAACAGGAGCCTCGACTCAACCATTCGAACCCCATTAATCATTTGAAATATGTATTTATAAAAAAAGGGAAAGGAAACAACTAGAGGTGCAAGCTAGCCTTCCTCCCATAGGATTCTCCAAAAACATTTAACAATCTAACACCTGTGCTAACAGTTATTTAACAAACTTCTATAAAAAAGGAAACATGTTGGCAACCAATCCAACAAGATTTAAATGACATTGTCTCCCTTGATGCACATTCCTTTCGATGCCAAGTGTCCTCTAGGGGTTGTATGTTGTCACCATGCTACCACCTATGATCCTATGTCTTCTCCACATCATCATCCACCCAAAAGAGTGATGAATTCAAACTCCTTGATTCTAGGTGCCAGTTCGTAGCGCCATTTAGTAGCGTGCTGGGTAGTGATTTTTGTAGCACTCTTGCAAAATAACTCTACACAATTCGTAGTGCCTTATCCAAAACAGGCCTGCAGTTTTCTATAGCATCAATATTGTATAATTTCTATGTGCAATTCCATAGTGTCCCTCATAAATTAGCCTTTGTGAATTCGATGGTGCCACACCTCAAAAAGGCTCTACAGAATTGGTAGCGCCATTGTTGAAATGGTATTGCATAATTGGTAGTGTCTGTAATCAAAATAGCTATGTGGATTTGGTAGCATCATTGTTAAGCTCATCTTAGGATATTTTGTAGCATTCTATAGAAATGGTAGCGCTACTCTGTACTTCATCTAGGAGCTTTCGTAGCACTTTAGGTAGCAAAATGGCAGGACATGTTATATAGATGATTCCGCGGTGCCATGGCGCTACAGAATGTCTGTGATTTTTCTGTGTGATGAAACCAATCCTTTAGAAAGAACAAAAACTTTGATCTGATAGGTTAGAATCCTGTAGATGCCTGTATAGGTGGCAAAAATTATACCTCATTGATCACTTACTCTTGCAAAAAGAGACCACCCACAAAAATGGAGCTTATATCCCTCAACTATTTCATCAACGTAGCACTCCTCCTTGTTGGAGAGATTCCTTCTAACATAGCAGCATGTTTTTCTTTTGCAGGGATATTCTTCCTGACTACAGGTGTGTTCTTCTTCACTACTAGTTCCTCTCTTTCAATGGTAGCTTCTACCAGAACATTGAAGTTCCTCTGGGCCAATTCATCCTTGAAGTGTTGCAATTATGCCTTGACTTTTCTATTTTGAGACTGAAAACCTCTATTTTTCCTATAGAGGTTCTTAAGTTTCTTATGGAGAGGCAGGGCTCTTCTTGCTGCAAATATTGCTAGATCAAGGGTGTTACTGTACATATCCATAAGCTCCTTCATCTTAATTCTCTAAGATAAACCTTCTTCTTTCAAACGAGCAACCCCCTTCCTAGCCTCCCTAAGTTGTCTAATCAATCTTTTGAAAGTGTGGTTGCTAGGTGGAGTGTTTATGTTTATAACCTCAATAGGTTTCTTCGTGGCTTAAACTTCGTCCTTCTATTGCACAGTGGCTTTGTCTATCACCTCAATAGGCTTCTCAATGCCTTTTCCCTTATCTTTATTTTTCTTTGGTATTGAAACCTTAGGTAGGACTTCTGCTTCAACAACCTCCTTGAGAGTTGATGATATAGTAAAAGGATTCCTGACTTTTATGCAGCTGCTGGAGTAGGTGAATAGAAATGCAACTTTCTTCCCTTCATGGTTGTGACTTTGGTGGATGAAGGGACTTCTTCCAATTCAGGTGCAAGAGGAGGTGAAAAGTGTCTCTGTGGAGAATGATAAACCTCCCTCTCTTCCTCTTCAAATTCCTTAATGAATTCTCTGTCTTGAGCAATGGCTTTTCTCTTTATTTTCTTGATTGTTCATGCTGGAGCAACACTAGTAGATGGAAAAGGACTCTGGATCTTTGAATGAGGAGTAGAAGATATGTCCAACTGCATGTGAGCAGAAACAATGTACTATTCCCAAGTAATGTTCCTCTTCTTCAATTCTTCCATCACCAACATCCTGATCAATTTAGAGTGAAATAAATTGATGTCCACAGCCTTGGATTTGGCTTGGACTCTATCAGACATCTTCCCCATCCTCCTCAAAAGGTAGAAAGGGATATTCATTGCATATTTACTAGTAAAATGAAGCAAAATCCTTATATGGTATTAGTATAACATGTTAAACCTTCCCTCACATGTAAAGTATCTCTGGATGATCTTCAACATCTTGTCAAAATATTCAACTAGATGGCTTCTAGGCACTCCCTTGGACAAGTTGTCTATCTGATAATGTTAAGGTCCTAACCCGCACATAGGTAGATCAATGTATTCGGATGTAATAAAGGTCAATATTAATAAGGCCTTTCAATAAAATAGAATAAGGCGGATGTAAGAATACTTAATAGAAGCTTCCGCTTCTAGAAGGATCTTCCTCTAGATGCTTCTCTTAATAGACATATTTAGTATAAATAAGGGGCGAGGGTATGTGAACCCTAGCTTGGAGATTATTGTAACAGAGCGCTGCTCGACTGGAGGTTGCCCCCTCGAAGTGGCCTGTGAACATTGCTTCTGAATCAAAGTGCCTTTCTATTGCTATTTCGTATATCATTTCTGTGTATTGTGAAGATTATGTTGGATATTTTACTGTTATTCTGCCATTTCTAGCATTTTATTTCTGTTCTGCACATTTTATATATTTGGTATCTTGCAAGTGGTATCAGAGCACTTTCCTTGGCATAAATTGTGGGTATTTTTTTTTCCAGGGTAGAGACGTATTCCGGTGTCTTTAAGCCATAGAGATCTGTCATTACGCGCATAAACCCGCGGTTGAAGGATTCATACACGCAGGAAATACAAGTGGTTCTTAAGCACACATCTGTTGGCCACCCTTGTAACCCCTGTTGGTACCCCTTCGAGTGGTAGTGCTTCAGACAGCACCTGTGTACGGATTGACCTAGATTTCCTAAAGCCCTCTTTAGATAAACCTATCGGCCGCCGGACTGCTATAGTGTCACCGAGAACATCACTCGGGAAGATACTCTCTAGTATTTGAGTAGTCGGGTAGTACGGCTAAGGGTACGGTCTATCCTCCTTAGTTAGTTCCCTGAGATATTGGGTCGAGTACTACTGTTGGACCCCGCACATATATTAGAGAGCTATAGCACAGGGCAAACCCTTGTCTGTAGAACCCTTGAATACCTAACCATTGGGGAACATAAACAGCAACATAAACAAATTAAACCGGCGATATCTATTGAAGCGCATCTATGTTCGGGTTGCTAAGTAAATACTCTCTGGTTCAAAATTTGGGGATTTCAGCACTGCAGCATTCTTCATACCAAAGCATAACCCCACAGCTGTA
>ML784183.1:208304-223318 GCA_009831015.1 Picea engelmannii
GGATGTAATAAAGGTCAATATTAATAAGTCCTTTCAATAAAATAGAATAAGGCGGATGTAAGAAGACCTAATAGAAGCTTTTGCTTCTAGAAGGATCTTCCTCTAGATGCTTCTCTTAATAGACATATTTAGTATAAATAAGGGGAGAGGGTATGTGAACCCTATCTTGGAGATTATTGTAATAGAGCGCTGCTCGATTGGAGGTTGCCCCCTCGAAGAGGCCTGTGAACATTGCTCATGAATCAAAGTGCTTTTCTATTTCTATTTCGTATATCATTTATGTGTATTGTGAAGATTATGCTGGATATTTTACTGTTATTCTGCCATTTCTAGCATTTTATTTTTGTTCTGCACATTTTATATTTCTGGTATCTTGCAGATAATCTGGTTTGAGGAAGTCCTTGAAGAAGGAAGCATTTAAGGTCATGGATTTAAACCACCTCTCATCAGTATTAGGAATCCATGTGGCTGCTACAATGGAGGCTTCAGACACCTCAAACTCAAGGTCTCCTACTTTAGTCTTAATGCCATCAAAATGAAATGCAAATTGCCTTGCCACTTCAGGGTGTCCCCTACGCATGTTTTGGCAAAAAGAGAGGCAACCCACCCTTTGAAAAACCTCCCTGGCCATTGGCTCAACATCGAACATGTGCATGTATGAGGGTTCATTTCTGACCACACTTCATCCCTTGTGAGATTTCTTCTTCTGAGGTGTCTCCATGGGTAAGGACAAGGGATCAAAGTTTGTGGTGTAGTGAGGGGTAAGGAAACAAAGAGAGGTAGATCTCAATGAGAAAGTGTGATGATACAGTGAAATGAAAGGTTACTGTAGGGGAATTCGAATTCCAACAAGTAACACTTCAATTCAATTAAAACACAGTGCAGGGAAGACAGGGGATATGTAGCAAGGTTTCAATAACGTCTTTTTGTAGTGCAGTGCGCACACAAGGAACAGGTGATTGCACGGGAACTAAATACTTAGGAGAATAACTAATGGGCCTATTCAATAGATGAAAACCATGTGAAAATTCCTGCAAATTCTATGAGAGGGAAGCTATAGATGCAAATGGAAGAAGGAAGGAGTAGTTTGCAGCCTCAGCCACTACCAAAATCTCCGGTAGGAAATATCCCAAGAATTTGCTATGCAATGGAGAGAGATCACATAATACCTGGAGAAGTGACTAACAATGGAGGATATGCAATAAGTTAGGAAACCACCACGTCCACCTCAACCTCCAATTCAGCCTTGATAGTTGATCCTATAGTATTGCCTGCAATTGGTCTGAACTAGTGGTTTCAGCAGCTCCGAGTTTGAGAAAATTCAAATATTCAAAACCGTTATCAAACTCATTAAAAAACAAATCTTAATATCCATGTTTAACAAACCATGGTGCTGAAAACAAGGTAGATCATGACCTCGACGGATTATGACAAATCATGGCAAGGAATAAAGGACAAAGAGTGCGCTACGGAAACTCCTAGTGAGTTGGCAGCGCCTTTTTTTCAAAAAACATGATTTGACCCACCTTTAATCGAACATTGGGACAACATGGAAAGGATCAAGGGTATGAGTGGAAAGAGTGATATTTCAAGTCATGAGATCATGGGATGGGTTAATCTTGGTGTCAAGTCATGAGGTGAGTCAAAACCATAAGCCATAAAATGAACCTAGGCTTAAAATCCATGTGTGGGCCAAAAATGAGCCAAAACCACAAGTTTTATTTGTTCAAGCTAACCTAATAAAATCACACAATGAAAAATAAAGCAAATTTAAAGTTTGAAGGCTAAAAAATTAAACCTAAGGGATAAAATACCCAAGGCAACTTAATGTGATAATTTTGGCTCCATAGGGGATGGCATGCTCTCTGCGAACTGCCAAGAACAAGCGGTTCCAGTGCCTTATCCTAGGGCTATGGGGTCACTTATTCAATCAAAAATAAAACAAAAATGATATTTACAATGAAATGAAAATCCACTCATGGCTTAAGAAAAATAGTTTTTTCAGAAAGTGCCCATTGACAGGGCTACCAAAAACTTCAGAATCACCCAAATTCTGCAACTTTAAGTGTTATCTGAAAATACCTCGAAAATTTTGAAGGGACCAATACACAAGGCCTCAAAATTACCATGCTTTCCTTTATCTTTATTAGGTTCATCCCACTTAAGAACTAGATCTCCTAGCTAGAAATATTCTTTGCTTACCTTCTTGTCAAAGGCTTGCTTGATCTTCTGTTGATGGTCTTGTGCTTTATGCAGTAGTTGCTCCCTAGTCTTCTGCATTTCTACTAGTTGTTGAATTCTTCTGACCAGATCATCTGGTTCTCCTTGGTAGTCTTGGAATAATTTCTCCATGGGCAAGGAAAGATGAGTAGGAAAGATAGCCTCAACTCCATACACAATATTAAAAGGAGAGACACCAAGAGACCTCTTTGTTGTCACTCTATCATCCCACAAAGAAAATTTCAGCTATGAATCCCATGCTTTCTTGTTGTCTTCTAACAATCTCTTGATGATATTTATAAACATTTCGTTAGAGGATTTTGAAAATCCATTCCCTTGGGGCTAGTAAGGAGTATAATGAACCAATGTAATCCCTTACTTTTCACAAAACCTGATCAATGATTCAGCCTTGAAAGATGCAGCATTATCGGCAACAATTTTTCTCGGACAACCTATTCTTGCCATGATATCCTCAAGAAAACCAATGATTACCTTGTGGGAAGCATTCCTTGTAGGGATGGCTTCTATTCACTTGGTAAAGTAATCAATGGCAGTCAAAATCCACCTATGTTGACCACTTGAAGCAAGATGAATTTCCCCAATAAAATCTAGGCCCCACTACTGAAAAGGTCTTGAAGCTACCACATGCTTCAATGGAAAAGATTTGAGTTGCTTCTTTCTAGAAAACTTTTGGCACTTGACACAAGCTCTAATATTTTCACAAACGTCAGTAAAAAGGCTAGCCCAAAAATACCCATCTCTAAGGATCTTATAGGCTGTGGTTCTACAGAAGTGATGGCCCCCACATAAACTGTCATGAAAATCAGACATAACCCTTTGGGCCTCCTGTGGATCTAGACATCTCAAAAGAAATCCTAAAGGATATTTCCAATACAAAACTTGGTCAATAAGACAGTATTTGATTTCTTTGAGCTTCAAATATCTTACCTTGTTCTTCTCCAAACCATCGGGAGGTTGCAACTTCTGTAGAAAATATATAATGTCCTTGTACCAAGTGCATTCTGCCAATTGGGTGATGATCTGGGAACCTTTATCAAACAACTCGGCTTGTTGATTTTCTGAGTTGATGTTTATGAAATTAACCCCCAAGGCTATGCAATTCGATTCAGCCAACAACCTAGATAAACCTTGGACTTTAACCAATTTAGTGGGCTTTATTTCAAGATCAAATTCCAGAATTTTGGCAATCCATTTGCTCCTCCTCCCATCTATGTCAGGCTTAATAAGTATCTCTTTCATCGAGGATGGAGGGACATATGCAACAACTTTTGAGTGTAGCACATATACTCTGAAATCCTTGAGGTTTTTGACCAAAGAATAGGCCTTATTTTCGATGATGCCATATTTTATTTCAGCATCCCTCAATGCCCTGCTGAAAAAGGAAATAGGCTTCTCTAACCCTTCTTCATTTTTCTGCAATAAAACAGTTGCTATTGTGTCAAATGAAGAAAAAGAAAAAATCAGAAAATTCTTGGATTAGTCAGGGTTGATGAGCACATGTGCTTCAGTCAAAGCCTTTTTCATTTGATCAAAATAACTTTGGGACTCAGTAGTCCACTTGACTTCATTTCCTTTCCTTAGCATGGTTGTAATATACTTTACCAATTCAACACAATTTGAAATGAACCTTCTCAAAAAATTGATTTTCCCCAAGAAATAATGAACTTCTTTCTTGGATATAGGGAGAGACAAGGTCTAGATGGATTCTACTCTATTTGAATCAATTCTTACCCCTTCAGTTGATACAATGTGCCCCAATAATTTCCCCTCCTTCATAGCAAACAATGAATTTTTAGGATTGAGAGAGAGACTAAAGTTTTTGCACTTTAAGAAGACCTTTTTCAAATGATGATAATGTTCTTTATCAGATTGTGAGAACACTATAATTTCATCCAAATAGATGACTACAAATTTGTCCTTCTCCCCAATAAATGCAATGTACATGGCTCGTTGAAAGGTCACTCCTGCATTCATCAATCCGAAGGGAATTTTAGCATACATGAATGTGCCCCAAGGAGTGGTGAAGGTTGTCTTCTCTCTATCTTTAGGCAAGATAGAGATATGATTGTAGCTAGAAAATCCATCAATCATAGACATCCTAGATGAACCTGTCATCCTCTGCAATATGTGCTCCATCTTTGGTAAGGGCTAATTATCTTTCTTGGAGCTTCTATTCAAATTTATGAAATCGACATAGAGTCTGATTTCTCCATTCTTATTTCTTATTGGGACCTAGTTAGCCACCCATTCAGAATATCTCAAAGGAATGATAATCCTGGCATCCAAAAGATTTTTTACCTCTTTTTCCATAATAGGCAGCAACAAAGGATTTATCTGTCTAAGTTTTTACCTAAATGGCTTGGTCTCTTCTTTCAAAGGGATCTTATGTTCAATTATTCTTGTGTCATATGTTCTTAGATCTTCATATGTCCAAGCAAACACATCAGAAAACTCTTTTAACAGATTAACATATTCAGCCTTATGTTCCTTTGACAAACTGCTAGACAACTTGACATATTTTAGATCCTCCTTTGTACCCACATTACATTCAGTCACATCAGCATTATCATTTGAACCTTTAACCTTTACAACAACATCATTTCTATCAAACAATCTCTCCAGAGGAACTAGTCCTTTTGGAATACGGTTACTAGGCAACTGAACAATATGATGGTTAGCAATTTTATTTAGAAAAACATCAACATGAGGGCTATTTTCAGTATCATGATCTTGATCAATATGCAAGGAAAAAAACTCATCCACAGTCTCAAGAAATATTTTAATCTCAATATCATCCTCAAAAACCTTCCAATGTTTGACATTGTCAGGTATAGAGGGTCTATACTTCACTTCTACATCATATTTTTGTTTAGGTGGCAAAGAGACTCTGAAATTACTTGTTGAAACAACCAAAGAATGAACAATGGTGTTCTCCTCTCTTGGAATAAATGAGATATGGAAAGCTAAGAAGGAGCTGTCAACAAGATCCCAAACTTCATTTCTATAAGTCCTTAGCCTGGGGTGCTTAGCTTGATACATACTTTTGATTTGGTGGACAATTAATTCAACATCTCCAAACACTGCTAGCTCTTTAATCCCCAAGTCTTTAGCATCCCTCAAAACCAAAACAAGAGCTTCATATTCTTCCACATTGTTTGTAGTTTCAAATTCTATGTTGTAGGACAAAGATATGGTCTCTTGAATAGGGGAAACAAATACTACTCCAACACCAACACCTTCCTTAGAAGAGGCTTCATCAAAAAACATCTTCCAAACAGAGGTAGTTGGAGGAGAATATTCACAAAAGGTAATGGACTATTTTGTGATTTCAAGAGGAGGTTGAGGAGCCTCGGTGAGCTGCAATATTCTGGATCCTAAATTAGTATCAAGTGAAAAAATAGGACAGTTGGTGGGGTTTGATTCATCACTGATGATGTAGGACAACTGAGCTTCCCTATAAAGCCTTCTATGCTCCCCCCCAAACACATGAATGGTGGCATATGTAAGGTTCATCTGCAAGGTTCCCCAAATTCTTTTTATCCAAGATATTGACAAGAGCATACCAAACTTAGGGGGGACATCAACCACCACAATATCCATGACCACACTTTTTATGGGCAACTGTTGGCATAGGGGTAGACCCAGGCTTCAATGCTACAACAGTGCACCAACAAAACCCTAACTACCGGCCCTTTTGGCAACACCTGTGAAGCAAATGAAGTCTCACCCGAGGTAGAGGCAGGGGTGGTTGCAGGACTCAAGTGTCTAGAACCTTAGATGGGACACAGATCTGTGATTATAACACTTAATAAATCACTTAGCACTGTCAGTTCCTCAATATATAGTCAATAACCACTTCCCTCATAAGACAGAACTTTGCATCATTAATATCGATCTAATGTATTTAAGTACTTATCATAAGTAAATAGGTCAAATATGGTAGATCAAGCACTGAGTATATTCATGTATATCAGATCTATCATTCTACCTATTATTATCACTAAACATAAGCAAATCTATCTAATCATCTCAAGCACTTAGCAAAAGAAGACACAAACACATTAAGACAAGCACAAAGCAAGACAACACGGTGTTTATGTGGTTCACCCCTCTCCTAGGGCTATGTCCACCAACTCTTCTTATTTATTGTCTTTGGTCAATCGGTTACAAGCACAGAGCCTCCAAACCCTTACTCTGCATGGGACAGAAGATCTGCACAGCTCACTAGATCCTTCTTCCTTGTGTTGCAGCACCAAGCCTCCTATCGAATCACACAAGGACTTGAACTCGGCTCTGCAAGTCTTACACATAATGCACAAAGCCTTGATCACATAGATCTAACTCTTGGCACTTAGCCTACATCACATAGATATATCATCCACCTCACCCCTCTCTATATGTCCTAGACATCTATATATACATACAAAATAGGCCTACACATGGGTAAACCCATAGGTCGACATCCCAATCCTGTTACATTATCCCAAAAACCCAAAAAGGACCCAAAAGTGGGTCGGGATCCCGTGATCTCTGCTTTGTCTTGCGCTCCTCCTTCAACAGGCAATCGAAGTCCCAAAATAGGTCAACATGACCAAGAAAATCCCAAAACTTGGTCAAGGGCATCATGTTAGCAGGACAACAGCAACTTGATGCAGGCCTTCACTTCTTGGTGCCTATCGAAGTGAGGAATCTTCATGACATTGAGCAGTGTGAAATGCGTGAGGTTCATGGTCCATGACTGGGGAACGATCTTCAAGTTCTTTCCCTTGGTTCTCGTCAGATACTTTTGCGGGGCGAGCATTTTGTATACCTTCCTATCACCAAGGTTGAAGTCACTAAACTTCAACGCTATGATCTTATCTTGGTCTGTGCACTCTGCGTGTATCCCTTTCGGGAGGTACGCAGTGACCAAAGCGTACTCAAACTCTCTGGGCACACTGTCTTGATTGATTGCGCCACTCAGAGGTGGTAGGTAGGTGGGTAGAATGCTTGGAATCAGCTTAGCATTTGTGAGATCATCCCTATGTTTAGTTCATTTCTCATCGGATGGCCCAGATGGACCGGCTCGAGCAGTGGACAGAGAGGTCGACAGTCCTCTTGTCGATGATGCTTGTATACCTATAGACACTCCTCTTTCTGACATGACTCTCTCTGTTATCAATTCGAGGAGAACTTGCGTTACTAATTCTTCAACTGCGGTGAGCTCGTCGGACATACACGCTCATGATTAAAATTTTTGGGGTCACGATGGTCTTAGACACTGCACTAGAATAATAGTAAGGGCTCAATGATCACTGTAGACAAGTCACTTAGTCTGTGGACTTCAAATTATCAGTTAGCAAAAGTGTTGTCTGTGCATGGCACAGCGGGATAAGTAGGCAACTTGGAAATGTTTCACTTGCAACAGTTATGAGCCTCCATTAACTCTTGTTTGATCCATTATGGTGTGTTCTAATGGTCTGGTGTCGAGCTATAAATTCTTTTCGATCTGTTCAGAGCGGCAGTCGAACAAATATATCGGCCCTAATGGCTATATTTCTTTGTCATGGCAACATGCCTTATCTCGTTGTTCTTATATCCCATCGAAGCTCCAATTCTGCAAATTTTCTCTCTACGACGTTCCCTCTAGAACCTTCTACAACTTATCTCTCTTCTTACTTTGTTTCCTATCCTTCTTCCCAGTGAGCTTCGTCTCGTTAGCTTGTTTTCCATTATGATTCTGATCTTCTTTTAACATGGTTATTGTGTTTTGTTGATATTCTTTCCTAGGATTCAGGGGTAATACCTTTTATTTGTCTAGGATAGGTACTTCAATCTTCCAGGGGTCCTCTGATGTTCCTACATCTTCTACATCAGGGTCTCTAGTGTCAACTAGCTTCGATCTGTTCTCCTGTTCTTCAATCAATTGTGTGATCCTTATAGTCATGAAATATTTTAAGTATTGTTTCTTCTTCTTCAAGTCTTCTTCTTCTTCCTTTCATCTGACTTGAGCTTTGTCAATCCAAGGTTTTCCTATTAACATGGTAAATGGGGCGTTGTCTTTAAAAAACTTAATAATCTCAAAATCTTCCTCTGTTGACGTTCCAATAACATTCATAGGTATTTGAGTGAGCTTCCCACATAAGTTTACCAGCTTTCCTCTGAATATTCCTATTCCTCCTAATGAAGGGATTGTAGCAAGCTTCCCTATAGCTTCCCAAGTTCTTTCTATCATGATATTCACCTGTGTTTCCTCATCTAGAACACAGACAATGTCGAAGTCTCTTATTCTTGCTTCAATGCATTCTTTTTCTTTAAAGATCTCTGATAACCTGACATGTCGGTGATCATTCAGGGTTCCATTTATTTGCAGCAATACTTTCTCTGATTCTTTCTGGGGTTCTGTGATAGCCTTAGTTTCTGGATCTGCCTTAGGGTTCTCCTAGTTCAGAGTCATTCTTTCAAGCTTAGCCGTCATTCTAGGACAATCCAACACTTCATGGTCCATAGCCTTACAGCAAAGGCAACTAGGTTTTCTTCCAGGGCATTCCTTAGCAAGATGTCTTGTTCTTTTGCAACTATAACAGAGGGACGATCCTCTCTTTCTTTTAAATGATTCCCAACCTCTCTTTTCCTGTGCACTAGGATCATGGTAGCTAACCTGCAACAAATTATTTCTAGGATCTTGCATCCATTTGTTAGTCCAAACATTCCTTCTATGCATAGGTATAATATATCTTTCACTATTCTTGTCATATCTACTCGTATCAAACCTTCTTTCATCTATTAATGCCCTATCTTTCAAACTAGAAAAGAATATATTAAACACACCTAGTTCCATACTCTAGAAACAAAAAAATTCCACTTATCTTACTTCTACAGAGCACAAAGCTTTCAGATCTAAAACTTTTAAATATTCTTACCTTTATCAGAGCATAGAGCTTTCAATTCTTACCTCTTTTAATCAAACATTCTTACTTTTACCTTTCTTAGAGCACAGAGATTTCAAATCTTACTTCTTTTATTCAGATCTGATCTCCTTTCTTCAGATCAGGCTTCTTTTCCTTAGCACAGAGCTTGTCAAACTAAGTAGAGTATTGCGCACTAGGGAACAGATCTACACACAAAGCTTCCACAACTTTAAGATGAATCTTTGCACAGAGCTTCTTCTTTCTCAGTTCCCAACAATCATAATTTCAGGTCTCGTCAATGAAACCATTTGTTGGCATAGGGGCAGACCCAGGTTTCAACGCTACAACAATGCACCAACAAAACCCTAACTACCGGCCCTTTCGGCAACACCTGCGAAGCAGATGAAGTCTCACCTGAGGTAGAGGTAGGGGTGGTTGCAGGACTCAAGTGTCTGCAACCTTAGCTGGGACACAGATCTGTGATTATAACACTTAATAAATCACTTAGCACCGTTAGTTCCTCAATATATAGTCAATAACCACTTCGCTCATAAGACAGAACTTCGCATCATTAATATTGATCTAATGTATTTAAGTACTTATCATAAGTAAATAGGTTAGATATGGTAGATCAAGCACTGAGCATATTCATGTATATCAGATCTATCATTCTACCTATTATTAGCACTAAACATAAGAAGATCTATCTAATCATCTCAAGCACTTAGCAAAATAAGACATAAACACATTAAGACAAGCACAAAGAAAGACAACACAGTGTTTACGTGGTTCACCCCTCTCCTGGGGCTACATGCACCAACTCTTCTTCTTTATTGCCTTCGATCAATCGGTTACAAGCACAGAGCCTCTAAACCCTTACTCTGCATGGGACAAAAGATCTACATATCTCGCTAGATCCTTCTTCATTGCATTGCAGCACCAAGCCTCCTATCGTATCGCACAAGGACTTGCACTCAGATATGCAATTCTTACACAGAATGCACAAAGCCTTGATCACACAGATCCAACTCTTGACACTTAGCCTACATCACATAGATATATTACCCACCTTCCCCCTCTCTATATGGCCTAGAAATCTATATATACATACAAAATAGGCCTACACATGGGTAAACCAATGGGTCGACATCCCAATCCCATTACATTATCCCAAAAACCCAAAGAGGACCCAAAAGTGGGCCGAGATCCCATGATCTCTACTTCATCTTGCGCTCCTCCTTCGACAGGTTGTCTAAGTCCCAAAATAGGTCAACATGACCAAGAAACTCCCAAAACTTGGTCAAGGACCAAAAACAACTGAAACAAGGTCACAACTAGATCTTAGATAACCCCAAGACACTTCACTTTCCTAGAGTCAAAAGAATATAAGTCATGGTAAGTTTTTGTAATTTCCAACCCAAGTTTGTCCATGAATGTTTTTGGCATGAGATTGTGAGATGCCCCTGATTCCATCAATCATTTATGCAGCACCTTATCATGAATGTTCAGTGATGTATAGAAGGGAGGGGATGAATCATCTCTATCTTCTATCAATGGTCCTAAGATGACTGTTGGTTTTTCAACTTGGAGCTTGAACGAATCAGTAGAATTGGATAAAGGTTTAGGCTACAGCATTTTGAAAAGATATTTTTTGAACTTCATTTTTTATAAACTCTAAAAAAGGTACAGGGATTTTTATTTTTTGAATTTCATTTTTAAAGTTGAAGGAAGATGGAGATTTCAGAATCTCCTTGACTTCTGGAGTAGGATTCTTAACCAAAGCTTGAGGGATTTGTACATATTTCTCTTTGATTCTAGTTGCCATAGGCTTAGCAAAAAAAAATTCTTTATTGGGCTAATCATAAGTGTCAGCCTTTTCCTCTTTATTTTTGGACCTCAGATTGTATCTATTGGGATTTTCTTTTGTTTTCTCTCCCTTACTCAATTCATTTATTTGATTATCCATTAGATGTTTCTCATATGAATATTGGGTCAAGTGAGCGGGTGAGGAGGTGTCACCAAGGAAATGGATTTTAGGATCATCTTCTTCATCCTCTCCTTCTTCATCAACAACAAGGTTGTTTTGTAGAGGGGCTTGGAATTTTTTATCATCCCTATCTATGTTTCTTGGATCTCTTGGAAGGATTTGAGGAGAATTATTTGGTCTTATGAAGTTACCTTTGTTATCAGCATTCTGTGTATTCCTATAAGTTTGTTTTCCTTCAATTTTTAACTTCTCCATCTTAGCAGAAAGTGATTTTACTAATTTTGTAAGTTCATCAACTTGAGGATGGACAACAGAGGAATCAGAGGTTGAGGCTTCAACTCTATTTTTTCTCTTGTCCCTATCATATTTTCCCCTAAGTTTTCTAGCTACTACTATGTTAGATATGACTTCTAAGGCTGCATCTTACATATGTGCTAAGGAAGTAGATATCCTTTCTCTCAGTAGAAGGAAAAACTCAGGGTCAAAAGCACTGGCATAGGTGATCTTGGTAGAGGTTTATGTAGGCTTTATTTCAGCAGGGATCTTGTTGTACATTTTATTGAAACCATCATCTAAAGATTCGATCCCAGAAATAGATCTAGGGGTCGAACCCCTAAACAATTTCCTAGCCTCACCATCACAGCTCTGGAAAAAGACTCTCATCCACACATCCTCATTCTCAATGTTTAGATTATCTCCATAAATATAAAAGTTAGCAAGGCGTTCTTCAACAATTATGTCTTCTTCCCCTGTGAATTTTGGCATGTATTTAAGGTAGTCTCCAGTAGGGAGAGCATTCATAGGCTGAGGTAAGACAAGAGGGGCATACGAAGCCACTATGGCATCCATCCTATTTCTAGGAGCATTAGAACCTGCCATTGGATTTTGAACTGTTACAGGAGAACGAGGAGGAGAAGGAGATTTGATAGCTACAACTATAGTTGGGTTTTGAGGGAAAGAGGAGGCTTGGATGAGGATGGATAGGTCTTATATTTCAGAGGAGGATTTTGAGCCTTTGGGGAAAATGAAATAGGGTCCAAGGGAGAAGAAGTTTCCTCTTTTTTAGTCTCAGAAACTTTGATAGGAGGAGGAGCAGGGAAACCCAAAGTAGGGAAATCTTCAAGACTCTCAAGTCTGAACCACTTTACAATGTCAGGGGAAACAAGGTCTACAAAACTCTCAGCTTTAACTTGAGGGCTAAAAGATGAATATTCAACAGGGAAATTTTCAAAATCTAAACTTATAGAAACTTCAGTAGGAGGTAAAATAGGAGGGTTAGATATGGCTACTGGAGTTTTAAAAGTAGAATCGTATGAGTGACTAGAAGTACCTGGTACAGTAGTATAAAAACTCTCTTGAGAATATTTTCCCTTCTTGATTATGTTCTCTGGGTCGGCTTTAGGTGTAGCCAAAGGTATTTGTGGATTTGACCTCGTATGTCTCCTTTTATGAGCCATAACTGAAACAATGGAGTCGCCAAGTGCAAGCTGCAATCTTCAATGTATTGAATTCTAATGCACCTTCAGAATCAATAATCTTTGTTCTTCAATCCCAGGGAAATGTCTTCAATCCGTTCCCTGACAAAGATGCCAAGAATGTTAGCACTAAGAATCACCCTCAGATTGCAAAGAGGATAATCCTAGTACCCATCAAAGTAATGTGTGAATGTGAATGAGTGTTTAAAGGTCAAATGGACAAGGCTCAAAATATTAATGTTTTAACTCAGAAATCTGGGCTAGCATGCAAAAGCAATTGAGGTCTTGATCAACTTCAGTCAGTGAATGAGAGTAAAAGTGAATAGAAGGAAGACTTAGTGAGGGAAATGTAAAGGTATGCAATTAACATCAAGTCTTCAAGCAGCCTAAGGAGGAAAAACTCAAAACACAAGATCTTCTTGAATTCAAAGTTTAAAGAACACTGAAGAACATCACAACAGTATTATAATCTAAAATTCATTATAACACAACTATAAAAATCTCATGTGGATCTTCCAATCATGAAAACTTTAGCATAAGAGGCAACAAGATGATATAAGAGAAACTGACTTCCATTAATAAAAAAAAATCGAGTACATAACCAGAGAACCATTCTTTTTAGTCAAAAATATTACAATAACAGGAGCCTCAACTCAACCATTCGAACCCCATTAATCATTTGTAATATGTATTTATAACAAAAAGGAAAGGCAACAGTTAGAGGTGTGAGCTGGCCTTCCTCCCATAGGATTCTCCAAAAACAGTTAACAATCTAACACCTGTGCTAACAACTATTTAACAAACTGATATAAAAAAGGAAACATGTTGGCAACCAATCCAACAAGATTTAAATGACATTGTCTCCCTTCATGCACGTTCCTTTCCATTCCAAGTGATCTGAACTCGAGAGCGATAAGTTTCCAATAATTGGTTAATTATGTCACTCCTTCAAAAGGGTCAGTAATAGATCGTTTTACTTGAGCGATTTGGAATTAAAGGTAAAGTTGAAGTCTATGTGCTTGAATTGGAAGTGAATGAAAACCTCTTTAGTCTTCCTTATGTGCAATATGCCATGCTTTATTTTAACATCCTATGTGCGGAAATTCATAGAAAAACAACACAAGAACATAATACACATAATGGATAAGACACTTCACTTGATAACGGAGTTCACCCTTGCAGTGGGCTACCTCTCCGGGTCATGCTCCAAATATTGACCACTTTATTCTTCTTGATGTAATGATATCTCTCCTTTACAAGTTGTAAGGCAAATTCCATCTTTGGTGACGACAACAAGAGATCGGAATGTGATCAGGAATGTATCAGCTTCACAACTTCTACTCATGAGGCATCCATGATGCTGACATGGACATCATTCCCACATACTCAATACATAAAAAGATGAAGAATAAAATATGACCCCAATCAACAAGGAGCCATCAAAAGCCTTAGATCTGTTGATCAGATCCAAAATATAAATATGCATCCCATAAAAAATATCCCAAAACCACGAGAATCAGAACTGCTTCATTGGCCACTTATCATGCAAGTGCCACAATTTCTCTGTCACATGTAACTAATTGGTTTGATGTGAAATAAGATAAGAAAAGAATAGATAGAAGGAATACGTTAATCTTGCTACCTTGCTGCAGCCTCTCTATGCTCCTTCAAACCTATAACATGCATGTTATGCTGCAACATTTAATGACAAAACAACATAATCAAAAGCATGCTTACATTGGCTTCTCCAGCACTTAGCTTGCTGATATGAAGCTCTGCTGCAAAAACATACCTTGTCATTGAATTTGTGTCGTCGAGTTACCCAAAAATGATTGTCAAATCGTCTCCATCTGAGTCGGACACTTTTAGGCCCAAGAGACACCTTTGTCTCGGTTACCATGCCACTACCTCTGCAATAAATGACTCATTCTAGAATTAATTTGTTGAATTTTTTATCATATCATAAAACTAACACCACCATTGTGTTCGTGATGTCATTTTACCTAAAAATGACTGTCTCCACGCGTCAATCTGAATCGGGCACTTTCTAGACCCAAGAGACAACCTTGCCTCAGTTTGCGTGTCAAAATATGTATAGTCCGTACGAATTCCGTATAGGCTGTACTAGGTAGTACGGACTCACTCAGTGCTCCATGCACTGGTGTGTTCTGCTATGTCGTCACAGGCTGCCCCCTTTAAATAATATTTTCGGGCAGTTATGTCATCAATGACGTGCTTGGAGCGTTGGTAGTTTGGCTAAATTTAGGTCGTTCGTTGGCGGAGGTCCCGGGGTCGAAGCCTATGGGCCTCCCCATTTTGGCAAACAGTTATGACCATTTTGGCACACGCTCCCGCTAAATATAGTGACATTTTTGGCAGCAGTTAAATTTGGTGAAAATTCCAAATATCGCGAACCTGTCG
>ML784183.1:233103-307453 GCA_009831015.1 Picea engelmannii
CAACGCATTACCTGATGTCTCACCTGTGATTTTCCGTCGCATTTCCTCACTAAGGATAACACCAACAACATCATCAAATTTTAAAGTATTTGAACCAGAGACAGAGTTACTTACAGCCATGACCAAGTCATTCTAGCTTTCTAGCAATGAACACAAGATTAGAAGAGCCCTAACCTCATCACCAAAGTCCACTTTTACGAAACTTAGTTGATTAGTAACTGTATTAAATTCATTTAAATGATCTGCACTAGACCCACCTTCTGACATATTCATATTAAATAATCTATTCATTAGAAATACCTTATTAGACACCGAGGGTTTTTCATACAGTTTAGCCAACGCATCCATCATATCCTTTGTTGTATTTTCTTTCGAAATATTGAAAGCCACCAACGCTACCAAGCTCAACCGTATCGTTCCTAGAGCCTTTATGTCAAGAATCTCCCATTCTTCGTTCTTCATGGCCATTGGCTTCTTTTCTACTCCACCCAATGGTAGGAATAGATCCTTCTGATATAAATAATCTTCCATCTGCATCTTCCATAACTGGTAGTTTTGGCAGTTAAATTTCTCGACCCTAAACTTTCCATCTTCCGACATTGCTCCCACTCGAACCAGAAACTCTCTTTTCCTGCGAGTTACCTTTCACTCTGATACCAGTTGTTAGAAAAAAAGGACCGTGGAGCAATAAAATAAAACAAATATGGAAACAAAACACAGAAGATACATAATACAAGAGAGACACAGATTTGCGTGGTTCACCCAGTGTGGGCTACATCCACCAGAGAAATTGCCAGGTCCTTCCTTTATTATTATCCAGCAAATGAAGGGATACAACCTACAACAAAACACGTTCTAACTTCCTCTTTTTTTCTCACAGTCTCCTCTCTCAGAATACAATACTCGCCATCGTACATAGCCGCAATACATTTCCCTCATAAAAGAGGGTTGCCTTCTAGGGAAAAAAACCCTAACATAATTTCTACCGTTAGATCTGCGACCTTATAATGAATGGTCTAGATTTACAATGAAATTACAATATACTTTTACAAGGCAATTTTTCCTTCGGGGACTTCGCCCCCGGACCCCGCAGAGGGGGTACCCCCCCTCTACACTCCCCCGTGTGGAAGAGTGTACATACTTATGGGGTGTAAAGTCTTCATGGGGTATAAACACGATTGAAAAACACAAGACCTCTGAGTCAAGAAGATAATTAGGCTCCACAACCAACATATGTGAGCAGAAACAATGAACTGTTTAGAGTGAAACAATGTGTCCAGAGTGAAAGACATTAGTTTCCACAACCTTGGATTTGGCTTGGACTCTATCACACATCTTTCCCATGCTCCTTAAAAGGTAGAAAGGGATATTCTTTGCATCTTGACCAGTAAAATGAAGCAAAATCCTTATATGGTATTGGTATAACATGTTAAACCTTCCCTCACATGTAAAGTATCTATGGATGATCTTCAACATCTTGTCAAAATCTTCAACTAGATGGCTTCTAGGAACTCCCTTGGACAAGTTGTCTGCCTGATAATCTGGTTTGAGGAAGTCCTTGGAGAAGGAAGAATTTAAGGTCATGGATTTAAACCACCTCTCACCAATATTAGGAATCCACATGGATGATTCAATGGAGGCTTCAGACATCTAAAACTCAAGGTCTCCTACATTAGTCTTAATGCCATCAATATGCAATTCAAATTTCCTTGCCACTTCAGGGTGTCCCCTCTATATATTTTGGAAAAATGAGAGGCATCCCACCCTTTGAAAAACCTCCTTGACCATTGGTTCAACATCGAATAGGTGCATATATGAGGGTTCAGTCCTGACCACACTTCCTCCCTTCTGAGATTTCTTCTTCTGAGGTGTCTCCATGGGTAAGGACAAGGGATCAAAGGTTGTGATGTAGTGATGGGTAAGGAAACAAACAGAGGCAGATCTCAATGAGAAAGAGTGATGATACACTGAAATGAAAGGCTAATGTAGATGTCTTTTAATGCCAACAAGTTACACTCCAATTCAATTAAAACACAGTGCAGGGAAGACAGGGGATATGCAGCGAGGTTTTAGCAATGTCTTTCTATAGCGCGGTGTGCACACAAGGAATAGGTGATTGCATGGGCACTCAATAATTAGGAGAAGAACGAGTAGGCCTCTTCAATAGATTAAAGCCAAGTGACAATGGCTGCAAATTCTATGAGAGGGAATCTATATATTCAAAGGGATGAAGGAGGGAGTAGTTTGCAGCCTCAGTCGCTACCAAAAGCTCAGCCATGAAATATCCCAAGAATTTTCTATGCAATGGAGAGAGATCACAGAATACATGGATAAGTGACTAACAATGGAGGATTTGTAATTGGATAGGAAACCACCATGTCCACCTCAGCCTTCAATTCAGCCTTGACAGTTGATCTCGTAGTGTTGCCTACAACTGGTCTGAACTAGCGGTTTCAGCAGCGCCAAGTTTGAGAAAATTCAAATATTCAAAACCGTTATCAAACTCATTAAAAACCAAATCTTAATATCCATATTTAACGAACCATGGTGATGAAAACAAGGTATATTGTGACCTCAGTGTATTATGACAAATCATGGCAAGGAATAAAGAAAAAAGAGTGCACTACAGAAACTCCTAGTGAGTTGGCAGTGCCTTTTTTTCAAAAAATTGGATTTGACCCACCTTTAATCAGACATAGGGACATCATGGAAAGGATCAAGGGTATGAGTGGAAAGAGTGATATGTCAAATCATGAGATCATGGGATGGGTTATGCTTCATGTCAATTCATGAGGTGAGTCAAAACCATAAGCCATAAAATGAACCTAGGCTTGTAATCTATGTGTGGGCCAAAAATGAGCCAAAACCACAAGTTTTATTTGATCAAGCTAACCTAAGAAAATCACACAAAGAAAAATAAAGAAAATTTAAATTCTGGAGGCTAAACAATTAAACCTAAGGGATAAAAGACCCAAGGCAACTTAATGTGATAACACCACCTATAAGAGAAAATACAAAAAAGAGAACGTTCAAACTGAAGGAGGAGCTTTCACAAGAAGACATCATGTCAATCACTACATAAATCTCATCGATTAATTGGTCGGATCTCAAGATCTCGAGAACCATTCCACCATTAAACGTTGCAGAGTCTAATTGGGCCTCGGTGGTGGGTTTGGTTCCTAATTTTGAGTTAAATGGATTTAGGACCCCTCAATAGAATTGGCGCTAAGAGGAGGGCCTGAGAATGTATGGATGACAATATTGTTTATATGATATTTCACACAGCCTGTAGATTCAAAACAGCCCACATGCATGGCTAGTCATTCTCAAGACAACCCACACACACTGAGTACTCCTTAAATGAGTAACTCACCCCATAAAGAGGAAGAACATCTATTCTCTGAAATACCTTACACTCTTCCTCATGAGGATTTGAACCAATTTAGAAGAATCACAAGAGCTTACACCCGACAAATCAGATCGTTGCCCTTATCTTTGTTACTTCCTCATAGAAAAAAAGTAAGAAGACTAGTGGTCGACACCCCCGACCAGGTTTTCATTCACACGGTAGAAGACCTGATAGATTTCACCCTCACCGAAATTGAACATCCTCTTAATCTAATCCCTGAAACACTAGTCGATAATTGCTTTGAGCCCGACAATTTTTCCAACGAGGAAGGGTTTAACTCAAAACACTCAGTTTCGGGATCGGACGACATGGAAGATAACAATGATCATAATGAAGAATGGGGAAACCAACCTTAGAATAATAAACTGTGTTTGGCTAGAGACTCTCTGACCATCCCCAGACGAGTACATAACCTTCCCCGACATCCAGAAAAGTTACTCCCTAAATTTGACCCTGAAACCTTAGGATTTCTTGAAGACCATATCAAAAAATTCATACTATTTATCAGACTAATGAATGTCCAACATGAATACATAGTATGCAGGCTTTTACCATATACTTTTGAGAATTCGGCCTCCACGTGGTATTTTAACTTACCTGTAGGGTCCAGAACTAGTTGGACGAAGTTTCAAAAGGATTTTCTAGATAAATTTGAAGAAGAAACCACTACAGGGGATTTGATGGCCGAGTTGTTCGCTGCCACCATGAGTTCAAAGGAGAAGTTTAAAGACTTTAATCAATGGTTCACCACTATCCTAAAAAAAATTCAAATCGAATTTAAACCCACTCAAGAGTTGCAAATTGAAGTATACGCTAACGCTCTCCCGGCTTCTATTTCCATGTTTGTGAAGAGGGATGCCAAAACAACCTTAGCTGAGAATTTTAAAGAAGCCAAAACAATAGAATTCCAAATGAAGGGGTGTAAAGAAGGCCAAGTCTCATTAGTTAAGAATGAAGTTCAACCTCCTCCCAAGAGAGGACTCTTGTTGACTAGACCCCCAGGGAAACAAACAGAACAAGGTCATGAAAAGGGAAGTGGAGACATAGAATACCTACAACGCATGGTTAATAAGTTGTCAAATGAAATCATAGACATGAAAAGAAGTGTAGGGGGAGGAAACCAAGGCCATAGGCCCTATAAACCCTTTTTAAAAATAAATCCACCTTTCAAAGAAATTGAACCTGCCCCATCCAACTTAAACATTGACTTGGGAAATGTAGCATCTGACTTGTTTTGTACCTATCGCCAAAAGAAACACTCTAAAAGAGACTACCCACAATGGGTGCATGCCATGAATTTGATGGCCAACCAATTTCTAGATGAGGTCTCCCTTACCAAACAATCAAGCGACTCAGCTATGAATATTGTTGATCAGGAAGAAGTTTATCCACCAGAAGAAACAGCCATGTTGATTTGGGACCTTGACCTACCGATGCCTTTCGATGATCTATTTGAGGTTCAAGAACCACCCGCAGAGTTCTTGGCTCTGAAAACATGAAGGAGGGGTCATCTTGTCTCAAATGACCCTACTACAACCCAAAATTTGGGAGAAATTCCAACGTCCGATCACCCTAAAGCACATTTTTCTCTTGAAGAAATCCTATAAACATCCATACACGAGAATCTCCCAAAATAGACTACAATGTAGTAGAAGATTTGAAAAAAATAAAGGAAAATATATCGGTCATGGACATGTGTAGAATCCCTCAGCAAAAGGACATTTTGTTACAAGCATTGAAGTCAGTAGAAAATCCTACAACAAGCGCTAACCAAGGAGAAAATCTAGCCCTCTCAGATCTAAGAAATAAACCAACTGTGAACGTCTGCTTTGGAGACAAGAAGGGAAAGCCTTTTGTCCCACCTTTCCTTTTGACATTTGAAGTCTTCAACAGAAACCCCCATTACTGTATGGTTGACTCGTGAGCATCCTCTAATGTTATGCCATTGTCTATATGAACAAAATTAAACACAATCCCTCTCAAAAGTGATAAACATGTGATACAACTAAACAGAAATCAGGTGAAGGTTATGGGAGAGCTCAAAGATGTAATGATCAGAATGACGACACACTCAAAATTTGTTCAAGTAATTGACATCATTGTAGTAGATATCCCAGAAGCTTATGGATTTCTACTGAGTTGAGATTGGTTTGAGAAGCTAAATGGATACTTTATTACAGACTTGGCTCACCTTTGGCTTCCATTAAAGGGACACATGAATATGATCATGATCGATAGGGAAATATATCTAAAACATATTGTCACCGACCTAGAAACCCTTAAAGAACCATCATCGACAGATTTCCCTGTGTTAGGAAATTATTCTTGTGACTCCAATTTCGTGAATTTCTCCCCCCTCTCATCTGATGTTACTCTTACTCAAAAATATGAAATTATTTTTCAAGAAAACTTTTCAACTGTGGCGGAGGAAACCCTCTTCTGTCAGGGACCTGTGTTAGAAATCACAAAACATATAGGAGGAAAGGAGGAAAGTTGTAGGAAAATGTAAACTGATGGTTTTTGCTCACAAATTTGGACCTTATACTTTGATGGATATAAATTGCAAGAAGGGTCAGGGGCAAGGTGCATCCTCATTGATCCAAAAGGTAAATGAAATTTCATGTCTGTATATTAGAATTTGAATGCACAAACAACATCATCGAGTATGAAGCTCTAGTACAAGGGCTAAATAAAGTCATCGACTTAAACGTTAAAGAGATAAAGGTTTTCAGAGATTCTGAAATCATCTTTAAACAAGTGAGGAATACTATACATTGCAACTCTCCCCATCTAAGGAATTATCAACAGGAAGTGCACAGACTAATAGAACATTTTGAAGCCTTCAACATTATAGTGATCCCCAGAACAAAGAACACTCTTGTTGATTCTCTGGCCACCGCTGCCTCAAGGCTATCACCTCTAGAAGAATATGAAGCCTCCTAGTTCACTATGGAGCTATTCTACAAACCATCTGTGCCCAACAATATTTCTAATTGGAAGGTATTTGAAGGAGATGAACAGATCATAATTTTTTACCAATCAAGTAATTTTAAAGACATGGTCATTGACGATGAAGTATTTCAGGAGAAATTAGTGGAAATTGATCCTCATACAGATCAACTGACCGACAAACCAAGGTCTCTCATGATATCAAAAGAGGTATCCAATTTAGAAAACCTTTTTGACTTAAGGGAAAGATTCAACCGGTCAACGAACACAAAGACGAGGAGTTCTTGTCCCATGTACGAAACTATAAATCTAGGAACCCCGAAAAACCCCAAAAATATAAATCTCGACAAGACAGTATCTAAAGAGGAAAGGAATTCATATCTCAAACTTTTCAGACAATATCAATATGTATTTCCATGGTCCTACCGAGGTATGAAAACTTATGATACTCGTATAATTCAACACGCAATCCCGTTAAAGCCCAGAGTGAAACCATTCCAATAGAAGATCTGAAAGTACCACCCATCCCTGGAGCTTCTCGTGTGTCAGGAGTTAAAGAAATTACTAGATGCTAAGATTATCTTCCAGGTTAGACACTCTGCATGGGTAGCAAACTTGGTTCCTGTGAGGAAAACATTTGGGGAGATCTGCCTATGTGTAGATTTTAGAAACCTCAACAGAGCTTCAGAAAAGGACAACTACCCAATCCCACCAATGGATCAACTCTTGCAGACCGTGTCTAGCTCTGATATTTTCTCCCTGCTAGATGTTACAACCAAGCTCTAGTTTTAGAGGAAGACCGTTTGAAAACTACCTTCTGAACCAAGTGGGGAACCTTTTCTTATAAACGCATGCCCTTTGGGTTAATCAATGCAGGGGAAACCTTCCAAAGGGCCATGGATGTAGCGTTTTAGGGACTAATCAACAAATGTGTAGTATTCCATATGGATGACGTGATTGTGTATTCAAAAAACAGATAAGATCACATCTAACACTTAACCCATATTTTCGAAAGGTGTAGGAAATACAGTATATCCTTAAACCCTAAGAAAACTATCTTTGGTGTCGAGGAATGTTAACTGCTAGGTCATATTATATCTCAAGGAGGAATTCGCATAGAACTAGAATGGATTAGGGCTATATCTCAGCTTCCATTACCCCACAACAAAAAGGTTATGCAATCTTTCTTTGGGGAAATCAATTTCGTGAGAAAATTCACCCCCGATTTTGTTGAAACTATCAAACCCCTACAAAATATTATCTGTAAAGATGTTGAATTTAACTGGGATGACGAACAAAAAAGTGGTTTCAGCAATATTAAGGCTGCAATATTTCAAGCCCCAGTGTTGCAAGCCCCAACTTTGGAAAATATTTCTTCCTCTACACTTTTGCCTCTGGCCAATCATTAGTTGTAGTATTGACTCAGAAGGATGATGAAAACAATGAGGCACCGGTCTCATTTATGAGCACTAATATCCAAGGGGGAGAACTAAATTACCCTGCTATAGACAAGCAGGTTTATGTAGTATACAAGGAAATGAAAGACTTCAAATATTACATCCTTAAGAACCACACCAAAGTCATCGTACCTCACCCTGCAGTCCAGTCCCTATTCACTCAACATGAGATGGGGGAAAGAAGAGGAAACTGGATGGTAGTAGTCCAAGAATTTGATCTAGATATAAAACCTGCTAAACTAATTAAGGGACAAGGATTATGAAAACTGACAGCTGAATCCCTGGACCAAATAAATGAAGACCCCGTATGGGAGAATGAATTGGCATTATGGTGTGGTGAAGCTTCATACATCTCCACAGGGTAAGAGTATTGGTATGAGAAACTGACTTATCTCCTACATCATGGGACTTGCCCAGAAAACCTAAATCCTAGGGAAAGTAGAGCCCTCAGGTTGAAATCCACACAATATCACCTCATAAATTCGGTGCTCTTCCGTGTTAATTATGATGGGGTACTTTTAATATGTATCGAACGCAAAGATGCATACAAGGTTCTGAAGGAGCTCCATGATGGTCTTGTAGGTGGAAATTTTGTAGGAAACACCACTGCTCACAAAATACTGAGAGTTGGCTATTATTGGGATACTCTGTTCAGGGATGCTCACAGATACACTAGAAACTGTAAAAATTGTCAAATAAGTGCGGGGAGGGAAAAGAGAGTAGTTGTCCCACTCCAACTTGTGGTCGTTTCCAGGCCACTTGAGCAATGGGGGTTAGATATCATAGGATAAATTACATCAAGATCTTCAAAACAACATAGATACATACTAACTGCCACAGACTATTTCATGAAATGGGCAGAGGTTGTCCCTCTGACTCATGTAAACAAAAAGGTGGTGATCCAATTCATAGAACAACAGTTGACTATAATGTTTGGTATGCATTTCGTCCTTGTTTTTTATAATTCTGCTTACTTTTCTTCCACCCTATTAACTGAGTTTTCTCTAGACAAAGGAATCATAATCAGATACTCTGCAAACTCCTCAGGGGAACGGAGTGGCATAATCAACCAATAAGAACCTAGTGAGGATATTAAAGAAAACAGTTGCAAACAACCAGAGGAATTGATACAGTTCAATTCATAATGTCGTATGGGTTGAAAGAGTAACACCCAAGGAAGCTATAGGTAATTCCCCATACTTTATGGTATACAGATAGGAATCCATTTTCTCGAATGAGCTATACCTTCCATCTCTTCATCTTGCTCAGGATTCTAGAGGACAACCCTCATCAATTATACAACAAAGAATTGATACCCTCCTCATGATGGAAGAAGAAAGGGAGAAAGAAAAATAAAAGTTCATAGCTCATCAACAGATAGTTAAAAGATGGTTTGATAAGCATAAGGCCAAAGAGAAGAATTTTGAAGTAGGAGACTTAGTCCTAAAATGGGACAGAGCAAATGAGTCGAAGGGAAAACATTCAAAGTTTCAGAATCTATGGCTTGTACCTTTTCAAATAGCTGAGAAAATTTGGGTAAGTACGTATCAGTTGCAGAATCTGAGGGGAAAACCTGATGCCCTCCCCGTGAATGGCCAAGCCCTAAAACAATATTTTTGTTAAAATAAATAAATAAAAATAAAAATGTGTGGGTGTATTCTCGCGATGTTTGTTTTTGAGGTAGGATGAGTATAGAGTTATTTTTTGTTTTATTTCTCTTGTTATAGAACTTCTGTGCTTTTGAAGTTTGTGTTTAGAAAGACGTTGGTTGACCTTAGTTCGTGCAATATGAAGAACTCTGTCCCTGACTCATCGCTTACATACAACACAAGAAGCGTTGGGAGACCTGCGGTTGTTTTAAAGAAGTTCTCTATCTAACTTGTGCAGATGAAAAAACTTGGAAAAGTGATGAAGTGTCCACCTGGTGGCCTAGTAAAAACCTGAGGGGAAATATGGAAAGCTGGAAAGGACTACATGTACATCGAGACAGAGTTAGCAACAAATTCACCTTAACCATCTCATTTTGCATATAACAAACGTCCTCCTCTCCTACTCGCTCAGGGAATTCTACCGAAATAAAATAAACTATATCAAATGAGTGCACAGTAGGAGAGGGTATGTAGATAACTCCACTGTGGCTATGGACACTCGCTAGCAGCGGAGGAAGGTTTGTGACGTCGGGGTGACTCCGCCAGGGCTATGGACGCTCGCTGGCAACGGAGCAACATCGTAGCAAGTGAATGATGATAACTAAAAGGCCTGGTGGCAGTGAATTATTTACTCAACTCTTGTCAAAGAGGGTGTGAGTCAGGGTTATAGGAAACGAAGGTGGAATAAATGTTGAAACCCCATAGGCAGACCCAGATGCATCGACCAGGGAATTTCAAAAGCAAGGATAAAAGAGGCTCTGATAAAAAAACCAGTTAACTTCTTAACCATCTTTTGCATCAGCTGAGCCCGAGGTAGGAATAGAGATTCTTCTTTCACCATGTAAGTCTCCATTTGTTGAGCACTCAACATAGCCTAAAAAGCCTTTATCAAATTTTTTACTTTTTTGGGTACCACTTGATCTTCTGCACTACCTCATTCGATTTCAATTTGGGAAATGTTTTGTATTTGCTTATGTTCATGACTCTCATCACCTATTCAGGTTTGCTTGAGCTTATGAAATCCCATGACTAAAAATACCTTAACACCTAAATAAAGAATCGACAGCCAAACACTTCACCCAACGCGCTCAGGTTCGACATCGGAAGGAATTCAAAGAAGAAAAAGGAACCACTCGGAAAACCACAGTCACCGAGCATCGATCTCCATCGGCATCGACAGAAGGAAGTGTTGGTTTGCGTTAAATTTTTCGCATAAAGATATCGTCGATAGCTAATTCCCCTCCGAAATCGGTAAAATACAGGGAGGATAGACGTTAATGAAGAACAAAGAGCTATTGTCGATAGCCAATGCCCGACGCGCTTTATCGGAATTAGGGAAAACCCAGAAGGATCACAACAAACATTTTGACCATGATAAAAGTTATCCTCAATCGTCGATCCCTAATGCGTTTTTGACATCGGGACATTTTCAGTCGATCCGAAAGCTCTTTGATAGGTTTATCGTCGATCGTCGATCCTTGAAACTTTTTCGGCATCGACAAGATAAGGTTTTTTTTAGAACGAATAACTTAAGGAAAGTCCTGAATCCGATTAATACAAGCGAATTAAGTCATTGGTCTCCAATGCCATATGTCTTTACCAGGTAAGAGGGTCGTACGATCTAGTTCTATCCTGAGTCATTCTTGGTTCCCTAGGTCTCAGTCACACCTACGAGTCAGCTTTGCTACATCAGCATTGTACGGTAATATCGATCGGCGTCGGAGATTTTGTAGGAGGATATCAATGAAAACGTTCATAGAACAACCCCAATCACCGATCCACCCACTGAAAGAGTGACACGACAGTACATTTTAGCATTAGATAAGATCGGATTTTGAGCATTTAAGGAGCTCATTAATACCTGATCCTGCATTAGTTGCTACCTCATGCACCAATCAAAAAATCCTTTTAAAATCACCGATAGACCACATCACCACCCGCAACTCCACCATTATCCCTGAATGAATTTAAGTTCTAGAGATTCAGTAACAAAATTATTGAAAATTCACTCATAACCCGAATTGAATGGTTGATGCGACATGGTAAGATCTTTCCTGTTTAAAATCTCTTGAGCCATTGTGAATGAATTCATTCTATGCATAAGAGAATTCCAGAGAATATGAAGGAGAAATATGATAAGCTCGAAGGCTGTATTGACCCCGTGATTATAAAAATAACCAGGTCTTAGCAAGCTTCAGAGGTATGTATCCGAGTCTGTAAATTCCCTGGCTATAATTTATATGTGTTTATCTAGTTTTTTACATAGTCTATGAAATTATGCTTAAATTGCAGGAACAATGCCACCAATAATGCCAACCACTAGATGCTCTCCAAGAGCACCAAAGCTAAAAGAACCAAAGACAGGCAAAGGCTCTTCTCTAGGGATCGCGAGGAAATTGGAGTATGTCCCTACGTCGGAGCCTATCATCAAGATAGCAATGAAGAAATTTTTCATCCATCCTCCAGCCTTTGGTGATACAGATTCAAGAACCGGGACCAATATGGTGCTCCCACAGTCAGGGGGTCTCTTTAACAGGATCAACCAAGAAGAATACCCAGAATATTTCCCACACAGTGATCCGAACGTAAGGATGCTTGACGACCAGGTGTTCCCGAACATCCGACCGTCGTATCTACACATGGTGGAAAGAAGAACCCCCATTTTATCCTGCATAGACGTCCTGAAGTGGCTCATCGACCACACAGACACACATAAATGTTTAATCAACGATGGAAATGGTAGGTGTGTCGGATTCTTCCTCCCAGTAGAAGTTCAGAAATATTACAAGCTCAGAGACCCAAAGGAGCGGTTAAACACAGACTTCGTGGTGAAGTTCTATGAACACCATGACACCAGCCGGGTGATGGCCTCATGGTGGATGGAGGACAAGAAGTTTACCAAATGGAGCACTAGTTGGTATGGGATGGTTAACTTGAGAGAGCCTTACGTCTATTTGATGGCTCTCATTTGTCGGTTATACGGAGAGAAATAGTGCTCCAAGTTTTCAGAAGCATGGATTCCTTTGGCATACACAGTTGTGATCGTCGGGTGAAACTTCAACTGGGGAGAAATAATATCCAAGAAACTAAGAACCTATGTGTAGCAGGTTCAGACACCGAAGGAAGGGGAAGCACTAACGTTTTACATGGCTTCATACCTTCTCGATGTTATGTGCACTAGGAATGTCTTTGTCGGTGTTGGAGCCGCCTTTTACAAGTGGTTGAATTATAATTCTTGCAATCAAAAGTTTACCCCGACATGAGAAATGGTGATAGCCATTATAGTCCTAATTCATCATCACCTAACCATTAAGAAAGTCTATCACTTTTTATTACCTCACGCTTTCGCACTTCGGGAGTTACAAGTCGCAAGGTTTCTAAACTCCGATATGCGAAGTCGCGAAGAGGTTTCAAAAGTTCACCCAAGTTAGTGTCAAGGGTAAGTCACTTTAAACCCTAGTTAAGAACTGTCAGGGTTTTGCAACTCGGCAATCGCTCTTCCAAAAAACTATACCTTCGTAGCCCCGAGTCGCTAAGTCGCGATTTTTATTAATTAAGCATGGGTTAATTAAGAACTTAATTCAGATCACGATTTTTTAACTAAATCGTGCCATCACGATTTCGGGTATTTTGGTTTCCAAGACTAGGAACGAAATTATCCGAGACGTCGAACGCCGAAAAGAGATTTCGAGGGTTGAAGGTACAAAGTTAAAGGAATTAACTAAATTAATTAATGCCTTAAAAGGACCTTTAACGTACGCAATCTACAAATGAGAATTTTGAATGTTTCCGCATTTCTTTATTTTCAGAAATCTTTTAAGCATTTATGGAATTAATTTGAATCTTGATGAGTTAATGGAAAATAAGATCTCGTTCATGCCTAAATCTTTCCATTAAACGATTTGACTGTTCTGTCAGCAAGGAATCATGCAAAGTTGAAAGATTAAAGCAAGGGAGTTTCTTTTATTTGTTCAATTTTATTTCTATTTTCACACAGAGTTGTTTTTCATCGAGATAACTCCTTTCGGTGTTTACAATTCTTACTACAGGAGATCTGAACACATAGTTTTCTATCATGACTCCATGGAAAGCGTCCAAGGTGGCTGCTGAGATTTCAGGTCAGGGCTCAGATGTTGTTTCCGATACTTCACCCCGAAGTATTTATACTGTCAAAACCTGGACATACATCTCTGACATTCTTCAGTCTGAATCGATGAATTGTTCAGATGATTCCATCGATAATGAGAAGGACGATTTGGCCATCAAATACAAAATCGACATTCAAGAAGAGATGCACAAAATAGCGGCAAGGCCACGTCTCCTTCCCTATTATGATATGATCAGATGGGCTCTAGACCATGTGGATATCCTGACCAGGACTATCATCAATGAACAGAAGGTGACAGTTGGGACTTTTAGACCAGAACAATTGCAGGCAATGCATCAGCTGTCACCCACACCAAACTTCACATACAATGTTGAGTTTCTGGAAGGTTTTAAGGAGAAGGAATGCAAGCAATATGGAAAAACCTTGCCCGAGTTGATCAGGGATTGCGTTTCGCACCCCGCAAAATTCAGGGTAGATTCTAATGGTATTTATTCAATCTCCTCTTTAGAGCCACCATTTAGGTATATAGCAATGATGGCATGTAGGTTGTATGGGAGGGAGGACACCACACACTTTTTCCTCCTGTGGGTGCCTCTGATTTATACAATTGCTGAAGGTTGTTCTTTCAACTGGGCCAAATTGTTGTCAGACAGTCTAACCCGTCGAATTACAGAATATCGAGCACAGAAGGTGAGCAAGAAGACAGCCTCATTTTTCATGTCCGCCTACGTCATGGACGTTATTTGTTTCATGACGCCTTTCCCTCTAATGAGCTAGAGTTGGACTCCATCTAATATTGAGCCTATCCATGTCTAGCACTCGAAACTTTGGGAGGATAAGGCCACAGAATTCATATACGAAATTTTCAATTGGGTAATGGTATCGATGAATGTCTCCATCTTCAGTAACCCACCACCCAGGATTTCAGATAGCATTGCAGCCAACTTGAGTAGTGTGTCTCACTGGTATGTAGAAGAAAAAATTTCATACATCAAGGTTTTTGGTGCCTATGTTCCCCCATATGCTCTACCACTATTCGTGTCGGATAAGATGGTATGCCGCGAAATCACCAGGCAAATCGTGCTTGGTGGCATAAGCCAAGAAATTAAAGGTTTTTCGAAGAAGGTATGGCCGCCCTTCCCTATTCATTTTAATACATATTCTTTATTAGATTCCAGACACACCAAAGATGAGGATATGGCCTTGGAGGAATTTAAATTGGTCAACATCGAGTTCAGGAAACATGACCCACATAAGGTCGTGAGTAATCACATGGCGAGTTGTATCCTGAAAAGATACGAATATGAGCACTCACCTCATGACAACATCTTCTGAGGTGTGAGATCCTATGCCGAGGTCCTAAGCCAGATTCAAGCCCTGTCACCTGGGGATAGGGCCGATATTTTCAAGTTTCAGGAACACCGGCGGAGCTTTCTTCCCCCAGTTTTACTTGGTAAGAACCCATAGACCATAGATATACAACAAGCAAAAGCCAAGGACCCTAAGGATTTAGGTCTTGACCAGGAGGAAAATCAGGAAAAGACAGAAGAAACTGGGAACACGGAACAGGAAGCCGAGATCCCCAACCTAGAGCAAGGAAGCCCAAAAGCGGTTGCATCGGGCGAGTTAGTCCAGAGCCAAGCATAAGTACTCCCACAAGGGGTAAGTGTCACACCATCGCCTGCATTGAGCAATCTAGACATGATTGTTATCCCACAAAAACCATCCAAGGAAATCGGCAGTCCCATCGCTTCTATCACTCCCCTACAGTTCACGAAGGGGACCCCTGACGTGGGATGGATTTTCGGCAAGGAACTGACGCCCATTTCTGTAGAAGAGTTTCCTCCGAATGAATTTTTCTTTGATAAGAAGAGAAAGGCTATCGTGAAGCAAGAGATTTACCGAGAAGTAGGCATAGTAGCCAAAAAATTTAAAATCCTGGCCGATGGGAAGGCCAAGAAAAAGGAGGAATTCGCCACTTAGATAGAAAGGACATTGGGGGATTTTTCTAAATCCAACTAATATTCTGTCGAATCTCTAAAGGAGCAGTTAAAGCGGAAGAAACGCTTGATCAGTAAATTGGAGGCTAAGTTGGCTACAACAGAGGTAAATTCCAGAGATCAGGTGAACACAGGTTTGGAACAAGCCAGAGAAGCCGATCAAAAGGAAATCGAGCAGCTCAGATCTGATCTCGAGAAAACACATCAGTTGTCCTAGACCAGCCGAGCACAGGTAAGCTAGCAAGAAGAACTGATAAGGCAGTTACAGGTAAAGTTGAATTATGTCGAGAGCCAGGTTATAGATATCAGGATATTCAAATCCCAACCCATTGAGGTCTGAAAAAGAGTGTCAGTAGCTCAGCAAGATTTACTTGCTAAAGTGGAAGCCATCCAGAATCATTGCCAGGCCATTGACCAAGTGCTGGAAGACATTTTTTTGAGAGAAGGAGAAGTTGGGGCTGCTCAAGTCACTTTCCAAGAAGCGGTTATAGCCATGATGAAAAAGGAAGTGGCTAGTAGTTCCAGACTTTCCATACCAGAGAAAACCAGAGGAAATATCTTGTTGAAGGCGTGGGAGCATAGTATATCAGAAAATAGAGAACGAGCCAAAGAAATGAGAAACTCTTGTGAAGAAACGTTTGGCTTGATAGATGAAAATTTGTTGGATCTCGATAGGGAAAGTGACACTAGGACATTGGGCCAGATCAATACGGCCAAGAACTTCCTCGATATCAAGGAAAATGAGAAAAGGGAGCAGGCCGAAATATCACAGATAAGCCAGATTGATATTGTCCAAGTGGATAAATGGTTAATAAAACCAAGTGTACAACTATGTTCTATCATCGTTGAAGACTGACAAGTAGGAGAAAGGTTGCCACAGCTAGCAAAGGATTGTTACACTGTTGAAGAAAACAACCAAACAGAACCTTCAAAGTTGATAGCCCAATTAATCGAAAAGCGTGTCAATTGCATTGGGCAGACGAAAGGGCGGGTGTCTGGCATCAAATGATGACAAGTGTTATTTTGTTCTTTTTTTGGAGAAAGAAGAGTAAAGAAAGGAAGGTGCTCTGCCCACATGAAGGAGGACAAAGACAAAGAAATGAAATGCTTAAAATTCCCATTTTGTAACCAAAAACTTCTGGAATGATTGAAATTCGAATGTTTAGAAGTTTGTATAAATAGGGGATTTTGAAGTGAGCACAAGGGGCTGGACCTTTTTTGGCCGATTGTAATAGAGACTTTTTCCTTTTGAAAATTAATACAAAGCAATCCAAAGATTCCTAATTCCGTGAAGACTGAGTTATGAGTTTTGTTTCCTCTGTTATCCTATATTAAATTTCATTTCGCATATATATTTATGATGAATGCTTAGCTGCAATTTAGTACAACCTCTACTGTGGTGACCAACTTTTTAGTTGTCTAATCATTTGCAGTTTTTCCTCTGTATCAGCTATCAGCAGGTACAAGACCTGTGAACTTTTTAGATATCTATATTTTATGCTTTGTCAGATTTCTTCTTGTCTTTTTCTTCTATTTACAGGGTGAGATTCTCCCTTTATAGGAGCCTCGCATTGTCGACAGCTTAATGTTTTCTCACATTTCTTACACGATTGTTTAAAAAGTTAATTCAGTTACGGGAGAAGGCCTTTGGTTTGTTTTCTACTTTTAACATTGGATTCGAAAATTCTCTTTTATACGGTTAAAAAATTGAAGTAGCATCTTAAACCTTGAATCCTCTTTTCAATTTTTGTTTCTCCATGACTGTGCCCGTTGCAAGATAGCCCAACATTGAACCCAACCTATCAGATCAAACCAGCATCACTTTGAACCTTTTTGACACCATACTTAAAACCGCCATCACCCGGGTAGAACTCGAACGTTTATGGGCCGCAATTGAACAGGATATAAGCATCCAGGAACATTTGGAATCAAGACAGAGACAACTTAGAAATCAGCACTAGCTTCTTTTCCTGAAGGTTGATTCTTCCCCTTTTTATCTTTTACTCACTTTTAGATGCCTAGACCATGTACTTTCTAGCCTTAAGTATAGACTCTGGAACAACATCTTTCTGGCGCCGTTGCCGGGGAGGAAGTTACGAAACTTTTTCCCTGGGAGAACGACATTTTTGCAAGTTTCTACTCTTTGATAGTGAACAAAGAGTGGACACCTTCTAAAGGATTTTTTTTTATCATTCACTTGGTGACTCCACGTTTAAGTAAGCTAGCATCCAGTCGAAGGAACACTAGACAAAACCCGGATGGTAAACAGACCACGCCCGTTTCTGATCCCGAAAGAATACTGAAAACAAGAGGTTCCCTTAAGCCAACCACTGCAGCCTACCATCTTAGGTACACACAACCCAAGGCCGAGATTTCTTTTGAACCTCTAAATTCACATGAATCCCCCCCTATAACCCTCAACCCAATTTTATCTCTCCCTGAAGTTAAAAATGAAATTCATCTGACAACCTCTGGCATAGATAAAGGTGAAAATCCCCCAGTAAATTTATCAGCGATCAATATCCTGCCGACCCTTGAGTTATATTTCCCAACCTCGTTGAATCTCAAAGAGTATACCATATACTCGGATTCCATGCCCGCGGGTTCCCCTAATTACATCTCTTGCAAATCCGAGGAACCAAGTCCTCGCATCCCTTTTCACCCTTCTTCAGTTTTTTTGTCTCTCGAAGTGCTAAAAATTTGCTTTTAGTGTTCCAGAAACCTCTGTATAACACACCATTTTCCTATCCAATACTACCGATGGCGGACGCCGGAGGGGGAGGTGGAGGGGTTTTAGGAGGAGGAGGTGGAGGGGCTCCAGGAGGAGGAGGGGGGGGGCCAAGGGCCACCCCCGCCTCCCAGATTTTTCGCTAAAGTAGCTGCTAGATATGTGCCTCTGGTCCTGCATGTCCCTCTTCAAGACCTTCCTGAAAACTACATGAAAAACTTACCTAAATTTACAGGGGAAGGGGACCTAACCGCAGCAGAACATATAAATTTCTTTGATCAGTTCGCAGATATCCTAGGTCTCGAACACGAAGACGTATATTTGAGGTTATTTGTTCAGAATTTCGAAGGACAGGTACGAACCTGGTTTCAAAGTCTACCTGCAGGTTCGATATTATCCTATGATGCCCTAGAAGACTCTTTTCTTAGACAGTGGAGCGAAAGAAAAGACCATTTGTATTATTTGACCGAGTTCGGGTCTTTAAAAAAAAAAAATCAGAAATTGTTATGGAATTCATTCAAAGGTTTAACAAGTTATATAATAAGATCCCAGATGAAGTTAAACCATCCCAACCTGCAGCCAAAGTAACCTTTGCGGGAGCCTTCCAACCCGATTTCTCACTTCTTTTGAGAGAAAGGAGAGGGGCTACCCTGACCCGAATGCAAGATGATGCCATAGAGATTGAATCTAACATGATGGCCTCCAGAAAATTAAAAACAAAAGTGGAAATGGGAAACCGAGAAACCAAATGTTTTAGGGAACAAGCGGGACCCTCAGGGCCTAATAGATCCTCATATGATAAAATGATTGACATGGCCAGGATAATTAAAGAGTTATCAAATAAGATTTCCAGAATGAAGCTACATCAATCCAAGGTAGATCCTTTCATTAAGAGGGAATTCAGAAGAAACCCCAACCCTCAAAATCAACAAAGACAGATTAAAAATGAAGACCAGAAAATTCAAACTCCTTTAAAAAATGAAAATTTTATAGGAGGAAACGACTTGCAAGATTTCGAGGATATGGAAGAAGACGTGACAAATTTAGGTGACGACTGGACACAGCCTTATTTAACTAAAGAAGATTACGAGAAGTCCTTGAACACTCAGCAAACGTCAAATAAAGACGATGACATAAACAACACTGATGTTTTCGTCTATCAGGAAGTGACCGATTCTATAATGGATGAGGTCCAACCTAAGTACAACCTGAGGCCTAGAAACAAACCTGCGTCGACTCCTCAACCCAAGAAAATTCTCCCAAGAGGTGAAATATACGAGCCCGCCCCAAAAGAGACCGAGATACCTAATAGCAAAATAAAAGGGATAGATTCGCAAAATCTCAAAGTAAAGGAGGCTCAGACCCAAGCAAAAGAAACTAAGACAGCTGAAACACATATACTGGTAAATACACTCATGGGAAATAAATCAGCACAGACAAATAAATTAGAAAAGAAGGAGTCTGAGGTTTCAACCAGAGAAATGGAAAAAGGTAGTGGAGGGTTCAACTTTGAAAATGAAATAAATAAGATCAAAATACCAATCCCTCTGGTGGAATTAGCAAAGAATATTGTGTATCGAAAGCAGATAACCAAAATGATAGGTTTTTCAGATCCAGAAAGTCACTCTGACATGATAAACTTGGAAGATGATAAGCCTAATATCAATTTTGGTCCACATTTCGAGGGTGCCATAGACACCATCGCTCCCTTCTATATTACCCTAAATGTGCATGATCGACTGTTGCATAACTTCATGCTAGATTTTGGAGCCTCACATAATGTGATGCCCAAGTCTATTATGGACAGACTAGGCCTCGAGATCACCAGGCCTTATGGAGACCTCTACTCTTTCGATTCAAGGAGAGTTAAGTGCATGGGTATGATAAAAGACTTAGTAGTCACCCTTGCACAGGTTTCAGTGAAAAGTGTCCTGATGGATGTAGTTATCACCGATATACCTATGAAGTATGGCTTGCTACTATCTAGGTCATGGGGAGCCAAACTTGGGGGTCTCTTCAACTATACATGACCTACTCCATGATTCATGTGTTTGGTGGACAATTTACTCGTCTATACAGGGAAACGAGGCTAGCATACACAGTGAGCGACCCACAGAATCCTAACAATTATCTTGTTTATGTTGCTGATCAAGATCTAGGGAATTGTATTTTGTCTTTTGATGATGGTGTAAATGGTTGTATAGAAGACAATTACATAAATGAAAATGGATCAAGAAAGATAGACGAAAATATGTATAGCACTGGAATTTGGAAAATGTTTTTTGACGATGCCTTGTCATATGAAGGATCAGGTGCAGGAGTATTGTTTGTAGCACCTGAGAATGAATTTGTTGTTCCTTTCTCTTACAGGCTTCAGTGGGATATAGACTACACCAATAACATATGTGAGTATGAGGCTCTAGTCTTAGGGTTGGAAGCTTCCAGGAAACTGAACATAAAGAACTTGGAAGTATAAGGAGACGCAAAGTTGATAGTGAAACAGATAAATTGGCAATACCAGGCCAAACACCCAAGATTAAGATCTTACAGGAATTACACCTGGGATTTAATAGAAAATTTCTTCTCGTCAGTAAACGTTCATTTCATCCCATGTTCTGAAAACTTGCAAGCTGATTCATTAGCCAAAGCAACCTCAACGTTCATCCCCCCTATAGATTTCAAACTAAGGTACCATGTAGAAGTGAGAAATAGACCTTCCATATCAAACAACATCCAACACTAGAAAGTGTTTGAAGATGACGAACAAATCAAGAAGTTCCTCGAGATGGTGGACGACTTCGCTGAAACTCACATTGACCAAGAAAACCAAAACGACCACACATGGATCATGCAAGAGGGAGAGGATCCTCAGGGGTTCTAGGAAAATATCGCTAATCATCGCATGTTGTTTTTAAAGAAAAATCATATTCCAAAGGGACTAATCCCTCTAGAGAGACTGTTCGACCAAAATGATATGCCCTTAAAATATGCTTTGCAACCCCAACCAGAAGAGGTTGAAGACTAGGACATAGGGACCGAACAGGGGCCTAGGATAGTAAAAATATCAAGGTACCTTCCTCCCGAGGTAAAAATAAAGTATAAAGACTTACTCAAGCGGTATAAATACATTTCGCTTGGTCATACGAAGAGTTGAGAATCTATGACACCACTGTGATTGAACACAAGATACCCCTAAAACCTTGTGTCAAACCTTTTAGACAAAAACTCATACAAATCAATCCTATTTTATTGCCCGTGGTCGAAAGGGAAGTCAAAAAACTCCTGGACGCAAAAATAATCGTACCACTAAGATACTCTGACTAGGTAGCAAACCTGGTCCTGGTTAGAAAGAAAAGTGGGGAGATCAGGCTATGTGTTGATTTTAGAAATCTAAATAAGTCCTCCCTCAAAGACAATTACCCTCTACCCAAAATGGATCACATTTTAGAAAAAGTAGTTGGGGAAAATAGGATGTCGATGATCGACAGGTTTTCCGGGTACAATCAAATTGCTGTCAACGAGCACGATAAAGAAAAAATAGCCTTCACCGCCCCTTGGGGTACATTTATGTATGACAAGATTCCTTTTGGTTTAATGTATACAGGTGCTACTTTCCAACGTGCTATGGATATCGCTTTCATCGGCGAAAGGGACAAATTTGTGGTTATCTATCTTGATGATCTAACCGTTTTTTCTAAATCTGATGAATATCATCTGATACATCTCAAGCAGATGTTTAAGAAATGTCGCAGGTTTGGTTTGTCCTTAAACCCCAAAAAGTCTCACTTTGCTATGCAAGAAGGTAAACTCTTGGTCCATATTGTGTCTCGAGATGGAATTAAAATTGATCCTAAGAGGGTTGAAGCTATAGACACCATAAATATCCCGAGGAATGTAAAAGATATTCAGTCATTCTTAGGAAAAATAAATTTTTTGAGGAGATTTATCCCAAACTTTGTTGAAATTGTGAAGTTGATCACAGATATGCTAAAGAAGAACAACGAAGTGAAATGGACAGCAGAAGCCAAAGCATCATTTGCACGCATCAAGAAGGTTATAAACGAGGTGCCCATACTGGCAAGCCCTGATTATCTAAAAGATTTTCTCATTTTCTCATTCGCATCCGAACACACACTTGTTGCGGTACTCCTCCCGAAAAATGAAGAAGGTTTTGAGCAACCAATAGCCTTTTTCAACAAAAGTCTTAGAGATGTTGAACTCAGATACGATATAATAGAAAAGCAAGCATATTCTATGGTGAAGGCGTTAAAAGCTTTCAGAACCTACGTGCTACATTCCAAGGTAATTGTGTATGTACCCACCAGTTCCGTAAAAGACATTTTGGTTTAGTCCGACAGTGATGGGAAAAGGGGACGGTGGCTTGCTAAAAATCAAGAATTTGATCTGGAGATAAAACCGACGAGACTAGTAAAAGGACAAGGTTTGGCTAAGCTCTTAGCTGAATCAAATTTCAAAACCCTCAGAATCAATGACCTACAGGGATGTGAAGAGTGTGTGGACATGAACGAGCTCGATGAACAAATAACTGCACTCAGAATCGAAGAGAAGTTTCCCTCATCATATTGGTATAAAGACATAGTGTCCTACCTGCTAACCTTGAAATGCCTGAGCGACTTATCCCCATCTAAAGCCAGGACGTTGAAGCTGCATGCAGTGAACTATTGTATATCTGAAAACCAATTATATTAGAAGGAACCACTAGGCCTCATGTTGGTTTGTTTGATTGAATCAGAAAAAGAGAAGGTCATAAATGAATTTCATGAAGGAGTGTGCGGAGGACATCACGCCTGGAGGGAAATAGCTTATAAGATATTGAGGGCAGGATATTATTGGCCCAAACTATTCTCAGATGTCAGCGCCAAAGTCAGAGCCTGTAACCCTTGTCAATTGTTCGCAGGCAAGCACAAACTCCCAGCGCTACCATTGGTTCCGGTCAAAACGGAAGCCCCTTTTCAACAATGGGGACTAGATTTTATAGGCGAAATTAACCCTCATTCTAGCGCTCAACATAAATGGATCCTGATTGCTACAGATTATTTCACCAAATGGGTGGAGGCTATTCCAACTTTAAAGGCAACGGATTCGGTGTTAATGGATTTCCTAGAAGAGAACATTTTTTCTAGATTCAGCTGCCCCCGAAAGATAGTCACAGATAACGCCCATGCATTTAAATCTATGGATATGGTCATCTTTTGCCAAAAGTATAATATAATGCTCGGTCATTCCACGGCATATTACCCCTAAGGAAATGGGCTAGTCGAGTCTTCAAACAAGAGTCTAATCACTATAATTAAGAATGTGTTGAGTGAAAACAAAAAATATTGGCATGTGCATTTGAAATATGCTTTGTGGGAAAATCGGATAGGTACAAAAAGTCTATCGACACTTCTCCTTTCCAAATGGTATATGGGACCGACGTAGTATTACCTATAAATCTAGCGCTTCCCATAATGAAACTTTGGCAAGATGAGAAAGAAGAACCAAATCATGTCACAAGAAGAATAAACCAGCTGATTGAAGTCCAACAGCAGAGGGCTGAAGTGGACGAAAGGCTGCAAAAATACCAGGACAACATGAAAGTGTTATTCGATCGTAAGGCCAAGGACAGAGAATTTCTCCTCGGCGATATTTTTTTGAAATGGGATGCTAGGAAGGAAGACTCAGCAAAACATGGTAAATTTGATCATATCTGGTACGGATCGTTCAAAGTCACAGCTCCTGAAGGAAAAAAATTCTTTCTATTAGAGAATTTGGACGGTAAAATCCTCAACGCCCCTGTCAACGGGCGTTATTTAAAGCACTATATGAAATAAATGGTTTCCAAAATTTCCACTGTATATACCAGTTTTTGTTTTCTTTTTTATTTCAGAATTTTTCTTTGGTAAGTCTACTTTCATCACCAATAAAATAGGTCAGTGTTTTTCTAGAAGTAGAGATACGAAATTTTTAATGCATTCAGTTCTTTTAAAGCCCTAATGCTCTTCATTTTGTTCCCTTATAGGATTCCGGCTTGCAGCCCAAACAAGCGAAAGGAGTAAACATGCGATCATATATCGAAGAATAAATTCGCCGAAAACAGGTGATAGAAAATATTTTTCATTATTGTAGAAGAGAACGAAGTGGCAAGGCAAAGGTACGAAGGTCTCTAAAGAGTCATGATGGTCTCATAAGTATGATATATCATTAAAAGAACGAGTTCTTACTCTGGGTCCTAAGAGTTTCACCTAGATAAAGATAAGAGGTAATTAAAATAAGCAGAAAGAGTAAAGCGTCGTAGACAAAAGGTTCCAAGAGTCGGGTTTAATCCATGACCCCTGTATTTCGAATTCCAGACCTTTCTTTGTCACCCTTTTTTTGTCCTTGGATTTACCTTCTTAAAAATCCAAGCACCTTTTCGGCTTTCCTACAGGGGAAGAAGAGGTTATGTTTTGTCTTTGAAAGATGTAAAGAAGACCTTGGAAAGTAAGGCAGTCCTCATAAACTCCTCAGTCTCCTACTAAACAAAGTTATGCGTAGGTTGATCCTGACTCTTCTGGGTTTTTTAATAGCCTTCGAAGGATTGAGGCTTGCTCAAAGGAAGGCCCCTGGAAGTAATTTTTCCCATTTTCCCTGTAGGCTAAGGTGTTTTGAAAGTTAAGAGAAGGTTGGTCCCAACTAATCAAATCAAGTTGATAGACCTCCACTGTGAATATTACACAGATATCATCCCTGGTATGCCTTATACAAACAGATTTCCCCCACTTCATGTTATAAAAAGTAAAATATAAGACAGATGGTGAAATTAAATTCATATTTTATTGCCCCCATCTAGTCCAAGAAGACGATGAAAGGAAATTCATAAATGATTGCCCTCGTCTCAGCATTTAAATGCATAATTATGATTCGAAGTGGTGAAAGAAAATTCAGTAAAAAGGGCCAGATAACTTCACTGGGGTACTGAACAGGCTCGTTGGCAGTGAAGCAATATCTGAGATATATGTAAGGCTATCATACGTAATTTTCACTCTACTCTGGTAACCATCCTTTTTCGAAACCGAATCTGCATCCCAAGTTCAGACAGGACCCCCCGATTAAAAACATGAAATTTACTTCGTTTTGATGCAAGCTAAAGTCCACAGGATCTGTTGAATTTCCTAGGACTGTTTCGATTATCTTAAAGCAGACCTGAATTCAGTATCGAGAAGGAGAAAGTCATCGAAAGGGTTGCAGCTAAGTTTAGAATGCAATTGAATGTTGAAAATCTTTTCAGAGGTAAAGATGAAATCTCTTTTTCCCTCTGTATCCCCTTCCTAAAACAAGTTTCACAGAAAGAAACCAATGACTCCATTCACCAAATACAGGCACATGGTCTACTGTTCTTCCCGTCTCGCAAGAAGACGAGATCCCTAGTTGGAGCCTATGTTGAAGCCCCCTTTTACAAGTGGTTGAAATATAATTCTTGCAATCAAAAGTTTACCCCGACATGCAAAATGGCGATAGCCATTATAGTCCTAAGTCACCATCGCCTAACCATTAAGAAAGTCTATCACTTTTTATTACCTCGCGCTTTCTCACTTTGGGAGTTACTAGTCCCAAGGTTTCCAAACTTCGATATCCGAAGTCATGAAATAGTTTCAAAAGTTCATCCAAGTTAGTGTCGGGAGTAAGTCACTTTAAACCCTAGTTAAGCACTGTCGGGGTTTCGCGACTCGACAATCGCTCTTCCAAAAAACTATAACTTCGTAGCCTCGAGTCGCGAAGTCGTGATTTTTATTAATTAAGCATGGGTTAATTAAGAACTTAAGTCAGATCACAATTTTTTAACTAAATTGCGCCATCACAATTTTGGGTATTTTGGTTTCCAAGACTAGGAACGAAATTATCGGAGACGGTAAACACTGAAAAGAGATTTCGAGGGTTGAAGGTACAGAGTTAAAGGAATTAACTAAATTAATTAATGCCTTAAAAGGACCTTTAACGTACGCAATCTACAGATGAGATTTTTTAATGTTTCCACATTTCTTTATTTTCACAAATCTTTTAAGCATTTATGGCATTAATTTGAATCTTGATGAGTTAATGAAAAATAAGATCTCGTTTCACACCTAAATCTTTCCATTAAACGATTTGACCGTACTGTCAGCAAGGACTCACGCAAAGTTGAAATATTAAAGCAAGGGAGTTTCTTTTATTTGTTCAATTTTATTTCTATTTTCGCGCAGAGTTGTTTTTCATCGAGATAACTCCTTTTTGTGTTTACAATTCTTACTACAGGAGATCTGAACACAGATTTTTCTATCATGGATCCACGAAACACGTCCAAGGTGGCTACCGAGAGTTCAGGTCAGGGCTCAGATGTTGTTTCCAATACTTCACCCCGAAGTATTAATACTGTCAAAACCTGGACATACATCTCTGACATTCTTCATTCCAAATCGATGAATTGTTTAGATGATTCCAGCGATAACGAGAAGGATGATTTGGCCACCAAATACAAAATCGTCATTCGAGAAGAGATGCACAAAATAGTGGCAAGACCACGGATCCTTCCCTATTATGATCTGATAAGATGGGCGCTAGACCATGTGGATATCCTGACCAGGACTATCATCAACGAACAGAAGGTGACGATTGGGACTTTTAGACCAGCACATTTGCAGGCAATGTATCAGCTGTCACCCACACCAAACTTTGCATACAATGTTGAGTTTCTAGAAGGTTTCAAGGAGAAGGAATGCGAGTAATATGGCAGAACCTTACCCAAGCTGATCAGGGATTGGGTTTCACACCTCGCAAAATTCAAGGCAGATTCTAATGGTATTTATTCAATCTCCTCTTTAGAGCTACCATTCATGTAAATGCCAGTTAAAGAGGAAGAACCACTTGATCAGTAAATTGGAGACTAAGTTGGCTACAGCAGAGGAAAATGCCAGAGATCAGGTGAACACAGGTTTGGAACAAGCCAGAGTAGCCGATCAAAAGGAAATCGAGCATCTCAGATCCGATCTCGAGAAAACACATCAGTTGGCCCAGACCAGTCGAGCACAGGTAAGCCAACAAGAAGAACTGATAAGGTAGTTATAGGTAAAGTTGAATTCTGTCGAGAGCCAGGTTATAGATATCGAGATATTCAAATCCCAAGCCATTGAGGTCTGAAAAGGAGTGTCAGTAGCTCAGCAAGATTTACTTGCTAGAGTGGAATCCATCCAGAATCATTCCCAGACCATTGACCAAGTGCTGGAAGACATTTCTTTGAGAGAAAGAGAATCTAGCTCTGCTCGGGTCGCTTTCCAAGAAGCGGTTATAGCCACGATGAAAAAGGAAGTGGCTAGTAGTTCCAGACTTTCCATCCCAAAGAAAACCAGAGGAAATATCTTGCTGAAGGTGTGGGAGCATAGTATATCAGAAAACAGAGAATGAGCCAAAGAAATGAGAAACTCTTGTGAAGAAAATTTTGGCTTCATAGATGAAAGCTTGTTGGATCTCGATAGGGAAAGCGACGTTGGGACACTGGTCCAGATCAATACGGCCAAGCATTTCCTCGATATCAAGGAAAATGAGGAAAGAGAGCAGGCTGAAATATCACAGATAAGCCAGATTGATATTGTCCAAGTGGATAAATGGTTAATAAAACCAAGTGTACAACTATGTTCTATCATTTTTGAAGACCGACAAGTAGGAGAAAGTTTGTCACAGCTAGCAAATGATTGTTACATTGTTGAGGCAAACAACCAAACAGAGCCTTCAAAGTTGATAGCCCAATTAATCGAAAAGTGTGTCAATTGCATTGGGCAGATGAAAGGGGAGGTGTCTAGCGTCAAATGACGACAAGTGTTATTTTGTTCTATTTTTGGAGAAAGAAGAGTAAAGAAAGGAAGGTGCTCTGCCCACATGAAGGAGGACAAACACAAAGAAATGAAATGCTTAAAATTCCCATTTTGTAACCGAAAACTTCTGGAACGATTGAAATTTGAATGTTTAGAAGTTTGTATAAATAGGGGATTTTGAAGTGAGCACAAGGGGTTGGACCTTTTTTGGCCGATTGTAATAGAGACTTTTTCCTTTTGAAAATTAATACAAAGCAATCCGAAGATTCCTAATTTCGTGAAGACTAAGTTATGAGTTTTGTTTCCTCTGTTATCTTATATTAAATTTCATTTCGCATATATATTTTTGATGAATGCTTAGCTGCAATTTAATACAACCTCTACTGTGGTGACCAACTTTTTAGTCGTCTAATTGTTTGCAGTTTTTCCTCTGTATCAGCTATCAGTGGGTACAAGACCTGTGAACTTTTTAGATCTCTATATTTTATGCTTTGTCAGATTTCTTCTTGTCTTTTTATTCTTCTGTTTACAGGGCGAGATTCTCCCTTGATAGGAGCCTCGCATTGTCGACAGCTTAATGTTTTCTCACATTTCATACACAATTCTTTAAAAAGTTAATTCAGTTACAGGAGAAGGCCTTTGGTTTGTTTTCTACTTTTAACATCGAATTCGGAAATTCTCTTTTATACGGTTAAAAAATTGAAGTCGCATATTAAACCTTGAATCCTCTTTTCAATTTTTGTTTCTCCATGACTGTGCCCGTTGCAAAATAGACCAAAATTGAACCCGACCTATCGGATCAAACCAACATCACTTTGAACCTTTTTGACACCATATATAAAATTTCCATCACTCGGGTAGAACTCGAACATTCATGGGCCGCAATTGAATGGGATATAAGCATCCAGAAACATTTGGAAGCAAGATAGAGACAACCTAGAAATCCACTTTAGCTTCTTTTCCTAAAGGTTGATTCTTCCCCTTTTTATCTTTTACTCACTTTTGGATGCCTAGACCTTGTACTTTCTATCCTTAAGTATAGACTCTAGAACAACATCTTTCTAGCGCCGTTGTCGGGGAGGAAGTTATGAAACCTTTTCCCTGGGAGAACAACATTTTTGCAAGTTTCTACTCTTTGATAGTGAACAAAGAGTGGACACCTTCTAAAGGATTTTTTTTATCATTCACTTGGCGACTCCGCATTTAAGTAAGTTGGAATCTAGTCGAAGCAACACCTGAAAAAACCCGGATAGTAAACAGACCACTCCCGTTTCCGATCCCGAAAGAATACTGAAAACAAGAGGTTCCCTTAAGCCAACCACTGTAGCCTACCATCTTAGGTACACACAAACCAAGGCTGAGATTTATTTTGAACCTCGAACTTCACACGAATCCCCCCTATAACCCTCAACCCAATTTTAGCTCTCCCTGAAGTTAAAAATGAAATTCATCCGACAACCTCTGGCGTAGATAAAGGTGAAAATCCCCCAGTAAATTCATCAGCGATCAATATCCCACCGACCCTTCAGTTACATTTCTCGACCTCGCCAAATCTCGAAGAGTATACCATATACTCGGATTCCACGCCTGAGGGTTCCCCTGATTACATCTCTTGCAAATCCAAGGAACCAATTCCTCGCATTCCTTTTCACCCTTCCTCAGTTTTTTCGTCTCTGAAAAGAGCTAAAGATTCACTTTTAGTGTTCTAGAACCCTTTGTATAACGCACAGTTTTCCTATCCAATACTACTAATGGCGGCCACCAAAGGGGGAGGTGGAGGGGTTTTATGAGGAGGAGGTGGAGGGGCTCCAGGAGGAGGAGGGGGGGGCCAAGGGCCGCCCCAACCTCCCATAGTTTTTGCTAAAGTAGTTGCTAGATATGCGCCTCTGGTCCTGTCTGTCCCTCTTCACGACCTTCCTAAAAACTACATGAAAAGCTTACCTAATTTTACAGGGGAAGGGGACCTGACCACGGCAGAACATATAAATTTCTTTGATCAGTTCATAGATATCCTAGGTCTCGTACACAAAGATGTATATTCGAGGTTATTTGTTCAGACTTTCAAAGGACAGGTACAAACCTGGTTTCAAATCCTACCCACAGGTTCGATATTATCCTATGATGCCCTAGAAGACTCTTTTCTTAGACAGTAGAGTGAAAGAAAAGACCATTTGTATTATTTGACCGAGTTCGGCTCTTTAAAAAAAAAAAAATTAGAAACTGTTATGGAATTCATTCAAAGGTTTAACAAATTATATAATAAGATCCCAGTCAAAGTTAAACCATCCCAACCTGCAGCCAAAGTAACCTTTGTGGGAGCCTTCGAACCTGATTTCGCACTTCTTTTGAGAGAAAGGAGAGGGGCTACCCTGACCTGAATGCAATATGATGTCGTAGAGATTGAATCTAACATGATAGCTTATGGAAAATTAAAAACAAAAGTGGAAACAGGAAACCAAGAAACCAAATGTTTTAGGGAACAAGCGGGACCCTCAGGGCCTAGTAGATCCTCAGATGATAAAATGAATGACATGGCTAGGATAATTAAAGAGTTATCAAATAAGATTTCCAGAATGGAGCTAGATCAATCCAAGGCAGATCCTTTCGTTAAGAGGGAATTCAGAAGAAACCCCAACCCTCAAAATCAACAAAGACAGATTAAAAATGAAGACCAGAAAATTGAAACTCCTTTAAAAAATGAAAATTTTATAGGAGGAAATGACCTGCAAGATTTCGAGGATCTGGAAGAAGACGTGACAAATTTGGGTGATGACTCCACACAACCTTATTTAACTAAAGAATATTATGAGAAGTCCTTGAACACTCAGCAACCGTCAAATAAAGACGATGACATAAACAACACTGATGTTTCTGTCTATCAGGAAGTGACCGATTCTATAATGGCTAAGGTCCAACCTAAGTACAAATTGAGGCCTAGAAACAAACCTGCGTCGTCTCCTCAACCCAAGAACCTACATGCTACATTCCAAGGTAATTGCGTATGTACCCACCAGTTCCGTAAAAGATATTTTGGTTCAGTCTGACAGTGATGGGAAAAGGGGATGGTGGCTTGCTAAAATTCAAGAATTTGATCTGGAGATAAAACCGACGAGACTAGTAAAAGGACAAGGTTTGGCTAAGATCTTAGCTTAATCAAATCTCAGAGCCCTCGGAATAAATGGCCTATAGGTATGTGAAGAGTGTGTGGACATGAACGAGCTCGATGAACAAATAACTGCAATCAGAATCGAAGAGAAGTTTGCCTCATCAGATTGGTATAAAGACATAGTGTCCTACCTACTGACCTTGAAATGCCCGAGTGACTTATCCCCATCTAAATCCAGGACATTGAAGCTTCATGCGGTGAAGTATTGTATATTCGAAAACCAATTTTATTGGAAGGACCCACTAGGATTCATGTTGGTTTGTTTGATTGAATCAGAAACAGAGAAGGTCATAAACGAATTCCACGAAGGAGTGTGCAGAGAACATCATGCCTGGAGGGCAATGGCTTATAAGATCCTAAGGGCAGGACATTATTGGCCCAAACTATTCTCAGACGTCAGTGCCAAAGTCAGATCCTGTAACCCTTGTCAATTGTTCGCAGGCAAGCACTAACTCCCAGCACTACCGTTGGTTCCGAACAAAATGAAAGCCCCTTTTCAACAATGGGGACTAGATTTTATAGGCGAAATTAATCCTCATTCTAGCGCTCAACATAAATGGATCCTGACAGCTACAGATTATTTCACCAAATGGGTGGAGGCTATTCCAACTAGAAAGGCAACGGATTCGGTGGTAATGGATTTCCTAGAAGAGAACATTTTGTCTAGATTCGGCTTCCCCCGAAAGATAGTCACAGATAATGCCCAGGAATTTAAATCTATGGCTATGGTCAGCTTTTGCCAAAAGTATAATACAGTGCTCGGTCAGTCCATGGCATATTACCCCCAAGGAAATGGGCTAGCCGAGTCTTTAAACAAGATTCTAATCACTATAATTAAGAAAGTGTTGAGCGAAAACAAAAAATCTTGGCATGTGTATTTGAAATACGCTTTGTGGACGAATCGGATAGGTACAAAAAAGTCTATCGTCACTTCTCCTTTCCAAATGGTATATGGGACCAACGTAGTATTACCTATAAATCTAGCGCTTCCTGTAATGAAACTTTGGCAAGATGAGAAAGAAGAACCAAATCATGTCACAAGAAGAATAAACCAACTGATTGAAGTCCAACAGCACAGGGCTGAAGTGGACGAAAGGCTACAGAATTACCAGGACAACATGAAAGCGTTATTCGATCGTAAGGCCAAGGACAGAGAATTTCTCCCCAACGATTTGGTTTTGAAATGGGATGCTAGGAAGGAATACTCAAAAAAACATGGTAAATTTGATCATATCTGGTACGGATCGTTCAAAGTCACAGCTCCTGAAGGAAAAAAATCGTTTCTATTAGAGAATTTGGATGGTAAAATCCTCAACGCCCCTGTCAATGGGTGTTATTTAAAGCACTATATGCAATAAATGGTTTCCAAAATTTCCACTGTATATACCGGTTTGTGTTTTCTTTTTTATTTCAGAATTTTTCTTTGGTAAGTCTACTTTCATCACCAATAAAATAGGTTAGTGTTTTTCTAGAAGTAGCGATTCAGTTATTTTAAGCTCTGATACTCTTCGTGTTGTTCCCTTATAGGATCCTGGCTTGTATCCCAAACGAGCGAAAGGAATAAACAGACGATCATATATCGGAGAATAAATTCACCGAAAATAGGTGATAGAAAAGATTTTTCGTTATTTTAGAAGAGAACGAAGTGGCAAGGCAAAGGTACGAATTCCAGAGAGGTTTGTATTTCAAACAAAGGTCTCTAAAGTGTCGTGACGGTCTCATAAGTATGATATGTCATTAAAAGAATGAGTTCTTACTCTGGGTCCTAAGAGTTTCACCTAGATAAAGATAAGAGGTAATTAAAATAAGAAGAAAGAGTAAAGCGTCTCAGACAAAAGGTTCCAAGAGTCGGGTTTAATCCATAACCCCTGTATTTCGAATTCTAGACCTTTCTTCGTCTCCCTTTTTCTGTCCTTGGATTTACCTTCTTAAAAATCCAAGCACCTTTCTGAGTTTCCTACAGGGGAAGAAGACGTTACATTTTAGCTTTGAAAGCTGTAAAGCAGACCTTGGAAAGTAACCTAGTCCTCATAAACTCCTCAATCTCCTACTAAACAAAGTTATGCGTAGTTTGATCCCGACTCTTCTAGGTTTTTTAACAGTCTTCGAAGGGTTGATGCTTGCTCAAAGGAAGGCCCTTGGAAGTAATTTTTCCCATTTTCCCTGCGGGCTAAGGTGTTTTGAAAATTAAGAGAAGGTTGGTCCCTAGTAATCAAAGCAAGTTGACAGACCTCCACTGCGAATATTACACAGATATCATCCCTGGTATGCCTTATACAAACTGATTTCCCCCACTTCATGTTTTAAAAAGTAAAATATAAGACAGATGGTGAAAGGAAATTCATATTTGATTGCCCCCATCTATTCCAAGAAGACGATGAAAGGAAATTCATAAATGATTTCCCTCGTCTCAGCATTTAAATGCATAATTATGATTCGAAGTGGTGAAAGGAAATTCAGTAAAAAGGGCCAGATAACTTCACCGGGGTACTGAACAGGCTCACTAGCAGTGAAGAAATATCTAAGATATTTGTAAGGCAGTCATACGTAATTTTCACTCTACTCTGGTAACCATCCCTTTTCAAAACCAAATCTGCATCCCAAGTTCAGACAGGACCCCCCCGCCCGATTAAAAACATGAAATTTACTTCGTTTTGATGCAAGCTAAAGCCCATAGGATCTATTGAATTTCCTAGGACTGTTTCGATTATCTTAAAGCAGACCTGAATTTAGTATTGAGAAGGAGAAAGTCATCGAAAGGGTTGCGGCTGAGTTTAGAATGCAATTGAATGTTGAAAATCTTTTTAGAGGTAAAGACGAAATCTCTTTTTCCCTCTGTATCCCCTTCCTAAAACAAGTTTCGTAGAAAGAAACCAATGACTCCATTCACCCAATACAGGCACGTGGTCTACTGTTCTTCCCGTCTCGCAAGAAGACGGGATCCCTAGTTGGAGCCTATGTTGGAGCTGCCTTTTACAAGTGGTTGAAATATAATTCTTGCAATCAAAAGTTTACCCCGACATGCGAAATGGCGATAGTCGTTATAGTCCTAAGTCATCGTCGCCTAACCATTAAGAAAGTCTATCACTTTTTATTACCTCGCACTTTCACGCTTCGGGAGTTACAAGTTGCAAGGTTTCCAAACTACGATATGGGAAGTCGTGAAATGGTTTCAAAAGTTCACCCAGGTTAGTGTCAGGGGTAAGTCACTTTAAACCCTAGTTAAGCACTGTCGAGGTTTCATGACTTGGCAATCGCTCTTCCAAAAAAATATACCTTCGTAGCCCTGAATCGTGAAGTCGTGATTTTTATTAATTAACCATGGGTTAATTAAGAACTTAAGTCAGATCACGATTTTTTAACTAAATCGCGCCATCGCAATTTCGGGTATTTTGGTTTCCAAGACTAGGAACGAAATTATCCAAGACGGTGAATGTCGAAAAGAGATTTTGAGGGTTGAAGATACAAAGTTAAAGGAATTAACTAAATTAATTAATGCCTTAAAAGGACCTTTAACATACACAATCTACAGATGAGATTTTTGAATGTTTCTACATTTCTTTATTTTCACAAATCTTTTAAGCATTTATGGAATTAATTTGAATCTTGATGAGTTAATGAAAAATAAGATCTTGTTTCACACCTAAATCTTTCCATTAAACGATTTGACCGTTCTGTCAGCAAGGACTCACACAAAGTTGAAATATTAAAGCAAGGGAGTTTCTTTTAGTTGTTCAATTTTATTTCTATTTCCGCGCAGAGTTGTTTTTCATCGAGATAACTCCTTTCTGTGTTTACAATTCTTACTACAGGAGATCTGAACACAGAGTTTTCTATCATGGCTCCACGAAAAGTGTCCAAGGTGGATTCTGAGAGTTCAGGTCAGGGCTTAGATGTTGTTTCTGATACTTCACCCTGAAGTATTAATACTGTCAAAACCTGAACATACATCTCCGACATTCTTCAGTCTGAATCGATGAATTGTTTAGATGATTCCAGCGATAACGAGAAGGATGATTTGGCCACCAAATACAAAATTGTCATTCAAGCAGAGATGCACAAAATAGCGGCAAGGCCACGGCTCCTTCCCTATTATGATATGATCAGATGGGCGCTAGACCATGTGGATATCCTAACCAGGACTATCATCAATGAACAGAAGGTGACGGTTGGGACTTTTAGACCGGAACATTTGCAGGCAATGTATCAGTTGTCACCCACAAAAAACTGCACATACAATGCCGAGTTTCTGGAAGGTTTCAAGGAGAAGGAATGTGAGCAATATGGCATGACCTTTCCCGAGCTGATCAGGGATTGGGTTTCGCACTCCGCAAAATTCAGGGCAGATTCTAATGGTATTTATTCAATCTCCTCTTTAGAGCCGCCATTCAGGTATATAGCAATGATGGCCTGTAGGTTATATGGGAGGGAGGACACCACAAACTTCTTCCTCTCGTGGGTGCCTCTGATTTATACAGTTGCTGAAGGTTGTTCTTTCGACTGGGCCATACTGTTATCAGATAGTCTAACCCGTCGAATTACCGAATATCGAGCGTAGAAGGCGAGCGAGAAGACAACCTCATTTTTCATGTCCACCTACGTCATGGATGCTATTTGTTTCATGATGCCTTTCCTTCTAATGAGCTGTAGATGGACTCCATCTAATGTTGAGCGTATCCATGTCTATCACTCGAAACTTTGGGAGGATAAGGCCATAGAATTCATATACGAGATTTTCAATTGGGTAATGGTACTGATGCATGTCTCCATCTTCGGTAACCCACCACCCAGGATTTCAGATAACATCATGGCCAACTTGAGTAGTGTGGCTGACTGGTATGTAGAAGAGAAATTTTCATACATCAGGGTTTTTGGCGCCTCTGTCCCCCCATATGCTCTACCACTATTCATGCCGGATAATTTGGTATGCTGCGAAATTGCCAGGCAAACCGTGCTCGGTGGCATAAGAAAAGAACTTAAAGGTTTTTTGAAGAAGGTATGGCCGCCCTTCCCTATTCATTTTAATTCATATTCTTTATTAGATTTCAGACACGCCAAAGCTGAGGCTATGGCCTTGGAGGAATTTAAATTGGTCAACATCGAGTTCAGGAAACATGACCCACATAAGGTCGTGAGTAATCACATGGCGGGTTATGGCCTGAAAAGATACGATCATGAGCACTTGCCTCATGACGACATCTTCCGAGGTGTAAGATCCTATGCAGAGGTCCTAAGCTGGATTCAAGCCCTGTTGCCTGGGGATAGGGTCAATCTTTTCAAATTCCAGGAACACCGACGGAGCTTCCTTCCCCCAGTTTTATAGGGTAAGAACCCACAGACCATAGATATATAGCAAACGGAAGCCAAGGACCCTAAGGATTCAGGTCTTGACCGGGAGGAAAATCAGGAAAAGACAGAATAAATTGGGAACCCGGAATAGGAAGCCGAGATCCCCAACCCAGAGGAAGGAAGCCCAAAAGCGGTTGCACTGGGAAAATCAGTCCAGAGCCAAGCAGAAGTACTCCCACAAGGGGTAAGTGTCATGCCATCGCCCACATCGAGCAAGCCAGACACAATTGTTATCCCACAGAAACCCTCCAAGGAAATTGACAGTCCCATCACTTCTATCACTCCCCTATAGTTCACGAAGGGGACCCCCGACGTGGGATGGATTTTCGGTGAGGAAATGACACCCATTTCTGTAGAAGAGTTGTCTCTGAACGAATTTTTCTTCGATAAGAAGAGAAAGGTTGTCGTGAAGCAAGAGCTTTACCAAGAAGTGAGCATAGTAGCCAAAAAAATTAAAATCCTAGCCGATGGGAAGGCCATGAAAAAGGAGGAATTCGCCACTCAGATAGCAGGGACGTTGGGGGATTTTGCTACAGCCAACCAATATTCCGTCGGATCTATAAAGGAGTAGTTAAAGAGGAAGAACCACTTGATCAGTAAATTGGAGGCTAAGTTGGCTACAGCAGAGGAAAATGCCAAAGATCAGGTGAACATAGGTTTGGAACAAGCCAGAGCAGCCGATCAAAAGGAAATCGAGCAACTCAAATCCGATCTTGAGAAAACGCATCAGTTGGCCTAGACCAGCCGAGCACAGGTAAGCCAGCAAGAAGAACTGATAAGGCAGTTACAGGTAAAGTTGAATTCTGCCGAGAGCCAGGTTATAGATATCAGGATATTCAAATCCCAAGCCATTGAGGTCCGAAAAAGAGTGTCAGTAGCTCAGCAAGATTTACTTGCTAAAGTGGAAGCCATCCTGAATCATTTCCAGACCATTGACCAAGTGTTGGAAGACATTTCTTCGAGAGAAAGAGAAGATGGGGCTGCTCAGGTCGCTTTCTAAGAAGTGGTTATAGCCATGATGAAAAGGAAGTGGCTAGTAGTTCCAGACTTTCCATCCTAGAGCAAACCAAAGGAAATATCTTGCTAAAGGTGTGGGAGCATAGTATATCAGAAAATAGAGAACGAGCCAAAGAAATGAGAAACTCTTGTGAAGAAAATTTCGGCTTGATATATGAAATATTGTTGGATCTCGATAGGGAAAGCGATGGTGGGACACTAGGCCAGATCAATACGGCCAAGCACTTCCTTGATATCAAGGAAAATGAGGAAAGGGAGCAAGCTAAAATATCACAGATAAGCCAGATTGATATTGTCCAAGTGGATAAATGGTTAATAAAACCAAGTGTATAGCTATGTTCTATCATCGATGAAGACCGACAAGTAGGAGAAAGGTTGCCACGGCTAGCAAAGGATTGTTACACTATTGAGGCAAACAACCAAATGGATCCTTCAAAGTTGATAGCCCAATTAATTGAAAAGTGTGTCAATTGCATTGGGAAGACAAAAGGGTAGGTGTCTGGCATCAAATGATGACAAATGTTATTTTGCTATATTTTTGGAGAAAGAAGAGTAAAGAAAGGAAGGTGCTCTGCCCGCATGAAGGAGGACAAAGACAAAGAAATGAAACGCTTAAAATTTCCATTTTGTAATCGAAAACTTCTGGAACGATTGAAATTCGAATGTTTAGAAGTTTGTATAAATAGGGGATTTTGAAGTGAGCACAAGGGGCTAGACCTTTTTTGGCCGATTTTAATACAGACTTTTTCCTTTTGAAAATTAATACAAAGCAATCTGAAGATTCCTGATTCCGTGAAGACTGAGTTATGAGTTTTGTTTCCTCTGTTATCTTATATTAAATTTCATTTCGCATATATATTTCTGATGAATGCTTAGCCGCAATTTAGTACAACCTCTACTATGGTGACCAACTTTTTAGTCGTCTAATCATTTGCAGTTTTTCCTCTGTATCGGCTATCATCATGTACAAGACCTATGAAGTTTTTAGATCTCTATATTTTATGCTTTGTCAGATTTCTTCTTGTCTTTTTCTTCTTCTATTTATAGGGCGATATTCTCCCTTCATAGGAGCCTCCCATTGTCGACAACTTAATGTTTTCTCACATCTCATACACAATTCTTTAAAAAGTTAATTCAGTTACAAGAGAAGGCCTTTGGTTTGTTTTCTACTTTTAACATCGGATTCGGAAATTCTCTTTTATACGGTTAAAAAATTGAAGTAACATCTTAAACCTTGAATCATCTTTTCAATTTATGTTTCTCCATGACCATGCCCGTTGCAAGACAGCCCAACATTGAACCCAGCCTATCAGATCAAACCATCATCGCTTTGAACCTTTTTGACACCATACTTAAAACTGCCATCACCCGGGTAGAACTCGAACGTTCATGGGCCACAATTGAACGGGATATAAGCATCCAGGAACATTTGGAAGCAAGACAGAAACAACTTAGAAGTCAACTTTAGCTTCTTTTCGTGAAGGTTGATTCTTCCCCTTTTTATCTTTTACTCACTTTTGGATGCCTAGACCCTATACTTTCTGGCCTTAGGTACAGACTCTGGAACAACAGTCGGCATGAATCTAAGATGGCATGTTGCAGAGCTCCCGATCCACATCTACTTCAGCGTGCTATGGGAAAACAGGTATAATAAATATTACTCCCTCATATGCGATGAATTCATAGCCCAAATTTATTTCATTCTTTTTAAGAAGGAATTCCCAATGCTATCGGTGACAACCAAGAAAATGATATCCAAAGTAGGCCATTTGTATTTGGACGAGCGCGCCACCTACATCAGGGTGTTTGGGGCCACCGGAGCACCACATATCCTACCAACTCATGCCCTAGATTGGCTCATCATAGGAGAAATATGTTATCATACCATCTTGCAAGGCTATAATGCCACCCTGGTCAAAGACAAGAAACGGGATTTCATACCCTACGGTTTCCATGTAGGGTTCTATTTAGTAAAGGATACTCCTCAATCCAAAAATGAAGGGCTAATCCAACTCGAATTCATACTCCCGACAGGCTGATTCTGCAAGCATGATCCAAAGGGCCCGGTCCTACAACATGCTTCACAGGTGTCATCCTATTGGTCGTATGCTCATGATAAGTTCGAAGATGAATTCTTCACAGAGAATGCCCAGGACTAGGATGAGGTGGTGCAAAGGATGGCCGGCCCAAAAATGACCAAGTTCAAGGCCATGAGCATGGATTAATAGGTGCCAACAATAGAGTCATTGGCTCAAGAGGCCCTCAGAGCCAGGGAAGAAATCAGAGCGGCATAGACAACAGAGGTGCAGAACAAGGGATTGCCTTTGACATCAGAGGCACAAGCAAGGGGATTGATCCTAATGGAATAGGAACATAGAGTAATTTATCAACTGCAAAATGATCTAGACCTCGTAGAGATGACAAGGGTTCCTATTGAAAACCCAATCAAAAGTCGGGAAGGACCAAGCGATCCAGAGCCGATATAAATTGGAGAAACCACGTGGTCGGATAACCCTGAAGTTTCAATGCCACAGGTCGGATCACCAGGGGGTGTTTCAGCCCAGCCCGTGATAGAAAGGACATCAGGGAGAGAAAGTGAACCAAACCCCCTACACGACTTAATAAGGATCTATGATGATGAGGAGAGTTCGGAGGTTTCCCTGGTGACTCTGGTACAGATCACAGAGGAAAATGAACCCAAGAAAGAATCTTCCCCATCTTCTGATGCTAAAATTCAAATTCATCCATAGAGTGACCAGGAGGTTGAAAGTTTCTTAGACACTGAGCTACTCGATGCACTGGAGACCCAAGTGGATAGCTCGAAGGACGCGCTAGGGTCAGGTGAACAAGAAGAAGAAATTCCATAGCAGGAAACTAGCATCTCAACAGTCAATTATCAAGTAAGTACCGAGCCTACCCTTGATGCATCAATTTCGGCCGGTACTTTACCTCCCGATGAGAAAAAACCAGAGGTCGAACTTTCGGAACACACATAAGAGGTTCAAGAACCCATCCTTAGACATATTTACACCATCGGGAGCCTGGGAAACACGCTTACTTAGGGAGAGCAGCAAATCCCTAAACCTGTGGATGAGGTCGTCGATATACAAGCCATCACCTACAACCGAAAGAGGAAATACATAATGAATATAACCACCAAAAAGAGGAGGCTTACTCTGGACAACTCCATCCTCATCACCACAGAGGAGAAATTAATCAGCACGGAGAATGCCAAGACGTTAGAGCTTATCGGGGCGACGATGGAAATCACAGACACCACCCTGGATAGAGAAAGGAAAGATGAAGAGGAGTTGTCCATTGTGCTAAAGGAGTTGGAGCATCTGTGCCATTTGGATAAATATTATCAGGACTCTACGCAATCTGTGATGTTCTTAAAAAGAGAATTCTAGGACGCCTACAGTAAATTCACGAATGAGCGGCACCTTTTCACTGTTGGGATAGTCGATTTCCAAGAAGACACCCTTATGGAATTGACGATGTGCAAAGATATGGAAATATGGTATGAAAAATAACACCAAGCAGTGGAAAGGATCGATTACATCAACGCGTTTCATCAGGGTCGAGACGTCGAAGAGCACAACATTCGGGTACTAAGGGATAGCAGCATTGACCACCTAAAGAAGTCAACCGAATACTGGGTGAAAATGGCCCAAGAACCTCATCAGGAGATTCAAGAGAAATGGGACGAGTGAAAAAGGAGATGGACCAATATCAATCGGGCGATGAGAGACATCAGTCTCCTAGAATTCAACACACCTGAGGACTTTGTCGACTTGCTTGACATAGTCAAACTACATGTTGAATAAGACGCATCATGGGCTGCAGAGAAAGAAAAGGTGCAGAACATGGCTCCAGGTCAAGTAAAACAGTTCATGGATCACCCGATCAAGGCTTGGACAGTGTTACAACAGTTAAGTGCTAGAGTAGTCAAGTATCAGGCACGGGTAGTGGAAATAAAGCAGATCCTTTCGGCTCTGATGGACCAACACAGATTCCCATATGCCAACACATGTGAGGATATGTTCGCTAAATGGTCAAAGTATCAGAAGAGACATCCACTCAAGTGAAACCATTTGATGACTCTCAAAAGACTGAGAGATGAAAGCATCATGTGGCGATGTGTTTCTTTACTTAGCTTGCACTTTTGATAGTTATTTTTAGTTAATAATATGTTATAAATAAGAGGATCAACTTGTTAGAAATGGTCGATGGTTTTTGCAAAGACCCTCATTTTTGGATTTGTAAAGAACTATTTTGGAGCTACCTTAATTGAGAAGTCCTATTTAGGACTAGAGATAAGCTTGTGTTCATTTTTCATCGAAATCCTGTGTGATTGGATCTGAGGAAGAATTATTTCTGATTTTATCTCATGAATGGATGTTGTCACGAGTAAGAGCCTATGGATTTGTTGATAAGTTATCTGATTCAATATTTTTATAGTTCTTGTCTCTAATGATGAAAATTAAATTGTTGTGTTAATGTGTGATGAATGATTAGAGCTGAGGAAACTATTTTTTTTGCCATCGTTTATTACATGTATCTTTTCTTCTGATAATTGTATCTCAGTCAATGATTGGAACACTGACAAGTTAATGTATTAGTACTAGGCTTGTCATCGGTGTAAGAATCATTGTCTGCATGCTTGAGCACGAGGGTTATCCCAAGCTCAGCCTTCTTCAGTAGTTAAACATTTCCCCCTTTGTTACCCAGTTGGTTTACACCAACATTTATCTTGTATCGGTCCCACCTATAAGAGAAAATACAAAAAAGAGGACGCTCAAACTGAAGGAGGAGATTTCACAAGAAGAAATCATGTCAATCACTATGTAAAGCCCATCGATTGATTGGACAGATCGCAAGATCTATAGAACCATTCCACCATTAAATGTTGCAGAGTCTAATTGGGCCTCGGTGGCGAGTTTGGTTCCTACTGTTGAGTTAAAGGGATTTAGGACCCCTCAACAGGAGCTTAAATTCCTTCAATGAGAGAATTGTTTATGACTCCATATCCCAATGGTCCATCACTGATCTACAGTGATATATGTTGTCTTTTCCTTTCTTTAATTTTTGTCGATCCACCTACTCAAACCATTTTAATCCATTTACATTTTGATGGGTACTAGGCTTATCCTCTAGCAGTCTGAGGGTGAGTCTCAGTGCTAAAATTAATGGTGTCATTGTTGGGGGCATAAGTGAAGATATCTTCCCTAGGAGAATGACATAGATCAAGCTCTTGATGGTAGACAAGAGAGAGACACGGAAAATTGACTGTAATCATCTACCTGACGACTCCACAATCAATACTCCACTAGGGAGTGTAACGTTCCCCCGACCAACCACAAGCTAGAGTGCACTACTCCAGAGAAACCACTCATGATCTGACACCAGCCGGTAACATTCCCAGCCTTCAGGTCGGTCCATGCTACTTTAGGGAATGCTTTCATTCCCATACTGCGGAACATACATTAGCATGCCCAGTCATCAACTGAGAAATGCCACATAAATTTACTCTTTAAACTGCATGCAACTAAGACATATACATACAACACGCTCATGGAAGATTTACATATAAACATAAACAAACAATTAATTTCTATAACATATGACTTTTATACTAAAATAACAGTAACTACAGATATGCAACATTTACAAAGACTTACCCATAAACATACAGGCAATTATAATCAAATATATTATAAACTGTAACATAGGCATGTAAATAACAAGCATCATATCATTTTTATCATACAACTGGTACTTATCTTGGAAATATTGTCACCAACTGTGTACATACCATCCACGAACCTCCCATCCATAGACTACATTGTTCATCACTCTCAACAGTGAGTCACCCCCAAGCTGGGACTGAACTCCACCTAGGGTAAAGGGTTCCTATCCAAGCTAAGGCTCATTGACAACAAAAAAGACTCTGTCTCAGGTGCTTACTCAACTAATAGTGTATAGACTCTCATTCCCCACATGCATGTCCCACCCAAGGAAGTGTGCCCCTTCTCTACTCAATAGTCCCTCGACTACCCCACTTTCCTTTCAGGGCTTCAACAACAGGCTGGACCGAAATTCTCAGAGTGTTATAGCTACAGTATATCACCTTCAGGAATCAATCCCCAGCAATTCTCTTGCTCAGAGAATTTCTCACGGGCTTGACAACCCGCTTCTTCAATCCTGCTCCAAGCTAACCAGGTACACCAACCAAAAAGGGCTATGGAAACAGGCTCTGGAATGGTGAAATAGTTGTCTCAAGGATAACGGAATGCATGAGTGAAATGGTCATGGAATCATTGAATGGATAACTGAGTGTGGAGGAGAATCACTGTGAACTCTTCATGGAAAACATTATGTGAATAATGGTTGTTGGGCTACTGGTAAGGTATCTGTGAGAAGTCTCCCAATGAGCTAAGTTCCCCCACGATATGAATGCATGTCCCCAACTTGACACTTGTCATATCAGAAGTTACTTTGGTCCACTTGTCCCCAACTTTAGAACTTAGGATAAAATAATTATCCATACTTTACGTTTTAGGAAATATTAATATAATATTCCCTTGACTTTTGGCCCTCCCTTTCCAAAATTGGTGAAGTTCAGTCCCCCATCTCTTTTATCGTGGTCGGTCTACGTCCAGCAATGTATTTTATATTAAAATTGAATCATGTACAAAGTAGGCGCATTGGCCCTTGATATCTAGGTGTTCTGACCTAATACCAAAACATAAGCATCCCAACTTATAATAACCGGCTCACCAACCTATAACACATATCATATACACGAGGCTCGTTGTCCTCCATACTACGCGCACCTTAGTTACTGTGCGCGGTATCCTGGAATGTGCATATTACATCATTTTACTGTGCAATTCATGCGCACACTATGCCACATGATGTTCATTACCAAATGAGGTTGAAAGAGCTCACCAGATTAAGTACATTCATATTATATTTACAATTGTGTTCGGTCGAGGGATATTACAATCCCCTCCCCTTATTTATGCATTGTCCTCATTGCATCATACGCCCATAAATAACAGAATTTTCAAAAATCTTCAAAAATATGTGGGTATTCTGCCCGCATTGCATCTTCATGTTCCCAAGTAGCATCCTCAGGACCGTACCAGGTCCATTGAACCTTTACAATCCCTATGGATTGGTTCTGGAGCTGCTTGACTTTCTGGTCCAAAATGCGCACCGGATGCACTTTAAAAGTGCCTTCTTGCTCCACCTGAATCACATTCCAATCAATAACATGATTAGCATCAGGTATATATTTCTTTAGCAATCATACATGGAAGACATTATGAATAGACATAGATGCAGGCAATGTAATCATATAAGCAACTGGACCAATCCTCTCTAGGATTTCAAATGGCCCACAAAATCTAGCTGCCAACTTGGCGCAGCTTCCCAGCTTCAGGGAACTCCTGTTAGCTTTCACTTTCAGGAAAACATGATCACCCACTTTGAATTCTCTGTGAGTTCTATTCTTATCAGCATAACTTTTCTGTCTGTCTTGGGCAGCTTTTAAATTCTACTTATTTTTTTTCATCTAGTCCTCCATATCCCTGAGAAACTCTGGCCCAACTACTGTCCTATCAGATGGATTATCCCAACTCACTGGAGTATTGCACTTTCTGCCATAAAGTGCTTCAAATGGGCCCATCTTCAATAATGCCTGATACCCATTGTTGTACGCGAACTCTACCAAGTGTAGGTAGTCTTCCCATTTCGATGGTTTGTCTATCACATACATTCTCAGTATATCTTCTATCACCATGTTCACCCTTTATGTCTGTCCATAAGACTCAAGATGATAAGTTGTACTAAAGTTCAGATTCATTCTGAATCCTTTGAACAACCCTTTCCATAAATTCAAGGTGAATTTCGGGTCTCTGTCGGATACAATTGTTTTAGGAATCTCATGCAATCGTGCCACTTCCTTCATGAAAATATCAGCAACATCTGTTGCCTTGTGTGTAGTTTTCAGTGGAATAAAATGGGCAAATTTTGTAAGCTTGTCCACCACCACCATGATCAAATCATGCAACTTGCTTGTTCTAGGTAATCCCGTAATAAAATCCATTGTCACCATTTCCCATTTCCATTCAGGAATGGTTAAAGGTTGCAGCAACCTTGTTGGGTGCCTATTCTTAGCTTTCACTTTTTGGCATTCCATACATCTAGCGATGTACTCGGTGATCTCTTTCTTCATACCTGGCCAAAAGTAATGGCTCTTGATCGCTGCCACAATTTTCTAATATCTAGGGTGTCCTGCATAAGGAACATTATGCATTTCATGCAAAATCATATGTTTCAGGTCCTGGACATTTTGAACAAAAATCATGTTCTTGCGCAATAGTATTCCATCTAACCCTAACTTATAATCATCCACCTTTTGAAGCATCTTACCCTATTGTAGCATTGCTACCAATTCTCTGTATTGCAGATCTGCATTTGCAGCCTCCATAAATTTTCTTTTAACATCAGTTTGGTACATGCTAATGGTTGTAGCATGTAACTCATGCACCTTCTCATGAGTGCATCAGTGATTTTATTCTCTTTCCCCTTGATCTGCTTTATATCAAAGTCATATTCTCTTAGGAATTCTAACCATCTTATTTGTCTAGCATTTAGATTTGGCTGATCAAATAAATATTTCAGACCATTGTGGTTTGTTCTTAGCTCAAACCTCTTTCCCATGAGGTAGTGTCTCCATTTCCTCAAGGCATGCACTATAGCTGCTAACTCCAAATCATGAGTGGCATAGTTTATTTCATGATCCTTCAACTTCCTTGATTTGTAACATATGACAAACCCGTTTTGACTGAGGACTCCACCAAGTCCTTCATTACATGCATCGGTGCATACGATGAAGTCTTCTTCTGGGTCTGTGATCCTTAATATTGGAGCACTTGTCAATAATTGTTTCAAGTGTTGGAAACTTTTCTCACAATCCAGTGTCCACTGAAACTTCACTCCCTTTCTTTGCAAAGAAGTGATTGGATGTGCAATATTTTAGAATCCTTCAATAAATCTTTTGTAGTAAGCTGCAAGACCCATGAATGATCTCACCTTTGTCACATTCTTTGGTGATGACCATTCTCTAATGGCCTCTATCTTCTCAGGATCCACTGCTATCCCATCCTTTGAAATGATATTCCCCAAATAATGAATCTATTTCTGATAAAATGAGCACTTGTTCAATTTTGCATATAACTGACGCTCCCTTAATAATTGCAACACCATCCTCAAATTATGTTCATGCTCTTCCTCTGACTTGGAATATATAAGAATGTCATCCAAAAATCCAATGACAAACTTGTCCAAATACTCTAAAAAAACATCATTCATTAAGCATATGAAAATAGCTGGTGCATTTGACAACCCAAATGGTACCACTGTGAACTCATAATGACCATACCTTGTCCTAAATCCGGTCTTGCTAATATATTCTTCTTTAATTCTTACCTAATGGTATCCTGATCTGAGATCTATCTTTGAAAATATCTTTGCATCCTTCAATTGATCAAAGAGGTCATCAATCCTTGGTAGAGGATACTTGTTCTTAATAGTCACCTTATTCAACTGTCTGAAGTCAATGCACAACCTTAGTGTTCCATCTTTCTTTCTCACAAACAAGACTAGGGCACCCCAAGGTGACATGCTTGGGTGTATATACCCCTTCTTTAGAAGTTCTTCAAGATGCATTTGCAACTCCTTCAATTCTGGTGTACTCATTCTGTAAGGAGTCTTGCTCCAGGCATCAAATTTATAGAGAAATCAATGTCTCTCCTTGGTGGTAGTCTGGGTACGTCCTTGAACACATCTTAAAAATCTTCCAGGACTGCATAATCCTCCAAATTTGGCACCTTATCTCTAGGTGTCTCTACCAAATGAGCTGCAATCATTTGACATCCTTTTCTATAACACTTCTTCAGCTGCAATGCTGAAATTTCTCTAATGGTTACTGCCCTGGGGATTCCCTGTACCTTCCTTGGTTTCCCTTCCTCATCCGGGCAAGTAAATGCTTTGTTGTGACATTCTAAGAGAGTGTGATGTTGGTCCAACCAATCCATCCCAATTAGATAGTTATAAGAACCTAAAGGCAAGATGTTTAAATCTGCTTTGGTGTTCATTCCATTCATGTCTATGAGGCATGACTTAACCATGTCATTAACCTTTCTTCTGGCTCCTGTAGCCAGTTGCACCAACCAAGATTTCCCATGCTTTCTTCTTGGCAATTGCAAAATTTCCACCATCTTATGGTCTATATAACTATGAATAGATCATGAATCAATTAAAATAGAAAGGGTTTGGTTGTTGATCATACCTTCCACATCAATCATGTGGGAATGATACTATGCTTGCTTTTTGTCCAGGGCTGCATAAATCCTTGGCACATATCTTCCCATGTCCTCTACTATTTCAGCTCGTAGTACATTGTGAACATCCCTACCTTTTTCACCTCTGTGAGGACAAGCTCTGAACCTATGGTCCCCTTTACAACCCCAACATTGCATAGGTGGTTGTCTTGGCCCTTGACTCCCTGTGTCAATCATTCTGGGTTCTTTATGCGTTTGTTTTCCTTGTGGATTATTTCTAAAGAATGGTGGCTTAGCTCCCTTCTTCCTCTGATCCATCTTAAATTTCTTATTGTCTTCCCAAGCCTTTTGGAAAGTTGAACTTGCTTTATGCTGATCATATAGGCATTTAGCTCTCCTTATGGTCTCTTCTAATGTCTTGGGATCATCATAATGTATTTTTTCACTGATGAACGATGGAAATCCACTTAAATACCTTTGAATTTTGACTGTCCCATCCTTGATGAAAGAGACATACTTCAACAGTTCCAGAAATCTTCTCTCATATTCATCTATGGTCATACTTCCAAGCTTAAGTTCAAATAACACTTTCATTTTCTTGTCATAGTATCTCTTGGTCAAGTACTTCTTCTCAAAATACTTCTTGAATTCCCTCCAAGTAACACTTTTCTCTACAATGTGTTGTACCTGCACAAGTTGATCCCACCACATGGAGGCCTTTCCTTTGAGTTGATAGATAGTGATTCTACCTTCTGCATGAGAAGAATAATTATGCAATTGAAAATACTTCCTCGTGCCTAGCAACCATGTTTTTGCATCTTCATCCTTCTTGTGCTCACCATCAAATGTAGGAGGTTTGATTTTGTTCATTTCTCCTCGCAGCTCATCCACCCCATATCTCTTATACCTTCTGACAGGGAATAGACTCGAGTTGTTGCCTGCTCTCTTATGGGAATGCCTTTGGGAATGATGGTGATGTCTACTAGCACTTTTTACTTTTCTTTACTCCTCTGGAGGTTTGTGACTCCCAGATTCACTTGAGCCACTCTCCTTAACCAAATTATTTTCTATTATGTTCAAACCCTCCAATAGATTCATGTTGAAGTCATCCTATTGCTCTTTGGATTTCATAAACCTTTCATTATCAGCTTTATAGCTTTGGACATCCTTCTGCAAATTCTTAATGGTCTCAGCCATATTCATATCTTCATTCCTTTCTTCTCCATGTCCATTGGAGTTCATTCCTTCCATGCCCAAATGGACATCCACCCCTCTGCTCTCCTCTTGCTGACTGTAATTCCCCTGTGCCTCTTCCATTCCTATGGACTCTGCACTGGTCTGACCTGATCGAGTTGTTTTTAATTCTACAAAATGTGCAGCCATCGAAACTAATCAAGCTAACAACTCAGCAATTCATGATAATATGCACCATTTTGATTCAACATACACATCAGCATTATCACTCTGGTTTCCTGGTGTTATCACCACAAAAATTCTAGTTAAGACCCAAGTCTCAAAAACACAGACGCCCAGTGCCTTCCGAGATACACTTGTGCAAGAAGGTGGTTCGCCGAAACCACTTTCACCAAGACACGGTATCACATGTCTCAACATGTCAAATCCACCACTTGTGGAGCAGGTGATGGCTTAGTTAGATCACCCTGCTTCACTCGTTCGGTACTTCGCAGCCATGTGATGTCAACTGAACACCACCATGTAACGAACTCAGAAGCTAATCATTCGAAATGGATTGGCCGAGCATGGAAACCCAACACTCTTGTACGTAATCTATATGTGCTTCATAAATGGAATTTTATAATTACCACTCCCCAAGTATGAATATATCTATGTATCCATAACCGAGGTAATCCCCAACTGCTCAACTTCCTACTCTCTGTAAAAAAACCTTTCGGTATCCACAACCTGAGATACATGGACAAGGCTAAATCGAGTGAGACTGGTTATTCGAGCAACATACTAGACTTTCCTGTGAATAAGGAGGAAAGGGTCCTTACGCACATTATAGAAACTAAGTTTCATACAGAGCTGGATACAAATTCGTGGTTGGAAGTCAATATGAATCCCACTATAAAATATTTATTCATCAACAGGCCAACTGCTAAGAAGAAAAGGAGCAAGCAACATAACAAGGAGGAATCTATGGCTGAAGCGGCCGAAAGTGTTGGAGAGAGTCAACCGGTCTTGTTATATTCTTCCTTAAAGGCATATATCACTAAGCTAAAGTAAGTCTTCAACTAAGATAAGCATGTCTCAACGAATATTGAACAGCCGGTAGCGGAGGTAAAGAGTACCAGAGATGATAGGCATGTTCTTCAAACAACCCTTTTTACAACAGGCTAACTGTTGTCATCACCCTTTTGTAGTTTTGTGATTAATATGACTATATAAATATAGAAACACATTTTAGACTATTTTATTACAATTCCTATCTGGTGATGTTATGAATCTTGTTTTCTTTTATAATAAGTTTTTTCTTGTAATCTTATATTTTTATTTTCATCTGTCTAAATCGGAGGAAATCAAAACTCGGAATTCTTTTTAATTAATGATTCGATGCGGTTATGTATTTCTTTTTATTTTATTATTATGCAATTTAAACTAGGACTCATCACCTTCCAAGCAACTTCATGTGCATTAAACTTGACCTGTTCATTTATATTTATCGTGCATGGAAATATTACAAGGTAAAACTCTTTTCCGCACACCTAAATCTACTATTCATTTCTTCTTCGTCGCATCGACTACTTACGCGCACTACTCTTGCATTGTGCCCCAATATCCACTGCGCACAGTTTCGGTACCGTGCATCGACATTCCCCATGCATTTTGTCCCATTCATGCACCATGTCAAGTTCAACATATTCCATCGTGCCCAATTATCTACGCACACTACTGAATACACTATCACGAAACAACTTATACTCATACTTATGCGCGTACCAACCAAACTCCTCTGCATTAAGAAATACTTGTGCACCCCATGTGCACATTACTATGTGTGTGCTCACCACACCAAGCTAAATTCAGAGCGTGCATCTACACATAATAATCTTCTGCATGGCACCACAATTTACCGCACGCACTGGTAGGCCAATGTTTTCCATTGACACTCTGTGACTCCAATTCTGGTCACTTCGAAGTTACTCTTCTGTGAATATTCGCTTCAATTGAACCCCTATGGCCCATCCAAGCTCAGTGTTGAACTAAAGCTCTGATACCATTATGTAACGTTCCCCCGGCCAATCACAGGCCGGAGTACGCTTCTCCTGAGAAACCACTCATGCTCTGACATCAACTGGTAACATTCCCAGCCTTCAGACTAGGCCATGCTACTCTAGGGAACGCTTTCATTCCCATATTGTAGAACATACAGTATCATACCCAGTAGTCAACTGAGCAATGCCACATAAATTTACTCTTTAAACTGCATGCAACTAAGACATTTACATACATCACGCTCGCAAAAGATTTACATATAAACATAAACAAACAATTACTTTCTGTAACATACGACTTTTATACTGAAATAACAGTAACTACATATATGCAACATTTATAGAGAATTACCCATAAACATACATGCAATTATAATCACATATATTATAAACCATAACATAGGCATGTAAATAAAAAGTAGCATATCATTTTTATCATACAACTGGTACTTATCTTGGAAATATTGTCACCAAACTGTGTACAGACCGTCCACAAACCTCCCATCCATAGACTACATTGTTCATCACTCTCAACAGTGAGTCACCCCTGAGCTGGGAATGAACTCCACCCAGGGTAAAGGGTTCCTATCCAGGCTAAGGCTCATGAACAATAGGAAAGACTCTGTCTCAGGTGCTCACTCAACTAACAACCTACAGCCTCTCATTCCCCAGATGTATGTCCCACCCAAGGAAGTTTTCCCCTTCTCAACGGTCCTTTGGCCGCCCCATTTCCCTTCTAGGGCTTCAATAACAGGCTGGACCGAAAGTCTCAAAGCGTTGTAGCTGCAGTCTAGCACCTTCAGGAATCAATCCCCAGTAATTCTCTCTCTTAGAGAATTTCTCACGGGCCTAACAACCCCCTTCTTCAATCCCGCTCCAAGCTAACTAGGTACACCAACCAAAAAGGGCTATGTAAACAGGCTCCAGAATGGTGAAATGGTTATCTCAAGGATAACGAAATGCATGGGTGAAATGGTCATAGAATCATTGACTGGATAACTGAGTGTGGAGGAGAATCACTATGAACTCTTCGTGGAAGTCATTATACGAATAATGGTTGTCGGGCTATTGGTAAGGTATCCATGAGAATTCTCCCAATGAGCTAAGTTCCCCCACGATATGAATGCATGTCCCCAACTTGACACTTGTCATATCGGATGTTACTTTGGTCCACTTGTCCCCAACTTTAGAACTTAGGATAAAATAATTATCCATACTTTACGTTTTAGGAAATATTAATATAATATTCCCTTGACTTTTGGCCCTCCCTTTCCCTAACTGGTGAAGTTCAGTCCCCCATCTCTTTTATCGTGGTCAGTCTGCACGTAACGATGTATTTTATATTAATCATAAGTCATGTACAAAGTAGGTGCATTGACCCTTGACATCTAGGCGTTCTGGCCTAATACTAAAACATAAGCATCCCGGCTTATAATAGTCGGCTCACCAGCCTATAACACATATCATATACACAAGGCTCATTGTCCTCCATACTACGCAGACCTTAGTTACACCGCACAATATCTTGGAATGTGCATATTACATCATTTTACTACACAGTTCATGCGCGCACTATGCCACATGACATGCATTACCAAATGAGGTCGAAACAGCTCACCAGCTTAAGTACATTCATATTATATTTACAATTAGGTTCGATCGAGGGATATTACAGGGAGAATCCTATTAACAAAAAGATACCATACAAAAGGGGATGACCAGGTATCATCTTATGAGCTTTCTCCATGAAATCTTGTTTTTCTTTATCATCTCATTTATCTCTTTCCCTTTACATATCAAGAGGATTATCCTCTGCTTTGTTTATTTGGATGACCATCAACCTTCCTTTATATATCCATCCTTGGAAGAAGAAGACCTTCCTTCTACCTGTGTTGTAGACGTTGATCTTGTATCTTCACCTCAACCTATTCATAAGGATGAAATTTGTGTTGAAATCCCTCTTGAATTTGATCACTCTTGTAACCTTGAGGAGGTTGAAATTGATTCAAAGCCTTATCTTATCTCATCACCTTCTATTGTTACTATTGAACCTTGCCATCATCTTGTTAAACCTCATATCCAGCCCACTAGTTTTCAAACTAGAATCATAGACAAAATGTTTAAACCTTTAAGGCTTGTTGGCCCTTGACCAAGTTTTGAGGATCCTTGGTCATGTTTGACCTACTTTTGGGACTTCGATAGGATATCGAAGGCGGAGTGCAATTTGAAGAGGATATCGCGGGATCTCGACCCCTTTTTAGGGATTTTTGGGTTTTGGGCTTATGTAACGGGTATGGGGATGTAGGTCCGATTTTGTAATGTATAAATAGATGTCTAGGCAATGCAGGAAGTAGCTTGATACCTTGCTAAGTGCTAGGGAAAGGGACACATCTATGTGGGTTTTACGCTAAGTTCAAGTGATTGTAAGAGGCTTTGTGCATATTGTATGTTGAGACTTCCAGAGCTAATTGCAAGTCATCTGTAGTGCTTTGTGAGCGGACTGTGTAAGTCTTTGTGCTTGGATCTAACTCGGGGAAGGAGGATCTGGCGAGGTGCGCAGATCTCCTATCCTCTACGGAGTTGGTTTTGAGGCTCTGTGCATGTAGGAATATTGAAAGAAGCTAATAAATAAGACGAAGAGCTAGTGGATGTAGCCCCGGGGAGTGGGTGAACCATGTATATCATGTGTTGTGGTTGCTTTGTGCGTTTTGGGTGTTCTCTTGTTTATGTGATTAAATTCTTAGTGCATTGATGTATGTTAGATGAATCTAACATGATAGCTTAGTGTTGAATGATGTGAATGAATGTTATATATGATCTATGTTGGCATGCTTAGTGCTTGAATCTATTGGATCTGTGTGAATATTGCGTCGATCTGTTAATTAGGGTTTAGTTGCGTTGTAAGATAAAGGTGAATATTGATGAGCTGTAACTTCTAAGTGCTATGTCAAAGTGTTACAATCACATATCTTTGTCCCAGCTAAGGTTGCAAACATTAGAGTCCTGCAACCACCCCTGCCTCTACCTTGGGTGATACTTCATCTGCTTCGCAGGTGTTGCCGAAAGGGCCGGTAGTTAGGGTTTTGTTGGTGCGTTGTTGTAGTGTTGAACCCTGGGTGTACCCCTGTGCCAAAAAATGGTTTTGTTGCCGAGACAGGAACTGTGATTACTGGGAACTAAGGAAAAGAGAAAGCTATGTGCGTAGATCTGTTGCCCTAGTGTGCAGTATTCTACTTGACCTGTGAAGCTCTGTACTAAGAAGAAGAGTCAGATCTGAAGAAAAGACGTAATACCTAAAAGCTTTGTGCTCTAATAAAGGTAAGAATAGTGAAAAGTTTTGATTAAAAAAGAAAAAAGTAAGATAAGTGGAAATTTTTGTTTCAAAAGTATGGATCTAGGTACATTTGATAAAAAAAATTCCTAGCTTGAAAAGTAGGGCACATCTAGATGAAAAAAGGCTTGATATGAGTAGATCTGACAAAAATAGTGAAAGATATGTTATTCCTATGCATAGAAAGAAAGTTTGGACTAACAAATGCATGCAGGATCCTAGAAAGAATTTTTTGCAGGTTGGCTACTATGATCCTAGTGCGTAGTACAGGAAAGGTTGGGGATCCTTTCAAAGAAAGAGAATACTAACCCTTTGTTACAGTTGCAAAAGACTATGACATCTTACTAAGGAATGCCCTGGTAGAAGACCTAGTTGTCTTTGTTGTAAAGCTACGGATCATGAAGTTTTAGATTTCCCTATAATGATTGCTAAGCTTGACAGAATGAATACGAGACAAGAAAACCCTGAGGAAGGTCAAGAAACTGAGACTACGGAAGAACCCCAGAAATAATCAGAGAATGTATTACTACAAATGAAAGAAACCATAAATGATCACAAAAATATCAACTTATAAGAGATCTTCAAAGAAAAAGAATGCATAGAAGCAAGAATATGAGACTTTGACATTGACTGTGTTCTGGATGAAGAAACACATGTGAATATCATGACAGAAAGAACTTGGGAAACTTTAGGAAAGCCTACTATGATTCCTTCATTAGGAAGAATAGGATTATTTAGAGGAAAGTTGATAACCCTATGTGGAAGACTCACCCAAATATTTATGAGTGTTCATGAAACTTCGACAGAGGAAGATTTTGAGATTGTTAAATTTATTGAGAACAACGCCCCATTTTCTATATTATTAGGAAAACCTTGGATTGAAAAGGATTGGGCCGGAAGAAAAGAAGAGGAAGTCTTAGAGCAGAAGAAGCAAGAACTAAAAGACTTCATGACTAGGAGGATAGCACACTTGATTGAAGAACAGGAGAACAGATCGAAGCTACTTAGAACCAGAAACTTGGATGTCAAAGTTAAAAGAACACAAGAAGACTCACAGATTACTGAAGCACCTACCCCAAATAGAGAGGACGTATTACTCTCCGACCCTATGAAAGAATCTCAACAGCATGAAGTTACTATGCCAAAAGGAGATAAGAATCATAATGGAAAGAGGAATACTGAGACGAAGATCACCGAGAAGAAGGCTAGAAAGCTTAGTAAGAAGAGAGCAAATATAGAAAAGTTATAGAAGGTTTCATAAGGGACTTCGTAAAGGGAGGATTTGCAAGACTGGAACTTCATCGAGATATCAGAATAGTACAACATGGAACTTCGCCATCGCGAAGCGATATAGTCGTTGGAAACATTATAACCATTAGCTTGATGACCCGGACAATTAGAACAACAGTAATGGCCCAAAGACTCACCATCATACTGTTGGGACCATGCCACAATGGATAGAACCACATTGATGAAGACCTCTCATCCATTGGAGAGATCAGTTACATAGTGTCTACTTAGTCCGTCGACTATTAAACCAAGAACACTTTTGCGAATTGTATCCAAGCCAACTCATTGCTACCGTGTTGTGTTTATTGAGATCGGCACCTGTTCCATTGCATTGCACACTCATTCATCCACCCGAGTTATCCCATCTAGGTGTGCATGTCGGACGAGCTCAACGCCACAGAGAAAGTCGTCAAAGAAGTTCACATCGATCTCATGTCCGAGAAAGTAATGTTTGCAGGTATTCAAGCATCATCGACGAGAGGAGTGCAAGCCTCTTTGTCGACTGCTCGCAGATCCTTACCATCCCAACCGGCAGTAGAGAAGAGAACCAAGCATAGAGATGACCTATCCAACGCAAAGTTAATCCCAACCATCTTACCAGACTACATACCACCTCTAGCCGGCGCGGTGAGTCGTGACAGTGTCCCGAGGGACTTTGATTACACCATGGTTACTGCGTACCTTCCAAAGAGGATACGTGTAGTTAGAACGTAGTGGGATAAGATCGCAATGTTGAAGTTCAACGACTTCAAATTAGAAGACCATAAAAACCACAGTATGCTCGCTCCTTACAAATACTTGACTAGGATGAAGGGGAAGAACTCAAAAATAATCCCCCATCCGTGGACTATGAACCTTGCGTAGTCCACCCTCTTGAATGTAATGAAGATTCCACACTTTGGAAGGCACCAAGAGGTTAACATGTGTGTTAAGATCCTACTCTCATGTTACCATGGTGGATATCTATGGCTAGACTAATAAATCACATTAAATCTGACATTGATCCATAGGATCACCAGATTGAGCATGCAGGGACCTGACCCACAGGAATTCTACCCATAAAAGGATATAGATCACACATTGGCACAAAAGATCAAAGACACATATGGCGATGTAGAAAATGGGTTGTGAGTCTACAAGATATCTTCCATCCAGAATGGCGCAGTGCGCCTGGCCTGTCAATTGATCATAGGAAAACTTGTAAGAAAGAACAGACCTACACAGGTCACAGGATTCGTTGTTGACCTCACCGAGAAATGTGCAGTAGGACTCCAGATGAACTGGGTGAAGTACTTGGTCAACCAACTGAAATTAGGCTTTCGTGAAGCTCAGGATTAGGGCTATGGTTTCCACTTTAGTTGGCTCCTGATCCTCATCGCATTTACCACTTGAGAGCTACCGGAAGGCGTGACCTTACCGGACATCGAGTTGTTTGAGCCACTCGTTGCGAAGTTCACCACGCTCTGGTACTCGAGTGATATGAGAAAATAGTGGCAGTCGAATGCGATCTTCCACAGGTACTATCTCCAACTAAATAAGACCATCGAAGTTATCCCTCGCATGATGCCAAACACCCTATGTAACTTCCCCGGCCACCAACAATTCGGGCAATGCCACTACTCAAACACTTTACTTAGCTCTAAAACCATTTTGTAACATCCCCAACCATCCATGCCAGGCCACGCTATGCCAGAGAACTCTTCCATTCTCTCTGTGAAACATAATGTAACATACCCAGTATCCAACTGAGCTATGCCACCTACAATTTTCTATCTGCATGCAATAACAATATATACATGCAAAACTCTTGTGGAAATATATATATAACGTAAACAGTCAAATACATATGTAAATACATAGATTCATACTGAAATAACAGTAAATGCATAAATACATCATATACAGGAAATACCCATAAATATAAACACAGTTATAAATCATTAACAAGATAAATCCGTAAAAATAAACACGGAAATAACAATGTAGCATGTAAATTTATCACACAGTTGACACTTATCTTGGTAATAAGATCACCAACTGCGTGCAGACCTTCCATGAACCTCCCAGCCTTAGACCACACTATTCATCACTCTCAACAAAGAGTCACCCCCGAGCTGGGACTAAACTCCACTCGGGTAAAGGGATTCCTAACTAGGCTAATGGCTCATGAACAATAGGAAAGACTCTGTCATAGGTGCTCACTCAACTAACAGCCTACAATCCCTCATTCCCCACATGCTTGTCCCACCCCAGGAAGTGTGCCCCTTCTCTACTCAACAGTCCTTCAGCTACCCCACTTCCCTTCCAGGGCTTCAACAACAGGCCGAATAGGAAGTCTCAGAGCCCTGTAGTTGTAGTTTAGCACCTTCAGGAAATCAATTTCCCATCAATTCTCTCACCCAGAGAGAAATTGACCATAAGCATGACAACCCACCTCTTAAATATCCCACGTGACTGACAACCCGCTTCTTCAGTATCCCACGGGCCTGACAACCCACTTCTTCAGTCCAGCTCCCAGCTAACCAGCTACAAAAACCTATATGGCCATGGATACAAGCTCAAGTATAGTGAGAGAAAGTATGGAGGATAACTGACTGCGTGAGTGAAAATGGTCATGGCATCATGGCTGAATGATGGAAGGAATGAATGGTCTACATGATGGAAAAAAATATGGGAAAATGAACTAAGTCCCAACAATATGTATGCATGTCCCCAACTTGACACTTGTCATGTTGGGAGCTACTTTGGACCACTTGTAACCAACTTTAGAACTTAGGATAAAATAATTATCCATACTTTATGATTTAAGAAATATTAATCTAATATTCATTTTTGGATTAAGCTCCCTAGTTTATCCCTTTTCCTTAACTTTTAGGTCCCTCCCTTTCCCTAACCAGTGGATTTTAGTCCCCCATCTCTTTTATTGTGGTCGGTTTGCACGCAACGATGTATTTTATATTAATTATGAGACATGTACAAAAACAGGCACACTGACCTTTAACATCTAGGCTCTCCGACCTAATCAAAACATAAGCATCCTAGCTTAAAATAATTGGCTCACCAGCCTATAAAACACAACATATACATAAAGGCTCCATGGCCTCAATATCACGCGCACTTAAGTTGTTACGCGCGGTATCCTGGAAAGTGCCCATTTCATCATTTTACTGCGCGGTAAATGTGCGCACTACACCATGGAAGATGCATGTCAAAAATATATAAAACAACTCACTAGCTTAAGTACATTATTACATTTACAGTTGGGGTTCAACCTAGGGATATTACAATCCCCTCCCCTTATTTATGCATTGTCCTCAGTGCATTATATACCATGTACCATTCAAATTCTTAAAATATCCAAGCTTTAGCTAATGGAATCTTGTTATCCATCTGGTTCTCTACTTTCCAGCACCAATTATCATACTCATACTGCAACTGGAAGTCAATTTCTCTATTCCATAGAGTTGCTTCAGGAAATAAATCATCTCATTGTTCCTTATTACATGCTTCAATTAAACTTCATTGAAGCACCAACTGGCTATAGATCCACGAAGGTCCACCCAACCTTAGATCTCACTGCTGATAAACTCTCAGCAGCACTCCAACCAATGGTCTCTCTTCCCCACATGCATGTACAACCCAAGGTAGTATGCACCTTCACTGTCCAACAGTTCATCGACTTCTCAAATTCCCTTCAAGGGCTTTAGTACAGGCTGGACAGGAAGTCTCAGAGCACCGTGGTTCCAAGAGTTTCAATTTTAATCATTATCATCTCATCTGCATCATACACATGCAATTATCATGAGAGAGCATCATAAAAATTCCATTTTAGAAATCCAATTAATTTCATAAGGAATTCGACTTTTCCCAAAATATGAAATTCTATTTCATAATTTTTTTCATCATTATTGGAATAATAGAATGTAGTTTTCCTTATGGATTTCAGCAAGCATCATGCTAAATACCATTTTTCTGCAATGATTATATATTGCATACAATCAACAAATTGTCATTATTTTCTGTACATCATAATTCGACATGTACATCACCTTATGCAATGATCTTAGAATTTCCTGCACCTAGCAATTCAATCACAATTACCAAACAATTTAACCAAATAGAATGACTCATCATTTTATGCATATGCATGTTCATAATTAATAACAGTAAGTTAATTTCTTCAATTTTCTGAACAGGAAATTTTCTGTAGTCACTATTCCTGTGACCACCTCACTTGCAACTTTCTTATTGCAATGTTTAACAATTTCTGAAATGTTCTCAGCTTCATGAGTTAGCAACATTTCTACCATTAGTATAATTATTTCCATGAAAAACATATATACATGCACTCACAAAATGCATTCATCAAAATGCATTTAAGTATACAATTCCATCATGTATGAGTGCAACTCTGCCACTTACCAGGCATGAGTGCAACTCTCAATTCCTACTTATTCAATGCAGTTTTTCATTGATTTTCATAATGATCTTTATCTAAGTCATGTATCTCACCATCCATAATTTGGAAATCTGGCCAATGTCTTGAGATATCTCCACACACTTCCCATTGTCTTCTCAATTACTTGAATGCCTTGCTTTTCAACCCGAACACTACACAAAGAATACCATTCTGTAGTGTTTATTAGTGTTAGCAAAAAGGTTGCAGTCCAAGTTTTATTTAAAGGTAGGAAGCTCGTTGGGTACTTGTGTGGCACATAACCTTTCTATAACCACACCTTTCTATATCCAACCATGTCCTGGTCTCATACATGACTAGCTTTCTTAGCATCATTCCTATAACAAGTTGTTATATTTTATTTTGTTTTGGTTATTGTCTCATAACCAAATTAACATGGCATGTTACTATGTCAGTGTGTGCATTCAAAAGCTAAAATATTTGATAACTATAACAAGCCTCTAGCCTTTACCACACCTAGTGGTAACTCAATCTTGTCAATACACTTAAACAATACCATAAAGCGTATTATAAAATTCAATTTGGGGAAATTCTTACGTAGATTTCCCTTTGGCAATTATACAACATAATTTCTAAATAGGAATACTTACCTGCATGGCTGCCATCAAATGAGATTAATGCTACCTGATTAGCTGATGACAATAGAAGTTCTCATGCTTCTTTATTAGCCTTATAATTCAACATTCCATCCTTATGTTGTTTCCTTCCATGTGCAGCAACATTATCAACAACACTTGCAAACATGCAAGCATTCTCACTTTATGGTTGTGCTAAAATCCATAAAATACTTGCTACTATAGTAATTGCGGCAACTTCTTTCTTCCTATATCACGTTTCCTTGTTTATCCCAGAAGTCTTCCATTCTCCTGGATTCCTAAACCTTCAAATGCTCTTCACTGTAATTACTGTGCATGAATATTTCTGATCTGAGCACTTTCTAGCCAAATCACTCTTGGCTGCCTTTTATTTTCCATCTACTAAACTGATAATAACCTTCATCTTTTATTTATTTCCTGGATCCATCTATCCCAACTCATACTTGGATGAATTATAATCCCCATCATGTTGTCTTATAGACTTTGGATATTCAACATCCATTTATTTTTCGGAATGAACTATTCCAATTCTTCCTTGATTGAATAATTTAGTATTTGAGTTTTCTTGCATTCTTATCTTCTCCTTGCCAACTAGCCTCAAACTTGGCTTGCATAGCCAATCTATTAGCATACTGTGAGGATGCACATATGCCTCCTTCTCTAGCTGCATAGGATTAATTAAAATCATTTAATATTGCTTTTAATTTACCAACATACTTTTAAGTGATACTTGCACCCCCTAGAAATGCCACTCATGGCTCTATGCCATTTGAGATGTATTCTTCTCAAACACCATCTCTTTTGCATTCAAAACCATGCATAGATGCATTTTCCTTTTCATGGTTCTTTACTGACTCTCTACAGAGATTCATTCCACTTTTAAGTCTTTCTTGGCTTAACCTCTCCATGCTATTGTGGAAATATCTTCAATACCTTTGGAATGCATCAATAATGGAAAGAATCATAATGGAAAGAGGAATATTAAGACGAAGATCACAGAGAAGAAGGCTAGAAAGCTCAATAAGAAGAGAGTAAAGATAGAAAAGTTATAGAAGGTTTCATAAGGGACTTCGTAGAGGGAGGATTTGCAAGACTAGAACTTCGTTGACATATCATAATAGTAAAACATGACACTTCGCCATGGTGAAGAAATATAGTCGTTGGAAGCATTATAATAATTATCTCGATGACCTGAATGGTTAGAACAACAGTAATAGCTTGAAGACTCGCCAACAGACTGTTGGGACCACGCCGCAATAGAACCACATTGATGAAGCCCTCTCATCCATTGGAGAGATCCATTACATAGTATCTACTTAGTCCGTCGACTATTGCACCAAGAACACTTTTGCGAACTGTATCCAAGCCAACTCATTGCTACCACACTGTGTTTATTGAGATCGACACATGTTCCATTACATTGCACACTCATTCATCCACCCGAGTTATCCAATCTATGCATGCATGTCGGATGAGCTCAACGCCACAGAGAAAGTCATCGAAGAAGTTCACATCAATCTCATGTCCGAGAAAGTAATGTCTGCAGGTATTCAAGCATCATCGACAAGAGGAGTGCAAGCCTCTTCGTCGACTACTCGCGGATCCTTACCATCCTGACCGGCAGTAGAGAAAAGAACCAAGCATAGAGATGACCTAGCCAACATGAATTTAATCCCGACCATCTTACCAGACTACATCTCGCCTCTGGTCGGTGCAGTGAGTCGTGACAATGTCCCGAGGGACTTTGATTACACCATGGTTACTGCATACCTTCCGAAGGGGATACGTGTAGTTAGAATGCAATAGGATAAGATCGCGACGTTGAAGTTCAGCAACTTCAAATTAGGAAACTGTAAAAACCACAGTATGCTCGCTCCTTAAAAATACTTGACCAAGATGAAGGGGAAGAAATCAAAAATAATCCCCCAGCCGTGGACTATGAACCTCGCGCAGTCCACCCTCTTGAATGTAATGAAGATTCCACACTTTGGAAGGCACCAAGAGGTTAACGCATGTGTTAAGATCCTGCTCTCATGTTACCATGGTGGATACCTATGGCTAGACCGACACATCACATTCAATCTGACGTTGATCCATAGGATCACCGGATTGAGCATTCAAGGACCTGACCCATAGGACTTCTACCCAGGAAAGGCTACAGATCATGCATTGGCACAGAAGATCAAAGACACATATGGCGATCTAGAAAAGGGGTTGTGAGGTTACAAGGTAGCTTCCACCCAGAATGGCGCAGTGCACCTGGCCTGTCAGCAGATCGCAGGAAAACTTGTAAGAAAGAACAGACCTACACATGTCACAAGATTTGTTGTTGACCTCGCCGGGAAATGTGTAGAAGGACTCCAGATGAACTAGGTAAAGTACTTGGTCAACCAGCTGAAATTAGACTTTCGTGAAGCTCGTGATCAGGGCTATGGTTTCCACTTTAGCTGGCTCCTGATCCTGATCACATTTACCGCTTGGGAGCTGTCGGAAGGTGCAACCTTCCCAGACATCGAGTCATTCGAGCCGCTCACTGTGAAGTTCACCATGCTCTGGTACTCGAGCGATATGAAGAAACAGTGGCAGTCGAACATGATCTTCCATGCGTACTATCTCCAACTGAATAAGGCCATCGAATTTGTCCCTCACATGACGCCAAACACCCTGTGTAACTTCCCCGACCACTAATAGGTCGGGCAATGCCACTACCCAGACGCTTTACTTAGCTCTGAAACCATTTTGTAGCATCCCCAACCATCCATGTCGGGTCCCGCTACGCCAGAGAATTCTTGTGTTCTCTCTGCGGAACATAATGTAACATACCTAGTATCCAATTGAGCTATGCCACCTACAATTTTCTATCTTCATGCAATAGCAATATATACATACAAAACTCTTGTGGAAATATATATATATAACGTAAACAGTCAAATACATTTGTAAATGCACGGATTCATACTGAAATAATAGTAAACACATAAATACATCATATACAGGAAATACCCATAAATATAAACACAGTTATAAATCATACACAAGATAAATCTATAAAAATAAACACGGAAATAACAATGCAGCATGTAAATTTATCACACAGTTGACACTTATCTTGGTAAGAATATCACCAACTACGTGCAGACCTTCCACGAACCTCCCAGCCTTAGACCACACTGTTCATCACTTTCAACAGTGAGTCACCCCCAAGCTGGGACTAAACTCCACCCGGGTAAAGGGATTCCTAACCAGGCTAACGACTCATGGACAACAGGAAAGACTCTGTCACAGATGCTCACTCAACTAACAGCCTACAATCCATCATTCCACACATGCTTTCCCCACCCCAAGAAGTGTGCCCCTTCTCTACTCAACATTCCTTCAGCTACCCCACTTCCCTTCCAGGGCTTCAGCAACAGGCCGGACAGGAAGTCTTAGAGCCCTGTAGTTGTAGTTTAGCACCTTCGGGAAATCAATTTCCCAGCAATTCTCTCACCCAGAGAGAAATTGATCACGGGCATGAAAAACCACCTCTTCAATATCCCATGGGACTGACAACCCACTTCTTCAGTATCCCACGGGCTTGACAACCCGCTTCTTCAGTCCAGCTCCTAGCTAACCAACTACACAAACCTATATGACAATGGATACAAGCTCAGGTATAGTGATAGAAAGTATGGAGGATAACTGACTGCATGAGTGAAAATGGTCATAGCATCATGGCTGAATGATGGAAGGAATGAATGGTCTACGTGATGGAAAAAAATATGGGAAAATGAACTAAGTCCCAACAATATGTATGCATGTCCCCAACTTGACACTTGTCATGTTGGGAGCTACTTTGGCCCACTTGTACCCAACTTTAGAACTTAGGATAAAATAATTATCCATACTTTATGATTTAAGAAATATTAATATAATATTCATGTTTGGCTTAAGTTCCCTAGCTTAGCCCTTTTCTTTAACTTTTAGTTCCCTCCCTTTCCCTAACCAGTGGAGTTTAGTCCCCCATCTCTTTTATCGTGGTCGGTCTGCACGCAACAATGTATTTTATATTAATTATGAGACATGTACAAAAACAGGCACACTGACCTTTAACATCTAGGCTCTCTAGCCTAATCAAAACTTAATCATCCTAGCTTATAATAACTGGGTCACCAGCCTATAAAACACAACATATACATAAAGGCTCCCTAGCCTCAATATCGCACGCACCTAAGTTGTTGCACGCAGTATCCTGGAAAGTGCCCATTTCATCATTTTACTGCGTGGTAAATGCACTCACTACACCATGGAAGATGCATGTCAAAAAGATATAAAACAGCTCACTAGCTTAAGTACATTATTACATTTACAGTTGGGGCTCGACCCAGGGATATTACAATCCCCTCCCCTTATTTATGCATTGTCCTCAATGCATTATATACCATGTACCATTCAAATTCTTAAAATATCCAAGCTTTAGCTAATGGAATATTTTTATCCATTTGGTTCTCTACTTTCTAGCACCAATTATCATACTCATACTGCAACTTGAAGTCAATTTCTCTATTCCATAGAGCTGCTTCAGAAAATAAATCAGCTCATTGTTCCTTATTACATGCTTCAATTAAACTTCATTGAAGCAGCAACTGGCTATAGATCCATGACGGTCTACCCAGCCTTAGATCTCACTGCTGATAAACTCTCAGCAGCACTCCAACCAACGGTCTCTCTTCCCCACATGCATGTACAACCCAAGGTAGTATGCACCTTCATTGTCCAACAGTTCATCGACTTCTCAACTTCCCTTCCAGGGCTTCAGTATAGGCTGGACAAGAAGTCTCAGAGCAACATGGTTCCAAGAGTTCCAATTTTAATCATTATCATCTCATCTGCATCATACACATGCAATTATCATGAGAGAGCACCATAAAAATTCCATTTTAGAAATCCAATTAATTTCATAAGGAATTCGACTTTTCCCAAAATATGAAATTCTATTTCATAATTGTTTTCATCATTATTGGAATAATAGAATGTAGTTTTCCTTATGTCCTTCAACAAGCATCATGCTAAATACCATTTTTCCTACAATGATTATATATTGCATACAATCAGCAAATTGTCAGTATTTTCTGTACATCATAATTCGACATGTACATCACCTTATGCAATGATCTTAGAATTTCCTGCACCTAGCAATTCAATCACAATTACCAAACAATTTAACCAAATAGAATGACTCATCATTCTATGCATATGCATGTTCATAATTAATAACAGTAAGTTAATTTCTTCAATTTTCTGTAGTCACTATTCCTGTGACCACCTCACTTGCAACTTTCCTATTGCAATGTTTAACAATTTCTGAAATGTTCTCAACTTCATGAGTTAGCAACATTTCTACCATTAGTATAATTATTTCCATGCACAACATATATACATGCACTCACAAAATGCATTCAGCAAAATGCATTTAAGTATACAATTCCATCATGTATGAGTGCAACTCTGCCACTTACCAGGCATGAGTGCAACTCTCAATTCCTACTTATTCAATGCATCTTTTCATTGATTTTCAAAATGATCTTTATCTAAGTCGTGTATCTCACCATCCATAATTTGGAAATCTGGCCAATGTCTTGAGACATCTCCACACACTTCCCATTGTCTTCTCAATTACTTGAATGCCTTGCTTTTCAACCTGAACACTACACCAAGAATACCATTCTATAATGTTTATTAGTGTTAGAAAAAAGGTTGCAATCCAAGTTTTATTTAAAGGTAGGAAGCTCATTGGGTACTTGTGTGGCACATAACCTTTCTATAACCACACCTTGCCATATCCAACCATGTCCTGGTCTCATACATGACTAGCTTTCTTAGCATCATTCCTATAACAAGTTGTTATATTTTGTTTTGTTTTGGTTATAGTCTCATAACCAAATTAACATGACATGCTACTATGTCAGTGTGTGCATTCAAAAGATAAAATCTTTGATAACTATAACAAGCCTCTAGCCTTTACCGCACCTAGTGGTAACTCAATCTTGTCAATGCACTTAAACAATACCATAAAGCGTATTATAAAATTCAATTTGGGGAAATTCTTACCTAGATTTCCCTTTGGCAATTATACAACATAATTTCTAAATAGGAAAACTTACTTGCATGGCTGCCATTAAATGAGTTTAATGTTATCTGATTAGCTGATGACAATAGAAGTTCTCATGTTGCTTTATCAGCCTTATAATTCAACATTCCAGCCTTATGTTGTTTCCTTCCATGTGCAGCAACGTTATCAACAACACTTACAAACATGCAAGCATTCTGACTTTATGGTTGTGCTACAATCCATAAAATACTTGCTACTACAGTAATTGCGGCAACTTCTTTCTTCCTATATCACATTTCCTTGTTTATCCCATAAGTCTTCCATTCTCCTGGATTCATGAACCTTCAAGTGCTCTTCACTGTAATTACTGTGCATGAATATTTCTGATCTAAGCACTTTCTAGCCAAATCACTCTTGGTTGCCTTTTATTTTCCATCCAAATACTAAACTGATAATAACCTTCAGCTTTTATTTACTTCCTGGATCCATCTATCCCAACTCATACTTGGATGAATTATAATCCCCATCATGTTGTCTTATAGACTTTGGATATTCAACATCCATTTATTTTTCGGAATGAACTATTCCAGTTCTTCCTCTATTGAATAATTTAGTATTTGAGTTTTCTTGCATTCTTATCTTCTCCTTGCCAACTAGCCTCAAACTTGGATTGCATAGCCAATCTATTAGCATACTGTGGGGATGCACATATGCCTCCTTCTCTAGCTGCATAGGATTAATTAAAATCATTTAATATTTCTTTTAATTTACCAACATACTTTTAAGTGATACTTGCACCCCCTAGAAATGTCACTCATGGCTCTATGCCATTTGAGATGTATTCTTCTCAGACACCATCTCTTTTGCATTCAAAACCATGCATAGATGCATTTTCCTTTTCATGGTTCTTTACTGACTCTCTACAGAGATTCATTCCACTTTTAAGTCTTTCTTGGCTTAACCTCTCCATGCTATTGTGGAAATATCTTCAATACCTTTGGAATGCATCAATAATCTCTACTAGTATTCTTGTTTTCCCTCTTGGAGTGTTTTTCATGCATTCCCATTTGCTTGATATCTACCCCATGAATTCTTCTTCCATTATTCTAGGATGTTCATGGACTTGCAACTACATATTATGATGATATTAATTTTCAACATTCCACTATTATTCGGATCCCTCTAGTCCAACTCCTACATGACCCAATTCTATTTCCAGACATGTTTTCTGAGTAACCTTGGACAGTTAACACCAACTTCCTCCTTAAGGTACTTGATTTATCCCTTCCTTATCTTATCATATTAGCACTTGGATTTGCTTGCTGGCTATTACTTTCCCCTATCTTGACCAATCTGATTTCAGCCTACCTTTCACAATCCACTTCTATCATGCCATATTGATTCCCTTCATACCAAGCTTCCACTGCGCACTCTGATAACCATAAGGGAAGAATTACTCTAATTTCATAGCTAATCCCTGGATATGATGCACTTCTTATCCAAATATGCATTAATCCTCTTTCTTTATCTGGTTACTATAATTCTGATAGTCAATTCCTTTTATAATAGATCTTACTCCCATGCATTGCTTAATTTGTATATTAGCTTCTTTGGGAGTGTTCACTAATTCATTCACTACATGATCTATTCCTTTGCCCAAATTCCATTGCATACTTGACTAACATGAGAGGACTTCCTGTAGTGGCCTCCCAAGACTTTATGGATGCACTCAGATTCATACCTGAACATTTTGGGGTCTTGGCTTTTGATCATCTTCTGAAATATTTTGTCATAGCACTCTTTCTCTGAGTACCTCTGCTTATTTTTAACTAAACTTCAACCTTATCACGTGTTAATAACTAAAAAAAAATTAACTCTGCAAAATGTGCAACCAACAAAACTTTGTCAAGTTAATTGACTCAACAATTTTCATGAAAATATATGAACCATTTTGGTTCCATAATATATCAGAATTATTTCTTCTAATTCCCTAGAAAATTGAATTTCCATATCAATTTTTTGGGTGGATATTTAGATTCCACTGTCCAAGACCTTTCCAACGCCTTCTCCCATGCTCAATTCCGAGTCTTGAGAAGAAAGTTATGGCTAATTAAAAATTTCCCATTAAATTTTTTGTTCATTCTTCAACTTGGCGCAACTCTACATTGTAAATATGCATTTTTTCACCTAATCCATTAGAATTTTTGTAGGATCTCAATTGGGTTTCTTCATATACATATTATGGACACTCTGTCCAAGTTTCACCTTTTTCTGAGTTCCGGGATGCTATTTACAGTCAGTTGAAGTTCTAGGCCAAAATACCATATTGTAACTAATATGCTACATGTACTTTATTTGCCATATTAACACTTTTAACATGCCCAGAAATTTAATTTGGCTATGGGAATGTCTTCTATGGCTCGATATCTTTCCATTGACTACTCCTGCGCCTCAATCTGATTTCGGAGAAGAACGTTACGGCTCTTTGAAGTTAGATGGGTCTTAAAATTTACCCTCCATTGTTTGTGATGTAACTTTCTCATAAAAGCTTCGTTTGAAGAACAATTTACACCATTAGAAAGATCTATCTAAGCTCTTTCATTTGAGCTATAAAAATAGAGTGTACCTTTGGTACACCTTTATCTTGTGGTTTTTTAGTTGCTAAAAACACTCTTAAGACCCTCAAAAACACGCTGCAAAAAGATGACGTTCAAATGATATAAAATGTAGCAGAAAATCATTGGTTTTCTACTGTTGTTCACCCTTCAAACAACTTTGCACACACAAATTTCAACCTGTACACCCATATTCACCATGCACAACAACAACACAAGGTAAATCGTGATTCGCGCACTTTAAAACCACTGTGTATCACTTCTCTGACGCACCAATAACTTGTGCGCACTACTTTTATGTCGCGCGCCAATATCCATCGCGTGCATTTTTTTTTACCGCGCACTGATATTCCGCACGCATTTCACTCTACATGCCAATCCATGCCAGAGTTTAGTACGACCCCACCTCGCACCAATACTCTACACGCACCATTAACTAAGCTGTCGCATGACAAGATATACTCATACCACGCGTGCCATTATATGTGTGTGCACACCACGTGCACCGTTTTATGCATATGTTCACCGCACGGCGCCAAAATTCAGTACGCGCAACCGTACACCAACACTTTTCTGCACGACACCAAATTTTACCACGAGCACCAGCATGCCAACATTTTTCCACGTGGTGCCCAAATTTAGCGTGCGTACCAGCACACCAACATTTTTCCACGTGGCACCCAATTTTTATATATCACCGGCCTTTAACGCACCACATGCATTTTTAGTGCGCCCACCTGCGCACATTCATTTTTATGTGTGTCACTTCCTTGTGAACTCCGCTGCAGAAATTGGGGCTTTTGCTTAACTTCTTCCCCATTTCTTCCAAAGACATTCTGCAACTATGAAATTTGCTATATTTCACCCTGTTAACACCCATTCGACCTTTGCAAGAACAAATCGTTGTAGGTTGACATTTCTGGAATGGATTTTTCCCAATCTCAAGTCACAAATTGAGAATTTTAATTACTAAATTCGCTCCATCTGTCATGGCTTTACTGTAACTTCAAATTCGACCCATTCCAAGTCCGAATTTGCTAAAACAGATATTAAACTAGTAATATCTCACCACTTGGCCGAATTTCTCGATTTTCCCGTGAATTTAACAACATAAATTGGGGCTTTTCCCCAATTCCACCTAGTTTCCATTACTTTTTACCATAGACACTCTGCAACTCAAAATTTGGCCACTTCGAAATAAATTCTCTGTGAAATTTCGCTTCAACTCAACTTGCTCGACCCATCTAGGCTCAGTGTTGAAAGCTGAAGCTCTGATACCATATTGTAACTTCCCCGACCACCAACAGGTCCGGAAATGCCACTACTCAGACACTTTACTTAGCTCTGAAACCATTTTGTAACGTTCCCGACCATCCATGCCAGGCCATGCTACACCAGAGAACTCTTTCGTTCTCTCTCTGGAACATAATGTAGCATACCCAGTATCCAACTGAGCTATGCCACCTACAATTTTCTATCTGCATGCAATAACAATATATACATGTAGAAATCTTGCGAATATATATATATATATAACGTAAACAGTCAAATACGTCTGTAAATACACATATTCATACTAAAATAACAGTAAATGCATACATACATCATATACAGGAAATACCCATAAATATAAACACAGTTATAAATCATACACAGGATAAATCCGTAAAAATAAACATGGAAATAATAATGCAGCATGTAAATTTATCACACAGTTGACACTTATCTTGGTAAGAATATCACCAAATGCGTGCAGACCTTCCACGAACCTCCCAGCCTTAGACCACACTGTTCATCACTCTCAACAGTGAGTCACCCCCGAGCTGGGACTAAACTCCACCCAGGTAAAGGGATTCCTAACCAGGATAATGGCTCATGGAAAACAGGAAAGACTCTATCACAGGTGCTCACTCAACTAATAGCCTACAGTCCCTCATTCTCCACATTCCTATCCCACCCCAGGAAGTGTGCCCCTTCTCTGCTCAACAGTCCTTCGGTTACCCCACTTCCCTTCTGTTATCGCCCTATAAATTCTCCAAAGGTTGTTAGAAGGTAGAAAGAATTTAATAGAGGTAACCTTATCCAACCACTTCGAAACTGGGATCTAGCCCTACCAGTTTCAGAGAGGGATCTCTCTGTAAGATTTATCTTTGTTTAAGTTTCATATTTTAGGCTAGTTAAAATAATAGACAGTGTCGCTTGTTTTTTTTTTATAAAGATGGTTGAAATATAAATCACGCATCCATTGGGCTATGGGGTCTGTATTTATAAACTCGAGATCAAAGAATAGTTTTTTGAAAATATATTCTCAAAGGGAAGGATTATGGAAACTATTGGATTATTTATGAATAAAATGATGGGTTAGCAGAAAAAATGAGATAAACGACAAGAGTAAAGAAGCATTCAAGAATTTCTTTATCGTATTGTTAGAAGAAAAATAGTAAAATCCTTTAGAAGTTGTAACAGAGTATATGAAATAAGTTTTGCAACTTCACTCCTTCTAAATGATCAAACAAGAAAGTACATGTGATCATGAAGACAAAAAAAACCATTAACAATGAGAAGAAACACATCACCAATAGTAAACATGCATGAATCCTGTGAAAAACTCTCTTTTATTACTGGTAGATCCCTTGATAAAGATTACAGCGCTTCAGCTTGCTTGGGCATGAGATCAACCCTCAATACTTCGAATCTTGAAGTATTTATAATCAAAATTACAATGAACCTGTCATAACTGATCAGGAGGTGGAAAAACTAAAATCTAGCTAACTAAATAACAGAATGCAAGAATATAGCAACTGCTAATGATGTGTCGAAACTTCATGCTGATTTTTTGTGACGACCATTGGTGAGTCATTCACATGACTTTGGATGTTGCGCATGATGACTCAGATGATACATGTCATCTATCATTCAATTAAGTTGCACATCTCCTCCCACCTTTGCTGACTGGGTGTGGTGATTTTGACCATTCTTCGGTAGATCTCATCCACTTCTGTATACTTGGAAAATGTCGGCTTAACAGTAAAAATATACTTGATCTCGTGTTGTATGCTGAGGTCTGGTTGCAAAGTCTCTAAGAATGCCTTGCCTGTAATACTACCCTGTATTCTCGAGAACTTGGAATTGTCCTTTGCCACCATGGAAATCTTCTACTTGTAGTCGAATAAGGTCATTGGCTTATCGTTTAAAACCAGCCAACCGGGAAAACCTTTCTTCTGCAAAGCATCAATTTTGCTGAAAAATTTCTGAACTCCGACGTCCATGTTCTGGACTTTTGTTACACATTATTTTCTTCATCGCTATGATCATTAATGATGTAAACCTATATGTTGCCTTCAGAGGGGTCAATGGCCTGAGTTCCTAAAGAGAGAAGGGAGAAGAACTTTTTCTGAGAAAAGAAGTTGCATTTTCCTATGTAAAAACCTTATAAAAAAGGAAGTTCGCAAGTTTCTATATAGGCAGGGTACGAGAATGACCCATTCTCGCAGGTTTCACTATAGCTAGGGTGCGATATGTTCGCAGGTTTCTCTATAGCTAGGGTGCGAGAATGCCTACACATGGGAAAAATGTGTTTTTTCTCGAATCTTCTAGAAGGAGAAACTTCTATGGTGAGGTGGTATCCGAATGGTTTGGATCTTACTCACTTTCATGATTTAGTGGGATCATCCTAACCTCCTCACCTTATCCTATTCAACTTATAAAAGGAGAGGAGTTCTCATGGAGAAAGTTATCTTTGTTGGTTCTTGAGCTTGTTAGCTTTGGTTGGCTTGGAATTATTAGCTTGGTTGGAGTGGTTTTGAGATTTGCTTTGTCAAGATAGATTGTGAATATCATCATATCTATGCTCTCAGAATTCTTGGAGTCAAAGTGTGTGGGGAACGAAGGACAGTTGGAAGGGACCTTACGACATCAAGGCCATGGTTGTAATCTCTCTTTCACATTTAATATGATACAGTAATATGATTCTTTCCTATAAANCTTGTTGTGTTTTATTGTATGATTCCTTGATCACATACATAGGTTTTTATTGAGTTTATGCTATTGTTATCACTTTGGTTGGTTTGTGTTGTCTTGGTCTTGACCTCACGAGAGCACCAGAGTGAAGCAGGAGCAACAAAGACCCTAGGAAGCGATACTAAGGTATGTTACTCGTTCCTTCCTACTAGTAAATTCAATATCTAAAACTTAAGGAAAGCGTCATGTTATGGTGTGTTTTGTTCTAGATCTAGGTGGATCTAGAGAGATCGGTTAGGGTCCGCACCTACGGATTTATCCAATAACAAAATTGGCGACTCCACTGGGGAACGTATTGTTTCCTATTTAGTCTAGTTTCCCTTGCTTTGATTGCTTGTTTTCTGGTCTCTGAGTCTGTGGGAGATCCATAAGACTCTCTGGTTTTGAAATTTCACTCAAAAATTTTGTCCTTTTTCCAAATTTTGTGTTTATAGACTCTCTCGCACTGTACCCTTTAGTGGCCTGCGAGAATCATCTAAGTTCGCACCCTACTGTGTAATCCAATGCGAAATGTTCGCACCCTACCTGTGTCTAGCCTACGAACTCCACTGATGTCCGCACTGAAATCTATAGCTAGGCTGCGAACCCATTTGAAATTTTTGTTTGGAATTAGGATTTCCTATTTTTTGATGCCCAGTTTTGCTTTGATCAGCTGGATTGAACTTTTGGAGCCTATATTGATC